>JAREIK010003024.1:1240803-1580803 GCA_029783825.1 Sapria himalayana | reverse complement strand
GAAAGAAGAAATCTATACACCCCTTAATAGTTGTAGGGTAAGATAAAATTTTAATTACTAATATTTTCATGTTGCCCACCTCCAATCCTCTAGCAAAGATTAAATATCCAAGTAAAATCCCTTAATTTATCATTAAATGATATTTCTCCCAATTAAGAATAAAATTTTTCCTTTTTACATGATTCAATACTACTTCCATGTTTTTCAAGCAACTCTCAAAAGAATCGGCAGACAAAAAAAAAATTCATAACTCATCAAAGATATCTTCATTGAGGTCAACAAAAATTATATATTCAAGCATCTCTGAAAAATAGCAGGAGCATTACAAAGACTAAATAATATCCTCTAGAATGCAAAGATTCCAAATAGCAAATGAAAATGATATTTTCTCAGTTTACTGGGTCAATCAAAATTTAATTATATCCTAAATATCCATCTAAAAAATAATATGAGTGCCCTAAAACCATATTTAGAATTTGGTTCATGAAAGATAACAAATAGTAATTCTTCTTTATCTCTTTATTCAATTTCTAGTAATTTGCAGATATATGCCATCCAATAGTTATCCATGTTGAGATTTCTTCATCATTCATAATTTTTACTAACATCAAACCTCAATTCTTTGGTACTATGTGAATCGAACTAACTCTTGGATTGTCTGATATGAGATAAATGATTCTCATATTGAATCATTTTATAAACTTCTTTTTTACCACATCTTTTTATTATTAGATTCAGCCCCGTTGATGTTCAATTGTTGGTCTTACACCATCTTCCATAAGTATCTTGTTCATGAATATTGAGGGAGTGATTCATTTGATATCTCAAAGCAACCAAGGTATAGTCTTAATATATTTTTTTATCGTCTTCATCATGATTTTCTCCATCTCTTCAATCAATATTAGTGAAGTAGTGATTAATTTTGTTTTCTCTTCCCTCAAGAAAACATAATAAAAGGGTTTGGATAGAACTTTCTAGATTAATCTATTTAGAGTTATCTATGTTTCGAAGTACTGTTATATTGTGGCCGCTACATTAATAAATTGGAGCATTATTAGATATGTCTTCCATCATGATTGTCATTGTCATGACTTTGAGATTAGTTGTAGCTTTTTTCCTCCAGTGCCGTGACTTTTTGTGAAATTGCAACATTGATATTTCCTCCCTAGATTTCTATAGTCACGGCAATGGAATAAGTTATGGCTTCTCCAATACCACGACTTCTTCTTCTACCACTTGTAAAGTCCCGACTTCTATCAAAGTCGTGACTTTCTTTGGTTTTCTACACTTCTAGTTCAATACTATTTTGGAGTGTAAAAAACATGCATCTCCTTAGATTGTTCTCGGTATCGCCTAGTGCACCATTAATAATCTTCTTCCTCTTAGTTAATACTATTTGTCCAATTTGATTCTCACTACGTTCATTTCAATCTTCTTCCATACTATTACTCTCATTAGTCCCCATTAAAAATACAAAAAAAAAAAAAATCTTCAAATAATAACTTGTTTGTCAGATATGAATCACCATACTACAATGGATGTCCCTAACTCCCATATGATAAATTTTCATGACTTTTAACATCGACATGATAATACAAATGAAAGTTACTATTAGGTCTAACATAATATCTGCAAACATCTTCATAGTCTCTCTCTTAGCACTCTTTCATAAAATAACCATCGTGATTCTCTCAATTTCTAAGTCTAAAAGTATTAACAAAGTTCAAAAGTATCTGCTTATATGATAATTGAGACAACAAAATTAAAAAAAAAAAATATAAATACAATATAAATACAATATAAATACTAAATAATAATCACATCCAAGCAACTTGAAACAAAATTATTATTTTGCAATGATAATTATGTTAACTTATATTGATTAATCAAATTAATAATTCCCAACAACAATGTTAAAAACTTATTATGTTTTGTTATGATAAAATTTTTCATTTGTGACATGATCTCAAAAACTTGTTGGATGATTATCATTCTTCTAACAAAATTCTACAAGTATATAAGTCATACAAATAGTAAAATAGACTTAAATTGAGATATTAATCCCACAAGAATTATATAGGCAATTTGATTAATAAATAGTAAACTAATTGCTGCTCAACTTGAGAAGATAGATTTGAGTTTTTAGAAAAATACCTAAACTTTAATATTGACTCGCTTCTTCATGTATAATAATATTTTCTTTAGTATTTGAGTAATGTCATGTTTGTCTGTAAGATGAAAGATATATGAGTGTGAAAATACTCATGTGTCCTCTTTACATATAAGATAATTATCATCTTTAAATTATCATTATCAAAAATAATATTCTCATAATTGTGCTCTCTTAACATACAAAGCAGTTATTATTTTTGAACTATCATTATCAAAGATGATCTTCTAGTAATTGTGTCCTTAATATTTAATTATCAAAACTATATGTTATTCTATTTATAGGTCATTCGTACATTTACTCATTTTAGACAATGTATCAACTATCTTTGATAATTAATTTGAATATGTAATTTTATTATTCGATCTCTAATATCTTAATGATGCAAATTAATATGATACTAAATACATTTATACCTTTAATTTCATAAGTATTATACTCATGATATATCTTTCTTCAAATCGCACATATGAAAAACATACAAAAAAAATGACTCTTAAAATTGTCAAACATGGAAGTCACACATGAAAGTCATATAAGATAATTAACATAATATGACCACTATCATTTGAGTCTCCTCCATTTATATGTATCTCATAACATATCTATCATCATTTACCATGATCGACACATGACACCCAATTTATGGTATAACCTCGATGCTAGATATTCTACTAAATTGTCATATTACTCGAATATCAATTCTTCTAAAATATTCACAATAAATTTGTTACAAAGATGTTTTAGCTTTTAACTTCATAAAAATCATACTCACAACGATTAAGCTCATTTCAATTTCAAAATTTTACATCAAAGTTTATCTTTTGCATTAAGATTAAAGATGTCAAATGGGCCATATCATGCCCGCATGACCTATTTTTTCTTGACCCAATCAGACCATAGTGTCATGTAATCTTATACCATGCTAGACATGACATAATGTACATTCCACCGACCCAACACAGCACAATGGGCACAATCATGCCAACCATGCTGAGTGTAAAAAAAATAGCATGTGATCAACTAATTAAAATCGACCACATGGCCACAATTTTTTTTAAAAATGGACCACCCCATAAAGGGGTGATCAAATTAAAAAAAAAAAAAACTAAGCCGGCCCGAATAACCACATTACGTGGATCCCACTGAGCAGTCACTCGGGCTGTTTTACCGTGCCATCAAGCCAGGCCCACGGGTCGTGTCTGGGTTGACATGAGGCATGATCCATGCTAGCCCAACACGACATGAACGTGCCAAGGGGCAACCCGGCACGACCAGTGGCACGATTCCAGATTATGCCGTGCTGGGCCTTGCCCAAGACGCATGACCCATTTAACACCTCTAATTAAGATTAAAAATACTATCACCTCATTCTTATCATACTATATGAGCATGTCACATGACTTAGCTATAATCATCCATTATGATAAACACAAACAGGCCTATAACCTAGTTAAAATACTAAATTTTAGTTCTAAATAATATCAATATCTATCAATATCCAAATTACAATATTACCACAAATATAAGTTTATAAACTCAAATCATTATTACACAAGTACGTAAAATCAAGCCTAAAATCATTATTACACAAGACATTTTGATAGATATCTCATTGAATCGAGAGTTCCCAATGAAGTTCAAGTGAAAATCTAAATCTCAAAATTTAATCTCAAACAAAAAATAATCATATTCACATTGGCTTTGCCCCTAATAAAAGATAAAAATTATGCCACCTAGGAATTTTGCATGTACTTGACTTAAAATGCAATTCTCTATTCCTCTTTTTTATGAATTTCTTTAAGCATTGCTATTATACATTGAGAATCCATATGATACTTTAAGATTTAAGTCATGATGCTTACTTAAAATCATGACATTATTATCTCACCATATCTTCTCAAGAGTACTAAAATCACAATGACACTTAATATTGCCACTTAAGTAACTCTCCTTTAAAGTATGATGTCTTGTCACTAATAAAGCCGCAACAAAGATAAATTTTATCTGGAACACAAAACTATAATGCCGGAAATGACCATGACATGATCTTTTCCCTCTAGAATAAAATATCATAATACTAAGAATAACCACAATTAATATATTTAATCTTTGCAACACACAAACTGGAAAAGCCACAATCAAAATAAACACTCAAATAAAAGTTATTGCAACTCAAAATACTTAATATTTTAATTCTATATTGAATAACTCATAACATTGAAAATTACTACGACTAATTATATAAGTAAAGTACTTGAATGCCACAACATGAAAAGTCATAGCTATAAGATATTTTAGATATAATATGATCATGACTCTAAGAAAATATCACAGTCATGAAAATATTATGCACAATAAGATATATCAATTTATTATTAAAGTAATAAAATAAAAAAATTATCACAACTAATTTTATAAAGTTATAATCAAGAAATAATACCATAACTTCTCAATAACATTATAAAAAAATATACTCAATCATGATGTAGAAATATCATGATTCTCTATCATTTTCAATTCTCTTCTCTCTAATCCTTTGTTTTACCAAATTTATCAATTTTATTCAAAATAATTATGATTTCACTAAAATTCATTTAATTCTCTCAAAACAAATATCTAGGAAAATTTTTCTAATAAACACTCAAATAGATACGAATACAATAATATATACATGCCAAATTACCAAAAAAATTGGTATGTGGAGTGTCGAACACCTCCACCAGGTCTCCCAACTCTCATATCACTTCTATATAACAAAGATGTTACAATACTATGAATAATCATACCAACTCCTCTTAATTTGGATATATTTGTAACTACTTGAGTCATTATCTGATAAATCTCCATGAAATATGAAAGTGTCTCCTCCCCTGAAAATGTTTATGCAAACTAGTATATTACTCTCCCAATAAAAAAATATAATGAATGCTACAAACATGCTTGTTAAGTCTCCTTAATATTGCATGTATCGATATCAATACCACATTAATAATCTTATCTCATAAATATGTCCAAGTCACATAATAAGTCATCTTTGCCTGATCAATCAATATACAATCAAAAGCTAAGTAATAACATCAAATAACTAAAATATCTTTGAAGAATACATCAAAGAAATCATGACCCAGAATCTCTTGTATGTAATACAAGATCCAAACATACTCAACACATGGATCAAACAATTGTTATAAGTGTACAAGCAATCGTGTATCAATTTGTATCAACTTTCAGTCACAATTTCAGTCTCAATTTAAATTGAATCCTCCAATAAGTGATCTAAGTATCCTTACCTCATAAACTATATCCTTCGTGATGTAGCCCAAAGAAAAAATGTGTCAGCCTTAATTTCTATTGAGTGATCTCCTTGATATAAAGAATAGGGTGATCTAATATATATTTTTAATAAAAAGCCTCATAATCAAGAAACATCACTCTTTTGATGCTTGACCTTGAAATTTTTAACTTCTATAGTAAAAGATACCATAGTCAAGAGTGGATCATCAATGATACAAAAATAAACAAATATCTAAAATAATTATAGTAAATCAAGAAAATGTATATTGAAAACACAGACAATTTCAAAATAATTTCAAAATATTGTAAATCAAGAATTCTTATAAATCAAAAAATGGAATTGACCATGAAACCATTCCACAACAATTTCAAATATTGAAAACTCATAGACAAGTTATAAAATGTACTCAATTGAAATGTTATCAATGAATCATGATCTCTTCAACATGAAGGGGAAAAATAAACTACACGTATCTTCCATTCTAGATTCCTCAATAAGGTTCAGCAAAACAAAAAGATTTGCCAGATATAAAACACAAAGATCGGCACATTCATAAAGATTCACGTTAACAACACAATCAATGCCAACGACATCAAATATGTAACTTTTAATGCGACTCACATATATAGTTTCTTCGTCCTTCGGTGTTTTATGAACGTGCTACATCACGAGTGCATGTTCTCAATATGTATCAATTAACTATCTAATTAAGAGAAACACTTGATCCGTTGAAATTTACCCCATCCGTACAATACCGGATTCTGAAATCGTGCAGTTGCGCTTTCGGGCAACCTGACTGGGGAAGCGAGTCGCCGAGGCCGAGGAGGAACACGTAACGGATGGTGAAGAAACACATGGATCCAGAGAGAGTGACTTTGCGTGGGAAAACGTTCTGTTTTTTCTTTTTTTTCCAAATTGACAAACTAACAATCGTTGAAGTTAAGTAATTATTTATTGTTATAATATTAAATACAAAAAATGTAAGTATAAAACAAGAATATAGAATAATTATATACATAAGTTTTTTTCAGTTATATTATTTATTGGATAAAGGGCGATAATTTTTGTACATTATTTTCTGCATGGCATTATTATATATTTTTATGACTTTTTTTTTATTTACTCATGATATATTACTATTTTGCAATTATAATAATTTATGTTGATTATTATTGAAATGTTTAGGTGTATCTTATAATAGATGTGGAAAAACTAATAAGTAATTATGAAATATGCTTGTATCATGTTAGACTAATAAAAATATTTAAAAAATATAAAGTATACGAAGTATTGTTAGAGGTGGCAAGTAGGCCGAGCCCGACTGGGCCATGCCCGTGCCTGGGTCTTGCCGACCCAATGCACTGCTCATGCAGTGCTGGGTCAGGGGGTGCTGGCCTCGTGTCGGGCCAGGCATAACCCGAGTGCCTGCCTCGTAGGCATGGTCAAGCGGCACGAGTACGATAACCCAGAATCTCGAACTAAGAATTGGGTTGGTCCAATCAGACAGTGCTCGCTCTGCCTAGTCGTTTAAAAAAAATTTAAAAATTATCAAAATCCATCCTACCCCTCCTGGTCCATGAGATAGGTTTTTTTAATTAGCCCACCAAGTGATTGGTTGCCTAAGTCCGCGTGGTATGACCCAGGCTCAGGTAGAGGTGTCAAACGGGCCGGGCCTGTCCGTCCCGGCACGGTTCAGCTGTGCATGGGCCCGTGCCGTGTCGTGCCTGGCCGGGCCGTGCCGTGCCTGGCCCGGGCCGTGCCGTGCCTGGCCCGGGCCGTGCCGTGCCTGGCCCGGGCCGTGCCGTGCCTGGCCCGGGCCGTGCCGTGCCTGGCCCGGGCCGTGCCGTGCCTGGCCCGGGCCGTGCCGTGCCTGGCCCGGGCCGTGCCGTGCCTGCCCGGCGTGCCGTGCCGTGCCTGCCCGGCACGCCGGCACGGTTTTCTTCCGGTGCTGGTTAGGTTTCACGCGGGCACGCGTGGGCGTGATCCGGACCCTCCTGAAATAAAGCCCGAGGGTCGGGTCTAAATGGACCCGACCCGCGGTCCCGACTCCCGACCCAATCCCAATGGGAAAAAAAAAATTTTCAAATCTGATTGAATTTCAGCCGTTGGATTCAACTCCAACGGCTAGGGGGCAGAATCCAATGCTCCTCGTGATTCTGCCCCTAATTATATATTAAAAAATCAAAAAAATATAAAAAAATATTTTTTTTTATAAAAAATTAATATCTTTAATCTATAAATTCTACCCCCCTCCCTATAAAAATTATGTTTTTCAAAAACATATAACGTCTCAAAACTTTCTCTCTCTCACATAAACCGTGCATCTCTCTCTCGGGCCTCGGGATTTTGCTTTCGGCTTGGATTTTCGTGAAACTCGACTTGAGTTTTGAACATCAGAGCTTCCTGCAGTGCACCTTGCACGTGACTGACCTCATTGCTTTTACCGGGTAATTTATTTTACGTTTTTATTTACTTTCTCTCTCTAGAAAAAATTAGGAAAAAATAAAAAACATAAAAAATGACAAATCCACCTGCCACGTATTTAAATTTGGAAAATGAAAATGTTAGTGTTACACAGACATCTGCAGCTGCTGAAACTTTGGTTTCTCCAGTCATCTCAACCCAAAGTTCTAAAAAACAAAAAACTAGGAGGACTTCTATAGTTTGGACTCATTTTAAAATCATAACACAAAAAAATGTTAGGGGTGAGGAACAAGAAATGACACAGTGTAAATATTGTATGAGACTTTTAACATGCAAGAGTTCATTTGGGACTGGGCACCTTAAGAGGCATGTCGAATTATGCACCAAAAAACATGGACCCTTAGATCCTAGGCAAACGCAACTCGGCACTACATTTTTTGAGACTGGATCGAGTTCAGTCTCAAAGTTTACTCCCTTCGTATACTCCAGCGAGTTGGGTAGGGACGGCATGGCCAGGCTCATCACATTGATGGGTCTTCCGATTAGATTTTCGGAAGATTCGAGGGTAGTGCGCATCATGCAGACTTATTTTCAGCCTTCCTATCGTAGGATTCCTAGGTCCACATCTAGGAGTGACATACTAAAAATATATAAGTTAGAAAAACAAAAAATTATTAAGGAATTTATGGCATATAGTGGAGTGGTGTCCGTGACGTTCGATATATGGACAAGTCACGATGATTCTTCTTATGCATGTCTCACGAGTCACTATGTAGATTCTAACTGGACAATCAATAAAAAAATTTTAGGATTCACTGAGATTCTTCATCCTCATGATGGCCCGGCCATTTTTGAGTGTATGATGAAAATATTTAGGGAATATAAAATTCAAAATAAAATTTTTAGTGTCACATTCGATAACGCTTCTAATAATGGAGTAGCGATCAATATGTTTGTTAGGAATATTAGAGATGCACCATTAGGAGAGATTTTTCATGTCAGATGCATGTGTCACGTGATTAACCTGATTGTTCAAGCGGGTAAGAAGGTGTGTTCCCCTACGTTGGATAATATACGCAATGCACTAAAGTATATTCGCACTCCTCGCAGACAACAAGAGTTTGGTACTCTCTGTTTGTCTGCAAATCTTAAGAAGAAGAAATTCCAATCGGATGTGAGACATCGTTGGAATTACACGTACCTGATGTTGGAATCATGTGTTGGATACGAACACGTGATATCCGACTACGTCAATAGTAAGAGTGACGAACTTATTATTGACGACACTGACTGGCTTCAGGAATTTCATTTATGAAATTCCTGAAGATATTTTATGATACGACGAACATGTGTTCGTCGGTTTATACGCCCACCACTTGCATTACACTCCAGTGCATATGCAACATTAGTAGCATGTTTAGGAAGTATCGAGCTGACCCGATGCTTAGCCATATGGTTGCAGAGATGGAGACCAAGTACTTGAAGTACTGGTCCACCGTTCCATCTCTTTATTGCCTCGCTGCATGCATGGACCCTAGGGCTAAGGTGGAAGGGGTAGAAAATACCATGACTTTCATTTCCTCGTGCATGAACCAGGAAGAGCCACCTGAAGGTTCATTTACGAGAAGTTGACAGACTTGTTCACATACTACGATATTAGGTATGGTGGTGGTGGTGGTGAGACTGTGATTACGGACATTGATACCTTGTTCGGAGATGACGATTATTCCATTCAGCTAGCGAGGGGGAAACGTAGGGGTGGACCATCACATAGGAGTGAGCTGTCTCAGTACTTAGATACCGATTACTGCTTAATCCTATCACATTCTGATACTAAGAATCTTGATTTATTACAGTGGTGGAAATCATATGAGTCCACCTATCCCGTGCTATCTAGGATGGCACGGGATCTACTGACTACTCTGGTGTCGAGCGTAGCATCGGAGTCTACTTTTTCTGTTGCAGTGAACGTGATTTCGGATAGGAGATCGAGATTACGTCCAGATATGGTTGAGGCCTTGGCATGTTTGAAGGATTGGAAGGAATCGAGGTTTAGCATCCATGATCGTGTTGGAGCTGGGACTGGGACAGACACTGCAGTCGCATCCACATCCACTACGATGGCGGATGAGTTGATTGCCGATGATGATGATCCATATGATACTGATCTTGATGTTGCGGCTGATGATTCCCATGATATGCCGATTGACGATTGATGATGATCTGCTGTTTTTTTTTCGATAGTTTTTTATTCATTGTATTTGTACGCTTTGTTTGTACGTTGTGTTGAAACTTATACTTGTTTTGTTCGGACCATTGGTTTCAAATGCATGATTGGTAATTTTTCATTTGTGTTGTTTAATTTTTTCAAATTTTTATTTTTACTAACATAATGTATTGATTTATTTTTTTTTACGATTTAATTTTTTTTTAAAAAATTAATAACTTTAATATATAATTAATAAATATAATAAAAGCTAAACTAATTTGAATTTGAAAAAAAAAATAAATTTCTAAACTTTATTTATTTTTTATTTTTAACATTTTTAAAAAAATTTATATTTAATAATTAATACTCTACACTTAAGCAATACAATTAACAATATATAAATTTATTTAAAAAAAATAAAAATAATATTCTGCCTGTCCGTGCGGTCTCCGGCTTGCCTCTCCTCTCTCTCACTCTCGGTCTCGGGACTCGGGCTCGGTCGCTCGGGTCAGCCTCTGCCATCTGCCTTGGCCTGTACAGTGCCGTGCCCGGCCTGGTAGCACGATCATGCCCTTATAAAACGGGCCGGGCCGTGCCGGGCCGGCCCGTTTGACACCTCTAGGCTAAGGCTGCCTACCTTATTTGACACCTGTCACACCTCCACCCTCGTCTCTCATCTTCATAAACTGGGTATTATTTTTTATTAAATTTTTTTAATATCATTTAATTGTTAACGTTCAACATAATTCATTAACTAAAAAAACTAAAAAAGATTAATACTAAATTTAATGATAACGAAATTAATATTAAAATACACGTAAATAATAATAATAACTATATGAAAAAGTTTGAGGCTGAAACGATCTTTTCTCCCATAGCCTCGACCAAAACTCAAACGTCTAGAAAATAAAAAACTTGAAGAATATTTGTAGTTTGTACTTATTTTAACATAATACACAATAAAAATATTAGGGATGTCGATGAATAATCGACACAATACAAGTATTATAAAAAAATATATACATGTAGGAGTGTGTGTGAGATAGGACACCGGAATAGGCATGTCAATCACTACACTAAAAAATATGGTATATTAGATCCTAGGCAAACTCAACTGAGCGGTGAACTCTTTGAGGCTGAATCTAGTATAACTTCTTTGTTGACCCCCTTCATGTACCACAATGAATTAGAAAAGAAATGCATGACCAAATTGATCACCATGATGGGTTTTCTGATTAGATTTTTGGAAGATTCTAGAGTAATCAATATCCTAGGGAAGACATGTTTTATCGTGTCATAAAAAATCTTTAGAAATTTTATAAATAAAATTCTTGTACTCCAGTCCTTGAGTACAAACATGTAGACTGTATTCAGAGTTAATTACTTCTTCATTCAGTTAGCGAGGGGGAAATGATGAGGTTGACTGTCAAATAGGAGCGAGTTATCTCGATACTTAGATACTAATTACTGCTCAATTATATCAAATAACTATATCAAGAATCTTGATATTTTAAAATATTGAAAATCATACGAGTCCACCTATTATATGCTGTCTAATATACTATGTGATCTACTAACTCATTTGGTGTTGAGCATAATATGATTATACCTTTTTTATTATAGTAAATATCATTTTAGATAGAAGATAGAGACTGTGGCCAAGTATCGTCGAGGTACTAGTTTGTAAGAAGAATTAAGAGGATTTGAGGTTAAGTATTCAAGATCGGACTGGAACAAGGGCGGAGGAGTTATTGGCAGATGATGACTCGTGAGATTTTGATGATGTTGAGCTCACCACTAGTGATATCATCAAATACTTAAGCAATGATGATTAATTACATACTTACACCAATTGGTATATCGAGATTGAGCTTGATTATGATTGAAGATTTTTATGATGTTTAATTGAGTACTTGTGTTATTTTATTTTTAGTTTGATTGGATGATTGCTTTTTTCTTGTTATTTTTCTTTATTATAATCCGTGTTAATAATTTTATTTTATTATATTTTATGTAAATTGTGAAATAATATTGTAACGGTAACTCTAACTCATAATGGATAACTTAACATTTTTAATTTACAAAATTAATATTTAAAAAATGAAAATCATAAATCAATAACTGATCGATGGTTGACCAGGCTAGCAATGGGCTAGGGCAACCTCCCAGGCACGACCCAGCATAGCCTGGCACGACCTGGCATGGCCAGGCATGACCTAGCATGACCCAGCCTGAATTTGCCGTGAACCGGGCCAACCACGCCAATCAGGCCCAGTAAGGTGGCTACCTTACTAGGTCGTGCTCGACACGGCATGGTGACCCAACTGCGCCACCAAATAAATGGGTCTGCCAGTACTATACAACTCATTTGACACCTCTAAGTATTGTATTACCAAAGTTTCATAGTTGAATATGTTGTGTCTGCTCGAGTTGGGGCATCGATTTTATTTGTTTTATTTATTTATTTTTTGAAGACTTGGACTTGGAGAACGATAGATCAAAAATATGAGATAAGATCCCATGCTCTTTTTTTTTTTGAAGAAGTTTTTTAAAACCTTGCAAAAATGGATACATTCCCATTTTAGCAAGGTTTTAAAAAAACTTTTTTTCAATGTGTGTGAGTTATAGTGTGTGAGATATAAATATGAGGCTATGTGCATTTTTTTTCATAGATACTAGGCTGTGCATTTTTTTACTGAAGTGGGCTATGTGTTTTCTGCTATGTGAAAGAAAAATAGTGTGTTTTTTGCGAATTTTTTTTGGCTTTAAGTTCCATAAGCTAAAGGAAAAGGTCAGAAATTGCAGCATTTTAACATATAAACAGCCCAAAGACACGCCATTAATATGCTGCTTGGCATATGCAGACGATGTGATCATATTTACAAATGCCAGTAGCAGATCAATGGAAAATCTGATGGAGCTTATACAAACACTAGAAGAGGAAACATGACAAAAGCTGAATAAGAACAAATGCCAATTTGTCATAGCAACTAAAACACCAGAAAACATTGCTCATAAGATTAAAAGGGTTACAGGTTTTGTGCTGTGTAAAGGAGCATTAATGTATATGGGATGCCCAATTTATGAAGGAAGAGTAAAGGAGGAATACTTTGCATTTTTATTGGATAAGATTAGGCAAAAAATCGCCAGTTGGAAAGAAGACCTATTAAGTATGGCAGAAAGAATCACTTTAATCACTCATGTGCTGCATAGTTCTTTGATACATATCTTAATGACGGCACAACCTCCAAATATAATAATAAATAAATTAGAAAGAGAAATGGCTAATTTTCTATGGGGAAAAAGGGAAGGGAAAAATAAGCTGCACTGGAAAAGATGAAGAGATTTATGCTACCCAAAAGAGGAGGGGGGTTTAGGCTTTGTCAGCCTAAAAGATATAGCCAAAGCGTGGGCATGCAAGAATTGGTGGGGAGTTTAAAAAGATGAAAATATCTGGGCGGCATTCGTGAAAGCTAAATATGGGTTAGGAAATAATGCATTTAAAAATATGAAAAAAGCATCTAAAAGCTGGAAATTGATGTGTGAACAGCAGAACATTATAGAAAAACACATAATATTAATGAAAAGTAGGTTGAAATGGACATTAAACCCAAACGGAAACTTCACATTAAAAAGTGCTAAAGAGCTAGTACCAAGCAGAAGACCCTTACAATCGGTAGTATCTTGGAAAAAGGATTTGCCTCAAAAAATACATGTTTTTTGGTGGAAAATTATGTCAAATATTGTCCCTGTAGATGTGAACATTCAGAAGAAAGGAATAGTACTAACATCCAGATGTGAATGCTGCCATCAAGATATAGAAAGCTCGGATCACCCATTCTCTAAGGGTAAAATAGCAGCAAAAGTATGGAATAAATTAGAAATTGAAGCAGATATTGAAGGAAGCACAACTACATTAAAAAATAGATTAGAAAACTGGTCAAAAAAAGCAAACAAAAAATAATATTTTAAAATGGATGAGAAGCTATTTTCCGCATATAGCACTTTGGTGCATATGGAAGGCTAGAAATAGAAGTAGATTTGATGATGTAAAAATGGAACATAATGATATTCTGGAAGAAATCAAAAAAGAAACTGCATTCATCACTGCTTGCATCCCAATAAAAGTGAAAAATAGGGAAATAAATGAAGAAAGAATGAAGGAATGGCATCTTGCAATAGTAGTAAGAAAAATGCCAATTATTAAAATTGTCAATTGGAATAAACCTGTGCAGGGCAGTCTAACACTAAATACTGATGGGAGCTTTAAGAGAGAAATGGGAGAAGCTGGTGGAGGAGGGTTAATAAGAAACACGGAGGGAAACGTACTAACAGCGTTCACATCAAGGGCTATAGCATCTTCTGCTTTGCATGCAGAAATTATAGCTCTAAAAAAGGGCTTGCAAATTTGTAAAGAAAATAATTATCTAAGGATTCAAGCGCAAGTGGATTCAAAAATATTAGCGGATCTAGTGCAGGGAAAAATATATTTATGGCAATTTGAAGAAGACATTGAAAATATTAAAAATATTCTAAAAGAAATAAAAGGAGAAATAAAACATATTTATAGGGAAGCTAATGCGATTGCAGACAGATTAGCTGAGGAAGGAATGAAAAAAGGGACCCAAGAATTTAGAGGGGAGGATATACCAGATAAATACATAGGCATGATAAAATTAGATAAAACTGCATTTTCGTATATTAAAATCCAAAAATTATGAGTTAATTTAAAAAAAAAAAAAGAAGGAAGGGAAAAAAGTACTTATTTATGCCCTGTAAAGGGCTGAAATTGTTTTCTAATGTACTGTTTTGCAGTTAACAGGGAGATAAGAGAAGAGCAATATGGTTTCCTGGTCCTGAGGGAAATCGAAAAAGGAAAGAGCTTGTAAATCTATATATGGTTTGGTTGTGTTTTCTTGTTTAATTTTCAGGTTAAAGCTTGAAAATGAAAGAATTAAAAAGAGTAAGAAGTATTAAATACTGATTAACAGAATGTATGGAATATGACCCTGGTCTAGAGGGGTCATGTAAGACTTTAAATTTATTGTTTATGTTGCTATAAGGATGTTGATTTCAGCTCAGGCTAAGTGAAAAGAGATAAGCTGGACAAGATTAGAGAGACATGGAAACGGCTGGAAACAGCTGGCTGGGTTGGATATGTTGTCTTGTATCTGTCCCGAGCCTGTTAGTCCTGAGTCTGTTTTGAGTTTACCAAGATACAGTTGTATGATGTAAGGGATTGGTCTTGAGTCTGTATATAGATATGTAAGTTAAGTCTGTAAGAAGTCATGTGAGTCGGTCTAGAGTCGGTTGCAGCTATTGGAAGAATGGAGATGGATGAGTCCTTGAAGAATGCAACGAAAAAAAGCCTCACGGTGCATAAGGCACAAGAAGAGCATTTCCTCACTCAGAAATAAAGCATAGGATGGGTGCAATTATAAAGACTAAAGCATGAAAAGAGAAGGACTTAAACATAGGGCCTTGGCAGAATACATGATTTTAAATGATACAAAAGGAGATCAAGCAAGCCTAATAGGCAAAAGATAGAAAGATATTACATTAACTCAAAATTTTTATTTTTAGATTAGGTTGAAAGTGGGTGTAAAAGGGATAAGGGTAGAAGTAGTTTGTAAAAACGATATTCCTCCGCCAAAAGAGAGGGTGATAATATTAATAAAACAACCTTTAAAAAAAAAAAAGTTCCATAAGCTAAGACACAAAGTTTTTTTTCTCTCTCCTCACATTGGTTTGAATATTAAAATTTATTTATGTGATTGTGTTTGCATTATGATATATGTGTTCGATATGTATATTGATGTGTGATTTATTATATATGCATTATGTGCATAGTAGATTATATATATAATCACAACTTATTTATAATTCAATGTGTATAATATGGATATTGTTGATTTTTATTTTTATTTGTGTATAAGATTGTAAACCATAAGGAATAAAATATGATCTTCAGTCCAAAAATAGTGATGTTATCATGTTGTTGATTCTGAGCCATAAATCAGATGAACCAACCATATCACCAAAAGAATAGTGTAGAAAGAGATCTGAAGCATCTACCCCAAAATTTCAAGTTTATGTATTTGTACTGAATTTTTGATTTTTGAAGTTTTATATCCTAGAAAATATAGTTTGGCCCAAAATATAATTTTTGAGCATAGTATACTTTACGTCTTCTTGTACGGGAGAAGAAGTCTTTAGTATATATTGTATTATTGTTCGATTTGACGTTGTTACTTGAATTTTATTTTTCAGAATTTTTCTATTGAGATTTTTTAATATTTTGGATTAATAATTTTATTTGCTTTCATTATTTAATCAATTAATCATCATTCCCATTATTTTGTAGTTTCAAATAAACCATGACCCAAACCTCCTATCCTAACAACTAGTATCAGAGCGAGATTTCAATTCCACCCAAAAAGTAATATCCAAACTTCTATTGAGGAGCATATTCATCATTGATATTGTGTTGATATTAAGTCTATTTGTTATCATTATATTGGTATTCAATTATTTTGATATTAATATAATAATTTTAGACATATTTTGGGATATTTTTATTTGGGTTGATTACTCGTGGTCAATATTATTTTTTATTATTATGGAGAATTACTTTGTAATAATAAAGTTAATAGAGACCAATTATTTTATTTGAAAAAATAGAATGTGTGACTACTTTATATTTAAATAGTTGTATGAACCAGTAAAGAAAAAAGTGACCTAATGGGTTGAGTGAAGAAGAATAAGAAGACCTACATTATAGGGCTATCTCCATAATTCGGAAATGGATAAGTAATGATACTTATAAACATGTTGCTGATGAAATGAGGGCAAACCAGATAAGCGAGAAGCTAGAGTCTATGTTTTAAATGAACATATTTAGAAATAAAATATTGATCATTAGACGTCTAGCTAACTTGAAGTTCAAAGATGATAATCTAATGTTAGTGCGTATCAATATCTTTTAAGGGCTGGTGAATGATCTTTCATTTATAAAAATCATCTAGGAAGATGAGTTATTAGCTTGTCTAATGCCGAGCTCACTTTCATATATTTGGGATAACTTGATGTTGGTTAGCGATGATAATTATACTAATATTGTATCTCAAGAGGGTGATTGACTTAGAAGCACTATTTCATATCACCTCATACATTGACTTCCTTACTACCAATACATGGTGATTATGTCACAATAAAGATAGATAATAGTGGGACATCACAGATTTTAGGTAATGGAGACATTTATCTGCAAATGTAGACAAAGCATTAGATGATGCTGAGATATGTTTGGTATATAATAAATATTCTTATGAACTTGATGTCTGTTGGTATGTTGGATGATATGAGATATATTAGACATTTTGGTGATAACCAGTGAAAACTAGTCAAGGATACATTAGTCATAGCAGGGGATTATAAAAAGAGTACTTTGTATGTCATCTAGGCAAGAGTGCCTGGAGACCCGACAATTATTCATCATGAGAGCAATATTGACCTTTGACACAGGAGACTTGGTCATATGAATGAGAAAAGTTTTCAACTTTTAGCTAGAAAGAATATCTTGCCATTTGATCAGTGATCTTCCCTTGATAAGTGTACGGATTGCATGGCTGGAAAAAACCATAGATCACCTTTTCATTCTTAATTACCCTCGAAAAGATTAATTTTATTACATTCATTAACGCTCACTCTATGAAAGTATGAGTATATACCCTGAAAATGAAAGATCAAATTTTCCTATCTTTCAAGAATTTCATGCTAATTGACAAAGAGATCGGTAGGAAATTGATCTCTATATATTTTGATAATAGGAGAAAATATTAAGGTCAGTTTGATAGCTATTATATATCTAATGGTATTGGAAATGAAAAGATATCAGCCAAGATGCCACAATAAACTAATGTTTTGTAGAGAGGACGAACCAGATTATTAAGGAAAAAGTTCTATGCATACTTTTTCATGTACATCTTTCAAATGAATTTAGGGGAGAAACTATACGTATTACTGTTTATATAATTAACATATACCTCATTGCTGCTTTAGATACGGACATTCTCAAAAAACTTAGACTGGGAAAAATATTTCATATAATTACTTGAGATTTTGGCTACAAAGCCTTCATTCATATTCCAAAAAGATAAACAATCTAAACTTAATGATATTGGACATCCATGTATCTTCATTTATTATGGACACAAAGAGTTTGATTATAAACTGTGAGACCCAATTGCTAAGAAGCTTGTTTGAAGTAGAGATATGATTTTTTTGGAGAACTAGTTTATGGATGACATACATGATATCTTTGAGCCCCAAGATATACCTATTGAGGAAGTGAGAGACCATATTCTAGTTAAAACTGGGTTGGACCCAATTGTTCATCATGATACATCTCAGTCTGAACTAAGAGGATCATCTAGGCCTTGCCGAATATCTCTAGATTCCATGATTATATATTACTCTTGGATACAGGCGAGCCATAGACCTTTTACGAGGCCATCTCTTTTGAGTGTTATGAACATACAGTTTTTCATTTGGTAATGATAGCTCTCAACCAATATATAAGACTTGGTTAGTAGTCAAAAAGTTTAGTCAAAAGAAATGAATTAATTTTGATGAGATATTTTCTTTGCCAATAAAGATATTTTCTATTTGAGTAGTTCTAAGTTTAGTTGTTAGCTTGAACTTAGAAATTGATTAATTCGATGTAAAGATTGTATTTCTTCATGATGACATTCATGAGACTCTCTGCATAGATCAACCTGAGATATTTATTGTAGAAATTTTAGAAAGTAATGCTACATTTGCAAACTGAGCAAGATCTTGTATAATCTTAAACAAACTCATAGGTAGTAGAATAAAAAACTTTATTCATCCATGGAGTTTCATGGCTCCCAGTACATATCTTATGATCATCGTGTATTTGTTAGTCATCGGTAGTGAGATGATAGACTTATACTTTTATTGTATGCTGACGACATATCGATTATTGATTATAATAGAGCACTAATTGATAGGCTTAAGTAAAAGTTAAAAAAAATCTTTTCTATAAAAGACTTAAGTTTAATTAGACTGATTTTAAGGATGAGTGTCATCTGGAATATGTCGCTTATGCATATCTAGTTATCTCAATAATGATATATCGGTAAAATTCCTAAGATATTTTTTCATGAATAAGTCTAAGTCAGTATCAACTCTCTTAGCAAAACATTTAAAGTTGAATATCGATCCTAGTTCCAAGATTGATAAAGATAAGAGAGCACGAGTCATGTCCCCAATGCCTCAGCTATTTAGTATTCTTATGCATGCTATGGTTTGTACTAGACTACATATAGCACATGTTATTAATATTGTCAATTGTTTTTTCTCAAACCCAAAAAGTTATTATTGAGCTGTAGTGAAATATATACTGAGGTAGTAATGGAGGACTTCTCAGCAATCTCTATGATTGGGCGAGTCAAAACTCATACTCTTCAAATATACTAATTTTGATATTGCTGGTGATTTAGATTCATATAAATCCACCCCAAGTTACCTTACAATCTTCAGAAGGGGAGCTGTATCATGACAATCCAAGTTGGAGAAGTGCATAGCACAATCCAGTATTGAGACTGAGTTTATTGTAGCTACTAAAAGGTTGCAAAAAAATTTTATGAATAAAAAAGTTTCTTATATATTTGGATGTGCGATAAGATACATATATTGTATAATACGTCAGCTGGAATACTATACAACTCTCTAAGAATTCAATCTTCTATAATAGGTCGAAAAACATTGATGTATGATATCATTAGATACGAGATTCATCAGATAAAAATTATCATTGATATGTTAATGAAATCATTATCATCAGGAAGTTAAACAATTTTTTTAAGTACTAGTAATTGGTGTATGTATCTCCCCACCTCGGGCGCAGGGAAAAATTTGTTGGGCCTGCCCATGTTGGATAGACAAAGCACATAAGATAAAATCCCATTCCCATGATATGTTAAAAAAAAAAGGTTTTTAAAATTTTACAAAAACAAGAACATTCCCATTTATCCCAAAATCACAAGTTTATGTATTTCTACTATATTTTTGACTTTTACAATTTTATATCATAAAAAATATATTTTGATTTCTAGTTTATGAATCTTAATAATATAACCTCCCCCATAATTGACATGTTCATCCCAAAATCACAAGTTATTATGATGTGGCTGGAACCCTAAAATTAATGGCCCAAAAACAAAATTGCGATACATTCATAAATGAGAATAGTTTTATACACAATACATATAAAGACAATCGTGCCTTTGATCATAAGTTGAGTGATGCTGATGTACATTCATTTCAGATAATATTTAATTTATCGAAATAGCAGATGGATCTACAACACTTCATCCTGCAGCGAATACAGCATGCTGTTGTCGTTCTCCGCTGGCAGGGAAGGGGGCGTCCCAGGGGGGATGGAGGCAGCGCCGTTCTCACCAGCACAGATGCACAAAGCCTCCGCATCCTTGAGAATGGTATCCAAGTCAATATGGTTGCTCAGCTCATTGATGAATTTCAAGAGCGTGTCGAAATCCATCGCGTCCCCCATTATTTTATTGCGGTACCGCTTTAAGATGGCAACGCACACGTACAAATGCATGTGCTCCGACAAATGACGCGTCCACAGTACTTCCCACAATTGCATCGTCTTCTCAAATTCGAACTCCCTGCAACACACACCCATTGGAAAAAAAGTGCACATTTAATAATTTATTTTGTAATTAATATAAAAATAAACTGATAAATAATTAAAATAAAAATTTAAAATTATAATGAATAAAAATAAAAATAAGATTTATGATTTATTATTAATATATACCAGTTTAATAGTTTAAGTATTTTAAGGTTTTGTCGTTTAGGAGTTTAGCGATTTATATTTTTAGTCATTTAGTGATTTATAGGTTTTATTTAAACAATAAAATAACAAAAAAAATTATAATTTTTTGTCATTTTCAAATATTAAAGCCTTTGAAAATTTAATAATATTTAAAATTTTTAGAAATTTGAATATAATATTTAGTTATAATAATTTTAATAATTCTATTTCATATAAAATAAATATAAATAATTTTATTAATATATATTATAATAATGATCAAAAATTAAATTAATTAACTATTTATAATAAGTTAGATATTAATTAAAAAATATTTACAATACACAAATTGATTCAAAATTAATTAAAATATATTAATTGATAATAATTTTTAATTTTTAATAATACTTCTTTTATGCTTCTTTTAAAAGCATAAATCATAAGAGCAACTCCAGGGGGAGTTGCCATCCAAGATGTCATCCACATAACTGCCAAAATGACACTCAAATCTCAAAAAATATTACTCCAACAGGAATGACATCGGAGGTGACAAAATATCATTAAAAAATATAAGGGTGCCATATTTGGCAACTCTGAAGAGAGAAATGAGAGAATACAAAATAACAGTTGATAGCTACTATGTATCTCAAGGGCTATCTCAAAATGGTTGAAAAGATATCTTAAAATAAAAAAATATTTAATTATTAAAAAGGTACCCTATTTTGGCACGTACCATTAGAGAAAAAAATACTGTTCAATAGTGATAAAACACTGTTCAAGATTGCAAAATGATATTTGGTATCTCATTTTTAACAACTCCCATAAGAACTGCTCTAATACATCTATAGATCACAATACATGATCAAGATTAAATTATATCATAATACACAATCATAATACATTTTCTTTGGACTAGATGTCTATTCATCATCTCATCCATCATATTCTTTGATTCATATAATAAGTATTGAATCAATCTGACATATAAACTAATACATTATCATTTAAATTTTTTTTAATATTTTTATTAAATTAATTTTTTATTACTTGATAAAATATGTAAAAAATAAAAAAAATTATAATCTGTAATGATAAAGATATATCTACACATACAATGAGTAAATTTTTTTTCACCATTCCCCCAATCCCAACTTACCAATCCCAGGATAGATGCATATGATAAACTTTCACACTGATCAATCGTCTCAGTAGTGATCGCGATCAAGTACATTTAACTTTGGAGTTCCCCCAATCCCCACTAACAAATCCTATGGTAGATGCATATGACAAATTTTCACACTGATCAATCGTCTTAGTAGTGATCGCGAGAAAGCACATTTAACTTTGAAATTCTTATGAGATCCAGTGCATTAGTGATGATATAAACGCATCTATTTTACATATACAATGAGCAATCATTAATAAAGGTAGTCAATTACCTATGATCATTTCTTATAATATATTTACTAGATCTTCTTATATTTGAGTGTATCATATTAAATGAATTCATACTCATACTAGGCTGATAGGTGAGATAAAAAATTCTAATATATTTCTCATACTTGTAAGCATAGGGTATAATACTCTCAACTTGAATAATGACAAGTGATCAAGCAAATAATAGACAAGTAAAATATCCAATACACCCAAATACCTACCATGAGATCTTACCATAAAATAGAAAACATATAATCCATCATGCTCAGTCTAAAAAAAAAAAAAAATCTTTCTTAGACTTCTAATTCTACAACCAAAAAAAATAAAAAAAAAAGCAGATGGAATGAATAAAAAACTAAACTTAATATTGTTGTACTCAATAACTTTTGAAGGCATTGAGTTTCAATTTATTTTTTTTATTATTTGAGAGCACTCGACTTGTAGACTATCCCAAACTACATATATATGACCTATATTGTATTTTGAAAGATAATTTTCTTTTATTTTTATAACATGGCATCATAGTCGAGTTGTGCACGTGGGTTGAGTTTCATAAATAGAAGAGGAGGCACACAAGTGCAGAATCTTTAAAACAAAAAAAAGATAAAAGTTTTCAGGAACGTGGACAGTGCAGGGAGTGCGCAAGGAAAGGTCAGTGGTGCACGTGGTGGTGTTGCAGGCGGTGCTGCACGCGGCGGCACATGCGGTGGCGTGAGGCTGGCATGGAATCAGTTCGATCACTCATTTAGGAATCCAGTGAATTCTTATATTTCCAAGTCCTCCTTATTACTTTCTCATATCATGTTTATTCATAATTATCCTATTAATTTATTCACAGTGAATTATTTTTCTAGATAACATAACCCTAGTTTTATCTTTATTGTTATTGATTACATTTGTTGATGACAGCTTGAGATATACACGAATATATATTTTTTTATAATAGATTATAAGGTTTTTTTTTTATTTTTTACTAAATAATAAAAATTTAATTCGTTAAAAATATTAAAAAATTAAGAAATAAAAATATATTAAAATAGATGTCATACTGATTTAATAATTATTGCATGAGTCATGATATTATATACCAGACTTCATGCACTGATATACTCTAACATAGTGGGATGGGTGAAAAGAAGAATATAATATATAATTAATACATTTCAAATACTTGTACTAAAAAAATATTTTTGTGGAGATGTAATTTTAACTATAATCTACCCAATTAATTGGACATCATCTTTTACACTTTCTCGATATATATCCTTTCAGATTTTACATTATGAAAAGAAAATATTTAGTTTGCATTTTATATATATTTTTTTAATTTGCTTATTTTATTCTCGATCACTCTTTAAGGACAAAAGGAATTTATATCTAGAGCCTTTAAATATGTTTTGATTAAGTACTTTAAACAAAGTGAGGATAAAAAAAATATTTTTTTTACTATAATTCATTTTTTAATAAGCCTAAGAAAAATGATTGTACATGTAGAGGTGTCAAACAGGACGTGTCGGGCCGGCCCGTCACATTTTTTTCAGGCCCGCTTATGCTTTCGTGCAGGGCCAGGCACGGTTACTGTACCGTGCCGTGCCTGGCCCGGCATGATTTTTGTGGAGTTTAGCCTGGCACGGGGCCGCGGAACGATCTGTCGGGTTCGGCCTAGCCAGGCCGAACCCTAAATTAAAAAAAATTAGGGTTTCGGAGCGCCCGAAATCTTACATTAAAAAAAATTAGGATTTCGGCAAACCCGAAACCCTAATTTTTAAAAAAATTAGGATTTCGGCGTGCCCGAAATGTTAATTTAAAAAAATTTTGATTTCGGCACGGTGCCGTGCCAGGCACGAGGCCCGGTTGGCCTCGGCACGGCACGAGCCCGGGCACGAAAAATTTCCATGCCGAGCCAGCCCAAGCACAGCTGAGGCATTTACTATATTGATCATGAGATCATACACTAGATATCTTGGACTAAAATATCCTCATAGAATAGGCAATAGGGTTATATAAAGGAAAAACAAGTAATTGTGTGACACGGCTCAAAAAGTCCTTTTTGGTAAATTACTTCAAAGTATTTTTGAAAAATATAATTTTAACTATAAACTATCTCATTAACAAAATATCCTCCTTTATTCTAAAATGACCTAAGTAAAATAAGAATCCAATGAATATATTTATATTTATTAATTTTTATTACTTTCTATAATCCAACTTAAGTTAGGAGAGAGAGACATTTTAGCTACATCCGAACTTATTAGTTTATATTATGATGACTCTCATGTGAAGTTATCATATGAACCAATATGAATATAAAAAATTAATTCTAAAAAAAGTGAGATTTTTCATAAAAAGGAAATCACTTTTAATCCGGTTGATCTGGTAACTCCCTTGCCTATTCATGTCCCAGTTCAGGATAATGTTGGAACGAAATGACTTGATAGCCTACGACTTAGAATTTGTATAACACAAAGCCATAAAATCACAAAACTCCAAATAAGTAAATTCAATATATAAATGATGTACAAGAGAAAACTTTATATAATATAATTATCAAATTAGGGCACTGCATAAGTTGGGCGCTCCAAACCAAAATACAACAATAAATTAAAAAATAAAATAAAAATGGCAAAGGAAAAAAATAAAAATTTGCAAACTATAATATCTTATCCCAAGCTAGTGCATAAAAAATTAGAGCATTGAGTTTAAGAAAAGAAAATGCTACAACCTTTTCAAGACCTTAATAAAAATATCTACCGACTGGTCTGAAATATAAATATAAGCTATAATAATAACTGTATCTTAAATCTTCACTATGAAAAAGAAGCAACCACCTTTATGTGTTTTATCTGCTCATGAAATATCAGTGTGAAGAAACAATTATATTAAGAATAGAGGCATCAAACGAGATGGGAGCCAGACAAATCTACAGACGACATGGTTCAACCGTGCTTGACCTGACATGACATAGTCTAGTACCGTGATTGGTCTTAGAATGTGCTAGTTCTAGGCAAGGCTCGTGCCATGCTGGGCTAGTGCAAACCATGTCAGGCCAGACATAACCCATATGCTTGGTCCAGTGGGACTATTCATCAATCTGGTGACTCAGGAGTGGGCATGCAAAACCCATTGCATTTTCACACAACGGATAATGATCCAATTACAATAAGCCACGTGACTGATTATTTTAAAAAAATTAGACTGCCCCATCATGGACACAAGGTCTAATTGTAAAAAAATAGAAATAAAAAATTAGACTATCAAAATCAGGGTAACTGACCAACGGATGCCCCGTCGAGCATTCACCCGATATGAGGCACGGCTCATGTTGACCCAGCATGACATAAACCGTGAAATGGGGTGGCCCAGCCCGACACGAGGCATGGTTCTGGATCATGCCATGCTAGGCCATGCCAGGGTAGTCTGGTCTATTTGACACCTCTACCCTACCATGCCCATTACATTTTCAAACAATGGGCTTCGATATGGACAACAACAAGCCACACCAGTCGTTGTCATTAAAAAACCAAAATTTTTTTAACAGTATTACAATAGTTGTAGGATTACATCCAATGGCTACTGACCAACATCCGATATCTATCATGATTATATCAATTTGTCATTAAAAAAAATTCTTTAAATAATTTTTAATTTTTTTCATCTTTATAAATTGAAAAGATAAAATTTAAAAATTTCATTCTAAATTTATTCTCCTATTTTTTCTCATTTGTGCCCTCCGCTCTAGCTAGAGGTGTTATGCCAAGCACGACACAATTTGATTATTGGCAACCCATCCGGGCCAAGTCGTGCTCGGAGGCTGCTAGCCTAGTCAACCAATTTATGATTTTAAATATTTATTTTATAAATTTAAAATCTTAGGTTATTCATTATAAATTACATTATTATTTCATATAAACCATAATAAAATAAAATAATTAACAAAAATTTTAACAATAAAAAAAAATCAATCATCCAATCTAACTAAAAATAAAATAATACAACATAATATTCATCAATCATAATCAAACTCAATCACAATGTAAATTGATATCAGAATGTAAATAATCATTATCGCATAAACGTCTGATAGTATCATTAATGGTGGACTCAGCATCTTCAAAGTCTTATGAGTCATCATCTACAACTAACACCCCAACTCTTGTTTCAGTCTGATCCTGAATACCAAATCTAGAATCCTCCCAATTCTTCATTCATGCTAGTGGGTCAAAGATATCTGTCTACAGTCTTAATATCTAATCCAAATAACATTGACTACAACAGAAAAAATAGATTTTGGTATTAAGCTCGACACAGGAGGAGCCACTAGATTCTATATCATTTTATAGTATGAGATAGGTGGACTCAAAAAAATTTTTATCAATATCAAATATCAAAATTCTTATTATCGTAATATAATATGATTGAATAGTTATCGGTATCTAAATACCAAGATATTTAGCTCATATTTCACAGTCCATCCAATTATTTCTCACTTACTAACTAAATAAAAAAGTCATCATCTCTAAATATGATGTCTATGTTCATACTCGGAGTTTGGTTATAACTATTACTATAACTTAGTTAATTTTTCATGAATGAACTTCTTAAGTTGATATTCTTGATTTATGCACATGAATATGTATGTCAAAATATTTTCTACTTATTTCCACCTAAACCCTATGATTCATGCAGGTAGCAAGACAATAAAGAGATGAAATGATAAATAATATTTAATTTTCATTTCAATAGTCATGTCAGTAAATATAGGATTATCTCTAAACTTTCTAAATATACCTCTAATATTGTATATGCATATGAGTATAATGCAAGTGGTGATTGAGTAAACAAACGAATACATATTCATTATGTCAAAAAAAATTTCAAAAATTTCAAAAATTTCAAAAATTAAATTATATATCCCAATTTCTATCGTCAAAAATAAGTTTGTCACTCTTACTATTGATGCGATCGAATATCACGTGTTCCAACACATGACTCCAACACCAGGTAAGTGTATTTCCAATGATATCTCACATCCATTTGAAAATTCTTCTTCTTTAGACCCGTAAACAAACAAATACTACTAAATTTTTATTGTCTACTATATGTTCAAATATATTTTAGTGAGTTTCACACTTTTTCTAAAATAGGAGAAACAATATTCATTCATATTTGTACAATCAGATTAATAATGTAACATATGCATCTAAGATAAAAAATCTCTCTTAATGATTTGTCTATAATGGCCCTAACAAATATGTTAATGACTACTCCATTATTAAATATATTATCAAATATATTCTAAAAATTTTATTTTTAATATATTAATCTCTAAAAATTCTCATCATACTCATATATGGTAGGACTACAATGATGATAGAAAATCTCTGAAAATCCTCAAATTTTTTATTAAGTGTCTATTTAAAATCTTCATAGTGAGTGATGAGAGATACAAAAAATACATTATCATAACTAGTTCAGATATTGAATATCAAGAACAACAAGCAACTATATTTCCTAAATTTATCAGTTATTATTTTTTTTCTAACTTAATAATATTTTAGTATGTTATTCTTATATATAAATCTTAGAATCATAATATATGTAGGCTGAAAATATGTCTGCTTGATACAACTACTTTAGGATCCTCCAATAAAAAAGCTGTACTAAATCTAGAGGTGTTAAACAAGTCGGGCAGCCTAACCTAGAGCCCGACCAGATTCAGGTGTGCCTAGCTCAGCACAACACGGTTTGGAACTGTGCCGTGGGCCAGGCCGAACTAACCCTTGACATGGTTCGTGTCGTGCCAGGCCAGCATGATCTGTGCTTCGTGCCGGGCTAGGTACGACCCATGTGATTGGCCCGATGACAAGGTAAACCTGGGGTATGACCCGGCCTGACCCGGTAAGTCCAAGCACGACCCAGCAAGAATCAGGTATGAGCCGGGTCATGCTTTGCATGGCACGACACGGTAGCCCAATTGGGCCACCGTGCTTATTATATTTTTTTATTTTTATTTTTTTATGTAGGCTGAAAATATGTATGCTTGATACAACTACCTTAGGATCCTTCAACAAAAAAGCTGTACTAAATCTAGAGGTGTTAAACAAATCGAACAGCCCGACCTAGAGCCCGGCCAGATTTAGCCGTGCCTAGCTCAGCACAACACGGTTTGGAACTGTGCCGTGGGCCAGGCCGAACTAACCCTTTGCATGATTCGTGTCGTGCCAGGCCGGCATGATCCGTGCCTCGTGCCGGGCTAGGTACGGCCCATGTGACTGGCCCGATGACAAGGTAAACCTGGGGTATGACCCGGCCTGACCCAGTAAGTCCAAGCACGACCCAACAAGAATCAGGTATGAGCCGGGCCATGCTTGGCATGACATGACATGGTAGCCCAATTGGCACGAGCCATGATCGACATACCTCTGTGTGCTTAATCCCACACACAATCCAACATATATATATATTTTTATAATACTTACATTGTACCGATACTTCGTCAACACCCCTACTATTTTTATATTATATTATATTAAATTGAGTCTAAACTATATATTTTCTTTTAATTTTTTATTTTTTATATGTTTGAATTTGAGTCGAGACCATGAGAGAGTATAATTTCGACATCGAATATTTATGTAGGATTATCATTATTAATATTATCTACATGTATATCAATATTAATTTCATTATTAGCTATTATTATATTTTTTTAGTTTATGATCTTCCTAGGTTAAGTAATGAAATTTTATTAAAAATATTGCACAATTTTTTTTTATTCTTTATAGTTAAATTATATTAACAAAAAACCAAATAAAAAACAATAGAAAATTTATGAAGAGAAGAGAGAGAGATAAACAAAATTTCATCCCATACCTAGTAGGTTAAATAATAAAATTGAAACACAAACAACTAAATCTCCACTTCACATTCATGTTCTTTTAAGCTTTAAAAAATTTCAAGATCTAAAACTAAAAGCTTTAGGTTTAGAGAGAAAATTGATACCAAGAGGAGAGAGAAAGAGAAAAAAGAGAGTTGAATGGAAAACTTAAATCTCTTAATTAATTTATATTGATTTTTTTTTTAAATTTAAAAATATATTTTTTAATTTTTTTTTTATTTAAAAAGATAGGAAAACCGACAACCATTAGATTTTCTAGCATAGCCATTGGAAAATTATCCGATGGCTTGGATCTTGTATTCTTGTTACATTATAATTTTTTTTTCATTGGTTAGTCATTAAAAAGTCTGAGCACCAAAGCCAAAGTTTCTAGAACTTGACAGTCACTTTGACTATTGGGGGGGGCACGTCCGCATGCACTTGGGTTGTGCCACACAAACACTCTAAAGCCTACCACATGTGTCGGACGGGGTGGGGGGTTTTTTTTAAATATTTTTAAAACTGACCGGGCAAGGCAGGCTAGGGCCAATTAGTCCACGCCTGTTTCCCAATATGAGGTCTCATATCACAGTACCCGTGCCGATGGACTGTGCCAATGGGTCAGGCACCCAAGTCATGCCTGGCTTGGCACGAGGCAGGACACCCCTTAACCCAGCAGGACACGAGCCATGCCTTGGGTCGGCACGACCAAGCTCTGGGCAGGATTCTAGACCATATTGTGCCAGACCATGCACAATTCAGTCGGGCCATGTCTCGTACCATGCTTAGGCCGCCCAACCCACTCGTCACCTCTATCTCTAGCTCTCTTTCTTTCAAATTTTATTATTTGATATATTATTTTTCATATAATTACTTATTTAGTTATTTACTTTAAAAATAATTATGATTTATACTTATGCATGCGAAATAGATGGTAGTGTGGATATGTTTGTGTAACTTGTCTCCAGGTTAGATTTTAACAATGGTTTAATTTTTACAACACAACAATTTGCAACAACATTTTTTACTGTTATTTATTTTTTTTAAGTTTACATTTTTTTAGTTCTATACTTATTTAATTTATTTAAAAAATATAAATAGTTAAAAAAATATAATATAATGAATTTAACACTAATGAATATAATATTAACATAGATTTAGATAATAATAATAACCTTAGCAAAAGTTCCGAGGCCGAAACTATATTTTTAATTTTCTCTAATAATCTCGAATCAAAGGTATTTGCTACCTAAAAAATAAAAAGCTAAATAAATATTAATAATATGGACACACTTCAAAATAAAAATAATAAAAAATTCTAGAGATATCAATAAAGAATCGGCACAATGTATATATTGTTAAAAAATATATATATATATATATAAATGCTCGTGAGACTGGACATCTAAAGAGGTATACTGATTAATACACAAAAAATACGATACATTAGATTTGATAAAAATACAACTTAGCAATTGAGTTTTTCATGTTGGATCTAGCTCAATTTTTTTGATCCCCCAATAATTTTGGGAAGGAAGACAACCAAATTAATTATCATCATGTATCTTTTAATTAGATTTTTGAATGATCTTATGATACTCAATATTAGGTAGACATACTTCTAGTTTACTTATTGAAGAATTCTTAAGTCAATAAATATGAATGATATCATAAAATATTATAAATAAAAAAAATAATTAATAATTAACAAAATTAGAAAATTTAATAAAATGATATCCATGATATCTGATATATAAACTAGTTACAATAATATTTCATTTATATGTCTCACCATCTACTATGTAGACTTTAATTAAAAATTTAATAAAATAATTTTAAGATGTTCTGATATTCTCCATCCTCATAATAACACATATATATAAGTGTATGATGCAGATCTTTATAAAATATAAAATTCAAAATAAAATATTTAGTATCACTAAATATTTCCCTCACATTAGAAAAAATAAAAAATTTAGTAAAATATTTTAGGACACATAGCAAATAATAGGAGTTTAGCAATCTCTATTTGATTGTAGAGCTAAAAAAGAAAAAATTATAAATAGATATGAAACATAATTAGAATTATACCTATTTTATGTTAAAGCCATGTATTTACTACCAATGAATAATATCTGACTACGTCAATAATAAGAGTAAGGAACTTATTATTGATGATTTAACTTTAATACAATAATTTCTTTTATAAAATTTTTAAAGAATTTATATGACACAATGAACTTGTGTTTGATTGTGTGCACTTCCACTACTTGTATTATATTTGAATGTACATGCAATATTAGTAACATATTTAATAAGTATTAAGGTTATCCTACATTTAGTGTCATGACTATTAAAATGAAAACTAAGGAGATATTTATTTATTCGAGTTAATGCTGAAATCAAATCACTTTCAGCGTAAAGCTGAAATGTATTATATTTTTTAAAGATTTTTCACTTAAAATTATTTTAAAAAATGCTTAAACCATTAAGCAATTTTTTTGGCATTTTCTATTCAGAAAAAACCATATCAAAAAATGATGGATCGATAAACACTTGAACTAGCATTTTTTGACTTCCCGTTCAAAAATAAATAAATCCTCCCTCCCCTCCCGTTCGAAAAACAAACAACTTAATACTTAATGCTATTAAGTATCATTCAGCATTAAGCTAAAAAAAGTTCTATTAAGCATTAAGTAAAAAAAAAAACAAATGCCCCCTAAGTATTTAAAATATTGATCTTCTATTCCAACTTTGTATTATTTAACTACTATGGTGAAAATCATACAAATCCAAGTGTCCAGCATAATATCAGAATCTACTTTTTTTTGTAGCAGACAATATTATTTCAAATAATAGATCAAAATTACGATCAGATATCATAAAAATACTTGTGTGCATGAAGGACTAAAAAGATTAAAAATTAAATATTTAAGATAAAACATAAGAGATGATGATAGATGATATTACATAGGATATGAAGATTAAAAATATTAAAGGCACTAGCAGCATCTTCAGACACATTCACGATGATGGTGACTATATCTCCATCTAAACTACTATACCACATGCACCGATTAATTATCGTTGATTATTGATTCATGTCATCACATCATGTGATAGTGATACTATGCTAGTCAACTAGTACTTATTTTTTGTATCATTTTATTGATTTTGATTATTACATTATTGATGTATTAGATATTTGATTATACTTTTCATCAAGTTCATTTTTAATGATTATTTATTTTAATATGATTTATGCATTATTTATAATATACTTTTGTTTCATTAATCATTTATAGAAATTAAAAAAAAATTATAATCTTTTATTTGAACCGAATTAAACAGAATGTCAAGTTATAATAACATAATCATGATTTAAAATTTTAATTTATATTAAGATTTAAAAATAAAGCCCAAGCCGCCCAAATTCCAAAAAGCCAAAAAAAAGTGAACTAAGAACTAGCCGGAACCAGCAAGGCCCACTTCAATTCAGACACGATATGCACGTCCCAACACTTTGCGGGCAAACCATGTCGTGCCAGGTGGCCATTCTGGTTGCTATGTCATACCCAACATGATATAGTGGCATTCCTGTGCTAGACTTAAATAGGTTGTAGCGGCACGACACGACCAATTTGACACATCTAATTAAGAAGAATTTAAGAACAAACTAATTATATTGATTGAATAAACTATTTCTAATTTAATGATAATCAGATAGTTAATCTTTTATATGATTCTCCTAAAAATAGTAAAATCAAATGTAAGAGTAATATTGACTAAGAAATCAATATTTGTATCAATCAGAATATTTACTATAATACAATCTAACAAACAAATTTCTATGAGAGTATCAACTGGATACATTCTATCTGATAATATTGACTCTCTTAGATCAAGTCACCACAATTCCAAAAAAATATCTAAGCCTCCCAAGCTCCTTCATATGATATTGCAACTAAGATACTCCTTGAGTTGATAAATTTCAAACATCTCATTTCACTTAATAAGAATATAATCACATTATGCAATAAAAAAATTATCCTACCATAAAAATTTGAATGAAAAAAATAAAAAAAATTTCATAAATCTAACATACCCATGTAAATCAAATGAGTCACTGTTAGTAAAAACTTCACAAATCGAGCAATTGGAGATTGCTTGAAATCATACAATATCTTTAACAATCTACAAATTATATTTGATTATACTGCTCAAAACCTATTTGATTGCTTCACATGTACCTCTTAAGGTCACCACAAAAAAAATATTCTCTAGCTGGTATATACTGCATCTAAGAGAAAAAATCTTGATAATCCATATTAAATATTTGAATAAATCCCTTTGCTATAAATCTCAACTAAATGTAATCTATCTTCCTATTTGGATTTATTTTAACTATGAACACTCACCCACAACTAACAATAAACTTTCTCCAAAGTAAAGAAACAAATTCCAAAATTTTATTAAAATAGAAAATATTTCTCTTCTAACATAATTTGGTGTCATCCTAGGTGAGATATTATCTCAAAAAAATAACTTAGGTATCTTAGTATCAAAAGAAAAATAATAAAAAAATAAAAGAAGAAATAAAACATGAATACAATAAAAACTATGACATTAAGTGCAGAGTATAACTCCTATGTTTCTTCCTATGGATGATGAAAAGATCAAAATTCGGGGGAGAAAACTCTAAAGGATCAACTATCTCCTAGGTAGGTACGCTTCAGCTTTGAACATGCTACATATGCCTATGTTTCCTAGTATATAATCTAAGCAATTGGTAGTCAAATATCTCAATTTCTAGCTCATCATAGATCATAACTAGCATAGAATCTATAACTACTATGTCCCATGTACTCGATGAAGATTTTCCTTCATAAAAAATCTCCCCCCCTCTCTCTCCTAAATCAACCTAATATGCACTCATTGGTATAAATATTAATTTAATAAGAGTATTATCATAATATAGAATAATAAATTTTGATGTAACTAAGTCTCAAATTTTCTTACACATATCACAAAAGCCAAATATACTGGACATTTTGAGATCAATCAACTGCTATAAGTATACTAATAGCTACGCATTAATTATCATCCATTTATTAGTCTCAATCTATGATAAAAATTTTAATAAGTATTCTACATAATATTAGGCCACATAGAGTATGTTTATGCTCTCAATTTTCATTGGATTACTCCCAATACTCTCACATTGATTCTAATAATTTTCCTCCCTTTTATTTTAAAAAAACTCATAACATAATAAATTATAAAATAATATCAAATGAAAACAAATATGTACAAACCACTATAATTTTAGGCAAAACTTCCAAAAATAAAAATTACAAATACTTTAAATCACGCACACACTAACTACACCAAAAATAAATTTTAGACCATTGGATTCATGTTGTGACAAGTTTGATGGTCATGATATACTAAAAACTACCGTTGGATTCATCCTGGATTCATGTTGTCACACACTAACCATGAATACATTTTGGATTTTTCTTTCTTTTATCAAAATAGTTCTCATGAGAAATATTTTTGTTGCTGATTTATGTTGATGAAATTATTGATATCCAAGATGAGCTTTAAGGCCTGCCCATATTTTTTATGATTGAGATTACACAGTATTATTGATGAATGATTCTATCTAAGTAAGAAAAATACAATTGATATTCTTATTGAATTTGAACTCTTGAACAAAACATCAATCAAGGCATTCAGACCTTATTAAACATAAAATAATTATATGAAAACATAAGTATTTAAAAATTATCAAACTGAATATATTATATGATATCAATATAATGAGTCATTTGTTAGATTCTCACAACTTAGAATATTATGTCTACCACTATATTATGTCTTTCAACTTGAAAGTATAATAAGATGAAAAAATTTAATAAGAAAGATATGAAATTTAAAGAAACAAAAATAGCCCTCTAGCAATATGTGATTAGATCTCTAGACCCCCTTTTTTTTAATTAGATAATGTTTTTTCCAATCAATTTTAAAGATTACTTTCTATTTTTCATTTTCTAGAAGCAAGGGTAGCCAATAGTGAAGAATTGCATAAGGATATTATTGTCATTTCTATATATTAAAGTCCATATTATTAACTTTTATAACCTTGATGAAAAATATTCCTTCTAACTTACCACAACAAAAAATGTTTCCTATTAACAAGATAAGATAATATATTTTTATATCATGACATTTATCTTATATTGTTTATTTATGCGTTGTACTTTAGCATAGGTAAAGAAGCATCATTAATAAATTTTATGCTCCAATCATTTTTCATTATATTTAATTTCTCATAAGTTGTAATAGTGCATCATAATATCATTTTTGAATATTTTTATATACCATTATTTATTTTTAAAATATCTATTCTAACAATTTCATTTGGTAAAAATGATTAATTTATTTACAGCCATGTAAAAAAAAAAGAACAATTTACAATTCCTACCTTTTACCTCAACAATAATGTAGAAAAAAAAGTACAAGTCAATTAATTTCATGTGCTACAACTCATTGACATTATGATTAAATGGAATTGGGCATCCTTACATGATTTTTAAAAAATAGCCCAAACTGGTGATAACTTTTCAGGATTTAAAACACGAAAAAAACATTAGAATTAAGTTAAAAAACAGGTAGTTTTTAACAAAATTGTTACAAATGATGCTACCTTAAAGATTGAAGAACATAGATACATACCCCATCACATAACTATTTTATATTTATGGGTTTAGAATACTACAGCCTTAAAGTAATAATCAAGCCATGAATTAACCAGTCTCACCTTTTAAATTGTATCAGAAGCCACCGGAAACAAAAAAAGTAGTTCAAACAGTCCTTCTGCTTCAAATAATTGTGCAATGGAACATCCAAAATTTCAATTAACTGCCACAAAGATTTTCAAAATTATGGCTGCTAAAAAAGTAAACAATGCATCTAAAAACATAAAAACTAAATGTGTATAATGCTGTTGAGATTCCAGCTTTTCTTTTTAATTTTTATACTTTTATGGGAACACTCAACTTGTGAGTTCCGCCCCAATCATTTTACTCTCTATATAAGAAATTTTATGTATGTTATTTAGTAGAGTATTTTTAACTGTTATTTTATTTTAATTGTATTAAAGTCCAACATGGTATCGAAGGAAGATTAGAATAGTTGTTTGTTCTTTGTTTTTGGCACTATGAATCCAGAATCATTCAAGGGGTAGTGTGCTTGTGCAGAGGGTGTGTGCATTGGTTGCGTAGACTACAGCATGCATAGTGCAATCGTGCACACAATGTATGTGAGCAGGGGTGTGTAGTAGAGGAAGTGGTATGCACAAGAAAAACACATATTAAAAGGAGAGCACAGTGGTGTGCGGCACACGCTATAATGTAAGTCTTTCAATAAACCCTAGCTTCCATTGATGATAATGAAAGGCTATGTTGCACGGACACGGATACGGACACAGGGATACGACACAGCAGGATACGGGGACACGACAAATTTCAAAAAACTAGGATACGGATATGGCTAGGACACGGTATGAAAAAAAAATTAAATATAAATATTACCCATTAACATAAATTTAGATAAATAAAAAAAATACTAAGATATTTTGATAAATAGAAATTTAGAGGGCTTAAATAAAATTAAAATAAATTATTTGTTTATTATATTTTGTATATATATTAAACAAACAATAATAATTAAAATATAAAAAATATATATTTAAGCCCTCTAACCCCTGCGGCCCTGCCCCCTCTCGTTACAGCTTTTAACTCTCTCTAACATATATTTTAAATATAGTATTTTAAAATAATTTAAAATACAGTATTTTAAAATAATTTAAAATACAGTATTTTAAAATAATTTAAAATACAGTATTTTAAAATAATTTAAAATTCTATTTTTTAAATTAATTTAAAAAAAATTTAAACCTCTAACACCCTCTCTCCCCTCCCCCCTCCCCCGTCCAGAACCTTTTTCCCCCCTCCCGAAAATCCATCCCGAAACCCCCCTCCACCCCCCTCCCGAAAATCCCTCCCGAAACCCCCCTCCACCCCCCTCCCGAAACCCCGCTCCACCCCCCTCCCGAAAATCCCTCCCGAAACCCCCCTCCACCCCCCTCCCGAAAATCCCTCCCGAAACCCCCCTCCACCCCCCTCCCGAAAATCCCTCCCGAAACCCCCCTCCACCCCCCTCCCGAAAATCACTCCCGAAACCCCCTCCCGAAACCCCCTCCCCTCCACCCGATTTTCTGAAACCCCCTCCCGAAACCCTCTAACAACGCGTCGGTAGGTAAACAACGCGTCTGGAGTTTTTCGGAAACGATTGTTTCCGAAAAACTCGTCGGATACGTCTCCGACGCGTATCCGATACGCCACGTGGCGTATCGCATACGGATTTGTGTCCGATACGCCACGTGGCGTATCGCATACGGATTTGTGTCCGATACGCCACGTGGCAGGTCGGACACGTATCCGACGCGTGTCCGACCCGTGTCGCCGTGTCCACGTGTCCGAAACGTGGACACGACACTCCCTAGCCGTATCCGTGCAACACAGGTGAAAGGTGAGTCTGGCCAACTATTTAGGAGAACTAAAAATATAACTAACTATATTGGCAACATAAGTATTATCTGTCCTAGTTACTATCATATAATTTAATTTTCTTATGATCATCAAATATTCAGCCAAGTCAATTGAAGAACTAATATTTATAGATAAGATTATATTTAGATCATATAATAAGTCGACAACTATACATTTTGACATACCTCGGTTAGATGAAATATTCACATTATATTTCCTCTGAAAAAGAAAAATCATATCGCATAAGTATTCAATATCTATACTAAAAAAATAACTCAAACATCCCAAATTCTTTATCTGAACTCAATCTGTAGAAATAATTTTAATTGAGATATATCTTTCTGATTTCACCTGTAATAAAAATAGCATCGACATATACAATTAATATCACATACTAACCTTCTAATTTATGTCAGAAAAAATAAGAATAATTAGACACACATTTTCTAAGACCAAATACAATAATACCAAAAAAATTTATTAAATTATGCCATAAGGGACAATTTTAGGTCATAAAGTACTTTTTACAATCTACAAATCATATCCATAAGAGTATCTATGAATAAAAGAGTAACTGTTAAGCAAAAATTCTTTTGTTTATTGGCTGCAATCTAAAGAGTAACATGCCATGAGGGACATAAAGTGCTTTTTAAAATCTGCACATCATACCCATAAAGTGTCAAAAAAAAATTGGATGCAAACTTAAACCGAGGAAAAAATATTTTTGAAAAGAGACTCTTTTTTTCTTTAATTCTTTTGTTTATTACAATCAATACAATGATTTATTTATAGGCTATAATTTACCTTAATAAAACCAATAAGAGTAACTGCTAACTCTTGACATTTAATATTCCTCATCAAAAATAGATATTTAATGTTTAACAGAACTCTCCATTAAAAATGGACATTTAATGTTTATTTAGCAAAACTCTCCCATAAACTTAAATACTTCTGTCATCTTTCATGTCGAGTAATTTTTTGCAGTTGTCGAGTAGTATCATAGGTAGCGGTTTGATGAAGATATTTGCTACTTGGTCCCAACTTGCCACGTATACTAATTTTATATTTCATTCTTTCACTTGATCTCGGATGAAATGAAAACGAACATTAACATGCTTGCTTCTCTCATGATTCACCGGATTCTTGCTCAACTCAATTACTGATTTGTTGTCAACTCGTATCTCAGTTGCACCGAGTTGTTGCTCTATCTTGCCCAACAAATTTCAAAGTCATATCACATGATGCACACACAAAGATGCTGTCACATATTCAACTTTACATGTCAAGAGTGTCACGATTAGTTGCTTCTTTGAAAGCCAGGTAAACGCCGTGTCACCCATAAAAAAACATAACCCTATGTGCTTTTCCGATCGGCCAAGTCTCTGCACCAATCGCTGTCGGAGTATCCGACCAACTTGTAATCTGCCGCATTTGTATAGAATAACCCGAGTGACATTATTCCTTTAATGTACCGTAGAATTCGTTTTAATGTCTTTCAATGTGAATAGACTAGCTCCCCCATGAACCGACTTACAATGCCGACACTTAATGCAAGGTCTAGCCTTGTGCATGTGAGATAGCGAAGGTTTCCCACTAAACTTCAATATTTGCTTGCATCGACTCGTTCTCCTCCATCAAACTTAGAGAGTGTTGCACCTGGTTCCATTGGTGTTGAAATCGGATTGCAAGATTCCATCCTACACTTCTTCATAATCTCCCTTATATATGCCTCCTGGGATACAAAGATACCCCGTCTTTTCTTGTCTTACCTCTAGACTAAGGAAAAACTTCATCAAGCCCAAATCTATCATCTCGAATTTCGTGTCATTGTGCTCTTGAACTTTTATATCATTTTATTATTATTTCCCATAAAAATGAGATCATCAACATAAAGAACAATAAATAACATATTACTTCCACTCTTCTTCACATAAAGAGCATGTTCATGGGGACATTGCTCGAACTCATTCTCTTTGAAGTATGTATCAATATGAGTATTTCATGCATGCGATACTTGCTTCAACCCATAAAGTGCATTCTTCAATTTCAATACCTTCTTTTTTTCTCCGATTTTCATGTATCCGAGTGATTATTTAATAGAAACTTATTCTTCAAGCACACCATTCAGGAATGCCGATTTGACATCCATTTGTAATATCGGCCAATTGAATTGAGCCACTTGTAAAATGAGCAATCTGATTGTCTCTATTCTTGCAACAGGAGCAAACACCTCGTTATAGTCAATTCCCGCCTTTTGCTTGCATCTCTTTGCTACAAGTCTCGCCTTATATCATTATATCTCACCTTGAGCATTCATATTTCTCTTAAATACCTACTTGACATCAATGAGCTAAGTTCCTTTCGGCAATTCTACTAACTCTCATGTATTGTTGCGATCTATTGCTTTAATCTCCTCGTTTATGGCAGTTTGTCACTTATTGTCTTGCATCGCCTGTTCAAAACTTATATTCTCGGAATCCACCAAAAGACATACAATGTGTACCTCATTTGTCGAATCATACAAATCTTGTAAGCTTCGTATTTTGAGTTGTCGCTGTTCATCTTTATCATCAATAATTTCAGAAATTTTCGGTATAGTTATTAGCATAGTAATTAATGATTTTCCAACATCAATGATATCCTGTATTGCTTTATTCCAATCTCATTCATTTGCTTCATGAACTCGTACATCACGACTCACTAGAATCTTCTTGCTTATTGGGTCGAATAGTTTGTATCATTTTATTTTCTCATCATACCCAATAAAAATATATTTTTTGCTTTTGTCTTCGAGCTTCGTTCTTCACAGATCCGACACGTGTGCGTAGGCCAAACTGCCGAATACTTTGAGATGAGAGACTATCAATTTTTGTCCACTCCATGTCTCTTGTGGTGTTTGATCATATAACTTTGCATGTAGGCACCGATTTTGAACATAGACGGCGCATTGGATGGTTTCCACCCAAAATCCCTTCGGTATTTTTTTGCTTTTGAGCATTGATCGAACCATGTCAAGAATGGTCTGGTTCTTTCTCTCGGCTACACCATTTTGCTGTAAAGTGTACGATGCGGTTAAAAATCACCTTATGCCATGCTCCTCATAATACTCTATAAAAATCATCGAAGTGTATTCGCCACCTCTATCGGATCGTACAGATTTAATATATCTACAGGTTGCCTTTTCCACCATCACTTTGAATTTTTTGAATACCAAATACCTCGGATTTTTCTTTCAGAAAATAAACACAAGTTTTTCGTGAGAAATCATCAATAAAGGAAATAAAATATCTTTTGCCGCTGAAAGATTCAGAGGTGATTGGTCCACATATGTCGGAATAAATCAACTCGAGAGGTTGCTTAGCTTTATATTCTGCATTCTTTTGAAATAACATTCTTGCATGCTTTTCGAGCACACATTCTTCACGAAATTTTTTCTCGTATTCCATGTCCGATAGTCCGTGCACAATATTCTACTTTGCCAACTTATTTAGGCATTCATGCTGTAGGTGACCAAAACAAAGATGTCACAGTGGTGCCTTATCTTCTATGTTGACTTGCAAATATTTTTCTCGTACACTTTTCAAATTCAACTTGTATATCCGATTTCTTCCCATTTCAACTGGTGCGACTGAATGCCATTGCTTGTCTTTCAATAATAATATCCGGTCTTTCATAAAAACCGAATATCCTTTTTCCATGAGTTGCCCCATAGTTAAAATGTTGCTCTTGAGGTATGGTACGTAATACACATATTGGATTGACCCAATAAAACTACCATTTTGTACATAATAAATCGTACCTTTGCCTTTGACCTCAACCTTCGAGTCATCTCCAAACGATACAGATACAGCTTCAACCTTTCATATCTCTTTGAAACAATGCTCGTGCCCACACATATGGTTGCTTGCAGCTGTGTCAAGGTACCACACCGGGTCATTGTCGGTGTTGACTTTGTTATATGTCATTAAGAAAAATTCTTCTTCCGCCTCGTCATCCATAGCTAGGTTGGTTGTCTCTTGCATTTTTTTTCGACTCGACATTCTTTTGCAAAATGCCCCACCTTTCTACTATTGTAATATTTATCAGAATTATAATCCTTCACATAATGATCATATTTGTCACACTTATAGTACTCGAAGTTGGAATAATTTGACAGACCGCATCTTCCACGACCGTGTCCTCTTCCACGCCAATTTTATTTGTTTGATTGCCCATTCTCTTCATGATACCCTTCTTGACTATGGCTTTTCCCACCGTGACTATTTCCTCGACCACCACGGCCATGCCATTTACCTCAAAAATTTTGAAAATAGAATACCTTTTTATCATTGAACGATGCTTTAGTTTGAAGTGTCTGCTCAAGTGTCTCATCCTCCTTCTTACGATATTCATGTGCCATTAGAGAACCTGTAAACTCGTCGACTGTGAACGTTGCTAGATTCTTTGACTCTTCTATGACACATACCACATTCTCGATACTATCGGTTAACGACCTCAGAATTTTTTCCACGACCCGCGTATCGAACAATTTTTCTCCGTCTCGGTTGAGTTGATTCACCACGGTTTGAACACACGTGATGTAATTGGACACACCTTCTGACTCGTTCATTTTCATGCCTTCAAACTCGTTGCAAAGAGTTTGAAGACGAACTTATTTAACTCGGTCGGCTCCTTTGTACGTAGTCTCCAAGATGCCCCACGCTTTTTTTGAAGTTTTTGCACTCGCAATCTTCTCAAAGTCCAACTCATCAACAGCTCGAAACATGATGTACAATGTCGTCTTATCTTTTGATCGCGTCTCTTTCAATACCTTATTTTGAGCCATCGTATATTTTTCGGTAGATTCTGGTTCTTCAAAACCTTCTCGAACCACCTCCCAACAATTCACAGAATCGAGATGAACTTTCATTTGGACGCTTCAATTCTAGTAATTCATATTCGTTAATTGGGGCAGCGAGACATTATTGATTATACTCCTCATCTCTCCGATACCAAGTTGTAAAAAAAAATTAGCTGCAAACTATAACCGAGGAAAAAATATTTCTGAAAAGAGATTCTCTTTCTTTAATTCTTTTATTTATTACAATCAATACAATGATTTATTTATATGCTATAGTTTGTCCTAATAAAACCGAAAATTAAAAATCATTATTACCCATAAGAGTAACTGCTAACTCTTGACATTTTATCTTTCTCATTAAAAATAGACATTTAATGTTTAACAAAATTTCTCATTAAAAACGAACATTTAATATTTATTTAACAAATAACACATATTAACCTTTTGATTTACATCATAAAAAATAAGAATAATTAGACACACATTTTCTAAGACCAAATAGAATAATACCAAAAAAATTTATTAAATTATGCCATAAGGGATAATTTTAGGTCATAAAGTGCTTTTTACAATCTACACATCATACCCATGCTTTCAAGAATAGTGAATCACGATATATGTTGCTTGGATACTTCTTTCTCTAGATCACCATGAAAAAATATATTTCTTACATCTAGCTAATCCATAATCCATCTACATAATACTGCAATTGAAAATAAAAATCTAATTATGACCCATTTTGATCATATGAGAGAAAGTATCCAAGTAGTCAATGTCATAAGTTTGCATAAAATCTTTAGCTACCAACATAGCCTAGAGCCAATCTACCTTTTCTTTGAGTCTCACTCTCAACGAATGTACCCATATACATCCTACTATCAGCTTAGCAACCAGTCTTGAGATGAGATCTCATATATGATTAGATGTGATTATACTCGAGTCTTTTAATATAGCATATCATTATCCTAAATGACTAAGTGTCTTAAAAAATAATATCAAAGATTCAACAACTATCAAGTGAGGATAAAAAATTAGAATATATAATACTAAAATGATAAATATTCAAGATATAAGATATTGAGTAAAATACATCCTTGATTCCTTCCGTAATACAATCAAATAGTCCAAGTCGTCATTCCAAACTGAATTTGCTAATATAATAGAAAACTCAATAGGAATGAATTATGAATGTATTCATCTAGTATATATTTTTAGATGGTGATCAACAAGTCTCTTGATCCTCATCCCCCTTTCCTGAGGAGACTTACATATCATGTCTAGTGAAACACCCACATTAGGATCCTATCGTAGGCATATTGCCTATGAGAGGTGTCACTACTCACCTAACCAATCATATAAGATGTAGGCAAATGAGCAAAGTCATTCATTACTTCTCCATGAGGAATAACTACTACACAGAAAAATGAGTATACTGCTCAATTATTTGAAAGCAAACCAGATTGAGATACAAAAATTTTTTGGAGCATTGAGAAACAAGACACAATTAAGACGCATAATTTTTTGAGTTTCATTTATACTTTGTATATATAAAAAATATATATTTCACTAAATATTATCTATAATTTTTATATATTACGAAAATATAATTAAGTAAAGTATATCAAAAATAAAAATAAAACATCATTAATATTTTCCATTAATTCTAATATTCAAAGTTTCAAAACACAATAATAAAATTTTATGTTGAATTTCTTGAACCTATATACCACTAGAGGTAATCTTCTTTTCATGAAGAATTTCTTGAACAAAAAGAGAGAGAAAGATAGAGAGAATGAGAGCATAAGATATCAAATATCTTGCAAAGTAAAAATAAAAGACACCCTTATTTGAGAAAGTAATCAGGCTTTTATATTTACATTTCTTTTGATAAATAATAGTAAAGTAATAAATTATAAAAAGAATGAAAAGAACCAAGTAGGCAAATGCACTCGGCTCAAAAAACTTATTAGAGACTTGATCAGTATGAGCTTTTTTAACATACCCTAAAAAAGCTACTCATTTTATTGAACCTTAACAATCTTCCCCATTTAGTGAAATATATTTAAAATCCAAGCATGTCTCTATTTTGATTGTGCTTCAATCATAGTAGAGTCTTTGTAAAAATATTTGCTATTTGTTCTTCAATGATACAATAAGTCAGTAACACTTACTTCGTCCTAATGGCTTCTTTAAAGAAGTAGAACTTTAGTGCTATGTGCTTTGTTCGAATATGTAGGACATCATAATTGCCAATGATAATGATTGACTTTTTATCACATAGAATGGTGGTAGGATTAGAAACTTTTCATTTAGATAAACCAACAATCTTCTCAACCATATTGCATGAGATAGCACCAATGATGCAGAGATAAAATCTACTAAGTTGTGAATAATGCCACAGTTGGCTATTTTTTTAAAGTGCATGATATGGCAGCAATGCCAAGGGAGACCACATACTTGTATGTGTTTTTAAAATAATCTAGACATCCACCCCAATCATTATCACAATGTCCAAACAATTTAACATTTATAGTTATAAAATATCTTAACCAAAATGTAGAATTCATTTGAAATATCTCAACATCCTTCTTGCATCACCAAAATATAAGTTATGTGATGAGAAGATAAATTATGACAAAATGTTAACTAAGTACCCTATGTCATGTCTTGTAACAGAAGCATACAGAAAGCTCCCAACCAAGCTTCTGTATAGATTTTCATCTACTAATCTACCTCCAATAGATTTTAATTTTTGGTTTAATATAAATGATGTGGATGCTTCATAGTTTCCCATCCCATACTTTATTAATATTATGTGTATATACTTAAGATTGATTTATAGATACGCTAATAAAATCTTGATATATCTATTACTAAGAAATGATGGAGAAGTTCCATATCATATATTTTGTACTTCTCCACCATAACATTCTTAAAGAGTTCAATCATTTTGATTACTATTACTTGTAAAAACGATATAAACATAAAAAAATATTAATTAATATTTTATTTATATTATTTTTTTAACATACAATGTATGCTCACTTAAACTATATGTCTAAGTCAAACTATTATGATGTTGCAAAAGAAGAGACAAAACTAATAAAATTTTCAATTCAATTAACACAGAGAAATTATGAATGAGATTTTTGAGATTGCAAAGAAATATAGATAAAGAAAATTCCGCAACTAATGGTTGATCAACTACAAGATAAAAACAAGGCAAAAATAACAAACATAGAACATCCAAGACATGAAAATGGAATATAGCAATAAAAAAGAAAATCACATCCTTTAAAGATACCACGACTTTACATGCTATATCAATGAATAAAGTTGTAGTACAAGATAAGATTGTGACAATGGAGGAACACGTTGTTACTTCACAACAAGTTGTGACATTACCAAAAGAATATCATAGACAATAATACAATAACTTCTTCCAAAGTCGTAGGAACAATAGAAGAATACCGCAAACAAGATATTTTGAATGATTACTTGATGTATAAGGAGAATTTAAAAAGTCAATCAAAAGAAAAAAACTATATAAATAAACTTGTCTTGACCATGAAAATTACTAATCAAATTAAAAATCTAATAAAATCTAGCTATGAATATTTAACATATCACATCATGAAAGACAACCAAAAAATTTACTTTTTATATTGTGTGATGTAATAAATATTTTTTATTTTTTTATGAATGTATACATACACATTTAAACACCTATATACTTAAACACTCAAAAGAAGTTATGACACTCAAACCTAGCAATAATTTTTTTTAAAGAGAAGTAGCCATGAAAAAAGTCATGTCATTTCTCATTAGCCATGACTAAACCCTAATCCTATATAAAACCTCTAACCCTAATTTTTGTGAAACTTCAAATACTTCTTCTCTACTTTGATAAAAACTTCTATATAAAATCTCTAATTCTAATTATCAAAGATCTGAGCAAATATAAATGAAGAAACACTAATTTTAAAGTTAAAGACGAGATAAGAAACCAAATCAAATCACAAAGCCAAATGACACAAACAATCCGCTGCCAAAATTTCTTACAAAATCACGGGGGTTAAACCCACCTTTGTTACAAAAATAGATAGAAGGGAAGAATGATCTATGTGTTGGCAAAGAAAAGTTTTATATGAGAGTAGGCATTTAGTAAGTTTATTCCACCTTTTTGAACAATGACTGAGAGGATAAGTTGGTACCAATTGTGCACACATATAATGAGAGAATGCAATAATTATTAGTATTTTACTTTAATTTAAAAGACATGCAAAACAAAAAATTCTTCTAGGAGACTGCCAATGCAAAAACTCATGCCGACACCATCTTCTTTGTTTCCACCACAAAATAAACCCAAAATACCTATCGTACATGATTATTGTTAAAGACATAAACTGCCAGTATCAAATGCTAGAAATTTCTAGCATTTGTTGTTGCTATATAACCATGTTGCTATAGCTTTAGTAGTTATTTTTATGAAGAAATTGAAGATTTAGGATAAAGGAGAATTATGCACTAAGTTAAAAACGAATATTATAGTTTACAATTTTTATTATTTATTTATGTTTGATCTTTTATTAATGAGAACACCCAGCAGGTAGATTGTCCTAATTCAAAGGTATGGATATATATTTTAATTGTACATTCACATTCAATTCACTATAGAGTCTCGTGAATGCTTATGGATTGAATATTTGTACAAGTATATTTAATAAATATCAAAGTAGGTAAGAAAATATAAAATGGAAAATGCAAAATATTTTAGTCTTCGCCACACATACTACACGATGAGTACAAACTCAAAGGCAGGTCGTGAAAGGCAGATCGAATTCTTATTATTCCAATAATTCAATGTGAGTTTGCTAACATCACATTTCATGCTGTCTGAATTTAAATCATATCAAATTTTATTGTCCAAAATATCTCATTTCTGTAGCTACTCATATCAAATTTAGAAGAAAAGAGAGACCTTTGACAGAGCAAAGAGTTGAGAATGCATCCCACTTTGGTCACGATTAAAATTGGGTCCAAGACGTTCCATCAAAGCCATAAAACACCAAAATGACTCAGATTCATCCTCCATCACGAACAAAATTGGGGACAATAAATCACTCATTCCCTGCAAAACAAGGAATGTTAAAAAAACATGAGCTCGACTTTATCTGTTTCAGCTAACCGATGATGACTGTTCTCCACTCTAAAGCAAGAGAAACAATAAATATTTATTTCTAGGCGAGCAAAAATGAAAAGGCTTTAATGAGCATGAGAAAGTGGGCGGAAAAAAAAAACAGTTTAAAGCTAAAAAATAATATTAAATTTATTTCACCTTTCCGAAGTCACCGAGCCTTTTTATTCATAGTCAAAAAATTATACACGTGATTACCCATTTCAACAGATAATACATATTTATTATCCGCTCTAACAAAAGCACAAAAAAATCACAACTACACTACTGACAGAAACCTGCAGGCACATAAACATTATCATATGGGAGAACAAATTACCTGACAGTAGCCAAGATCAAAGTTGTAGAAGGAATAGGTCAATAAAATATCGCGCAAGATATTTATATTTGCATTATCATCTCCATTGTAAAAATACAGCGATCTATCAGTCCTCACCTGGAACACAAAATAAAATAATAATCAGAATAACATGGAACAATATTCAATTTTGTTTAGTTAATCAATTTGATTGCATGTAGACAATTATATAAAGAAAGTATACAAACCATACAAATACCCTTGGCACCCGTGCCAAGCACCCATGTCATGCCTGACACGGCATGCAGGCCGAATACCCTCGGCACGGCACGATTCATGCCGAGGGTTCGCCCGGCACGAGCCCAGGCACTGTAATGTAGCGTGCCATGCCGGGCCAAGCATGCCTGAACCATGCCGGGCTTCGGGCCGGGCCGCCAGACCCATTTGACACCTCTATGAGAAACATGATAATCATATTTCTACATTCATTACCAGCACAAACAAACAATGAGAAATAAACCATCCAGAATATGACAGTAAGTCCTCACATAAATACTTAGTATAAACCTACAAAAATATCTATCTACATTTTGCAAAGATTTTTACAAGTAAAAAAAAATATAAAATATTATTACTCTAATGAAATACAAACTCATATATAAATACTAAAATAAAAATTATTAGAAATACTACCAATCCTATATTTTAAAATATATAAAAATAACTTAAAATACAATCCGTAATACTCCTCTCAAGCCACTGCGTACACATAATGAACATGAACTTTGTAGGATAAGAAATAAAATGGTGGAGTCCTCACTGCTTTCGTAAAAACATCAAGTGGGGGTGGCTTTAAGTAGATATATGCAATATAACAAAGTATATAACTGGTATCATATTTTTTAATGAAGTGGTACTTAAATCTTGACTTATTTTTATCAACTCTTGAAAAATAGATGAGAGCACTCAAAATGTAGGCAGTACCAATCCAAGTTAGAAGCTATTTAAAAGATATGCTGTATATATAATTTATTTTTTGATAATCTATTTATATAACTAAATATTTCTGTTTCTATTTTAATATTTTCATGTAAGTGAAAGAAATAAAATATTAAAAGGCCGGAGATGCAACAGTAGCACAATAACGGAGGTCCCGCTGACCGACCCACTCCGGTTAAATGAATGAGAGATTTTTTATTATTATTATATATTTATAATTTTAATTTCGGGTGCCTATTTTTTGGACCCGAGGAACTGTTCATCGTCTCTCTCTCTTCCCTCTGCGCAATTTATTGCGACTACTCTGTGTGATGCATACTATAAGACTATTTTGGTTAGTTTAATCTGTAACGCATATGTGTTTTCTGGTGGATGTAGCTAGTCGTACTGAGCGACTAGCGAATCACGTTATTTTCGATATTTATTTCTCATTTTTTTTGATTATGTCGTGGTTGGTTGCTAGATTGGATATATATATTGCTTATTTTCTGTTATTTCTGTATCTTAATATCACTACCGTGAAAGCGCAATTGCCCAACAAGATACTTATTTACATATTGTATTGAGTTTTTTACAGACTAGTTTTATGAATGCTTAAGAATTTTTTCATGGTATTAGACCCAATGAGCATCCAAACCCTAAGTAAGGAAAAAGAAGGAAGGGGCATGCATCTGTAACAACACAAATGCACGTGTTCATTACATGCACAATAAGTGTGTGCACATGACACATGTGAGTGACACCACCTCACTGTTGGTGTGGGCATGTGTTGAGGAGAGGAAGTACGTCGTTGCATATGGCAAAGTACACAGTATCTATGCATGTCTACCGTGAGAGAACCCATCACGTATTATGTGCGACAGAATTCCATGCAAAATGTGTGACAGAGAGTGTCGTGTGGTGTGGCAAAAATGCATGCACAATGTGTGCCAAAAACATGTGGTGTGGCCTCTAGGATTGTGTATTGTGTCTGAAAGTATACATAGTATGGTTAGCATATCCACTTCCTCATCAAGGTCAACATACAAAAAATATTCTGCGTTTAATTAGTATATCATTTTTTAAAAAAAAAAAAATCTATAATATAAGTAATCATATGAATATTATCTTGGGTACTAAAAAAAATATCCTGATAATCAACTTTAAACATCTAAGTAAATTCACTTAAATCAAGTCTTTCATTTAGTAATCTACCTCTCTAATTTAATTATTTTTAAATACTCAACCACAACTAATAACAAATATTTCTTTAGATCGAGATATAATTTTTAAAATCTCATAAGAATGAAAAATATTTATTTCTCCAAATAAGACCTGATGTCATTCTAGACAAGATAATATATCAGAGAAATACTATGATAATCCAATACCGTTAATAGAGTAATAAAAGAAACAAAAAAAAAAAATCAATCAAAAATACATGTTTAAATACAAAACAAAATAGAAATGAAATATTAAGAAACTTAATATAAAATATATATCACAAAAACCTTTCTATAAGGGAAAGTTGGATTGGGAAATCCAACAATTAAAGTGCTCTCAACCATAATGCAAAAAATAAAATTAATAAAAAATAAAAATTATAAATCACAATACCATCCTTCAAGCTAGTACAAAAAAGGCTAGAATACCAAGCTTGAAGTATATAAATATAAGTTTAGGCCTATTCAAAATTTTTATGAAAATACTTATTGGCAGCTTAATTGTCTAAATAAAGATTATTGTAATGGTCTCATACTATATATTCTCCTTGAGGAAGAAACAATCCATCTCTTTGTGCATTGTCCATTCAAAAAATACTAGATTATATGCTACATGTCTCGTTATTCAACTATATTGGATCTGAAAATAAGTATCAAATTCATTCATAAATTAGTGAGAAAAGAGAGTTAATATTTAATCTCCTCAAATAAGTATCAGATCCAATGTATCTTATAGATGACCATTGCCACCATCTTAAACTTTATCTTTATATTGGATCTGAAAATAATAATATGAACTCTAACTTTTCTAAGAGACAAAATTGCTTTCAAGAAAAGTATAGATATATATCATAATTCTCATTTCGACACAAGCTGACAACCAACTAGAAGTTGAATACTCAGCTAACTGCAAGTTCCCATTATCATTGAGAAATCCTAGGACCTAAAGACTTTTCAAAAACCTTAGTCTATGAAGAACTACATCTAGCTAAACTTACCATGGAAAATCTAAAAAATGACCAAATAAATTAATTGCATAAGCTAAATTCAATTTGATAATTATTAGATCATTAATAAATTTGATTCTCCTATAAGTCATATAATCTAAGATGCACGGACACGGGTATACGACACGGCAGGATACAGGAACACGGCAAATTCTAAAAAACTAGGATACAAATACGACTAGGATACGACATGATAAAAAAAATAAAATTAAAAATAAAAATTATTCTTTTTATAAATATAAGGTATTTTATAAAATAAAATAAATTAAATTAAAATATTTTATTTTATAGAATAAATATATATATTTTTTATTTTATAAAATAAATATATTGTATTTTATATTATTTTATAAAATAATATTTTATAATTATCTTGTATTATATATAAATATTAAAATATTTTATCATGCCAGCCCCCTACCTCCCCCCCCCTCAAATATTGCGCAAGCCCCCTGCCTTTCCCCCTCAAAATTGCGCCCGCCCTCTGCCTCCCCCCCTCAAATCGCGCCCATCCCTGCCTCCCCCCTCAAATTGTGCTCGCCCCCTACCTCCCCAATATCACACTCGCCGCTTGCGTCGAGTGGCCGACATCGGCCACTGGACGTCATCGGACGTCGGTCACTCTCGGCATGGATACGGCAGCCGACGCAACTATCCGTTACGCCAAGTGGCGTATCGGATACGGGTTGATCAATGATACGCCACGTAATATATTGAACACGTATCCGTGCCGTGCCCGTACCGTGTCCACCTGTCCAGGTGTCGGACGCGGCTGCAGGGAGCCGTGTCGGTGCTTCCTTGCATATAATTAACTAGATTTGTTACATAAAACAAAAAATTAATATTTAAATCAATTTTATTCGAGCAAAACCTAAAAGATCAATTTTGATAAGCATATCAATCACATACCTCTTTTATAAAAAAATAATCAATATCATAAAATAGGCCGACTCAATGCAATGAAAGTATCTAAGTCTCCGAAGATCCTTCATCAAAAACTATAATGAATATACTTTTTGAATTGAATGATCTCTAATTTAATATTTTTTGTAATTAAAAAATTATCTACGTACATAATAAATAAAATCATATTTCCATCAGAACTCCTTTGAAAAAATAAATAAAAGGCCATAACACACCCATGTAAACCGAATGAAGTCACTACTGATAAAAACTTCACAAACTAAACCCTTGATGACTACTTCAAGAAATATAGTATTTTTCTAAATTTACAAATGGTGTCTAAGTGTGCAGCTCGAAACCTAGATTTTTACTCTACATATATCTCTGTTTAACATTATCATGAAGTATATTTCTTTGTCTAGCTAGAATATCCTCCAAACATGTGATTCCATTAGTAAAACAAGAATACATACGAAAACCATCTCATCCACTAAAGAGAAAGCATGCTACTAATCCATACCAAATATTTGAGTAAACCATCTCCTTATAATTCTTATCTTAAAATAATTTATATTTCCATATAAATATGTCCTTACAATGAATGCTCACCTACAACCACTGACAAACATTCTTATAAGTCATGATAATAATTATCAATTCTCATTGAAGAAAAAAAATATCATCTCTTCAAATATGAACTAATCCCAATTTAGGCGAGATAATTTCTTAGAAATAAAATAAATATCCCAAAAGAATAACTCCTTTTTATACAGTAACTTAAAAGAGAATATTATAATGGAAAAACTAATTTATAGCCTATTGTTTTTTTCTTTATTTTTTTTCTTTTTTATCTAATTACGTATGCCAGTACCTAATGTAAGAGCTGCCCAATCCAATTATCTCATTATATAAAGTCATCTTTTCTACACCATTTATATTGAGTCTTATATTGAAGTTAAGAGATTCCACAACATAAATTTCTATAAAAATGGCTGAGATATTATTTAGTTCATAAAAAATGGATAACACTTGAATATAAAATATTAGTTATGTTGTATAATTGAGAGCCGAAAAATATATAAAAAAAAAAAAACTAAAATATCTTTGTGAGTTTAGTAGCTCGCTATATTAGAAGTAATTCAATAGGTACACATGTATACAAGTGTTATGTATACACATAGATATTGACACGCGAGAACTTACCAAACAATACAACAAAAAATATAATTGATAGATCTCACTAGCATCCACTAGTAGTCAAGTGTCACAAAAACATTCACAGTACATCACAAATAAATTCAGTAATTTCAAAATGTGTTATTATCATCATAAGACATACCACATCTTTTTCTATCAGGGATTTCCTCTCTCTAAACTTCGTAAATCGTTTTGCCTGTTCAGGTGATATGCTCTGCAAAATACAAAATGAATAATCATGAACTAATCAACACAGAGATGCTCTTCTGAAAAAAAAAAGCATTGCATACCACATCCTACAAAGACATAAGACCAATAAGAAGAATTTACTTGACAAAAATGTAAGGAATATGTGATCATTATTCCCTCGGCAGTTTGTGTTAACATCCAAGATCGACAATGAAAAAGAAACATAAAACACAAATTTTTCAAACAGCACACTGCTATCAAATTATTAAGAGAAAAAACAAATTAAGTTAAACTCATAAAATCAGTTCAACTCAAAACTAAAAATCCTGGTTACACGCATAAATTATAGAAAAGTAGCTATCATATATTAGTTAGTGTCATTAATGTATTTGTAGAAAAAACAGAAATATACACGAACATAATAACAAAGTCAAATACAAAGTAGTTAAGGTACAAGAGTTCCTAATCCTACAAATATAATAGTGAGAAAAAATTGCAACAACTCATATTTTGTGTGCTCCTAATATAAATATAAAATAAATAAAAAATAAAAAAATAATGTAGCATTTACCTCAAATTGATCCATAAATATTTACAATATCAACCTTGAAGAAAAAAAAACTAAGATGATACTTTCTCAAAATCTTCATAAATATATTAATAAATTGACTTGCTCTAAGAATAAAAGCTATTGTAATTAAAACATCATAAATTTCTTTTTTTGAAAAAAACAATCCATTTATATATGGTTCATTAGCTCATGGAATATTAGATGCAAGACTCTATACCTTGCTATTTGACTATCATATATGTCTTTGGATTGGATCAAAAGATAAACCATCTACTTTTTATGTTTACATAAGAAAAGATTATAATAAATCTAATGGTTATGAAAGATATTACTCAACTAAAATTCAAATACTCGACTAGTGAAAGATATCTATGATTACTGAATGAGATACCAAATACTAATATACCTTATCTCAATAAAACACAAAAGTTAAAAATATTAAAATAAGAATAATTCTATGATGAATGATTATTTAGGAAATCCTCATATTATATACAGATAATTGAGTTTATGTCTTGGTGCGATGATAAGAATATTAATCCAATAACAATATATCTCAAGTTTGAGACTTAGCAGATACAATGGGTACGCTCATAGACTTTTATAAAAAATTAATAATAATTCAATACGAGTATATCAGTAAGATTACAACACAAAATAATACTTTTTGTAAAAGTTTCTAAAATATATCTCTCATATGATAACACAATATTTTTATTATCATAATACAATAATCTCAAAAAAATATCAAAGCATCCTAAAATTATTCATCAAAAACTATAACTAAAATAGTCGTGGAGTTGGATGATCCTCACTCACCATCTCTTATAATATGGATAGAGTCTACCCACACAATCAACAAAATAAAGATATCATATGAAGTTTTTTGATAAAATAAAAAATAATCCGTAATACACTTGTACAAATCAAATAACAGATTTATGACAAAATTTGACAAATCAATTTCCTAGTAACTGTCTTGGACCATATAAAACCTTGCATAATCTATTATCTAGATATGAATATTCTACCTAAACTCAAAAAACAAGCAACTGCTTCATATGCATTGTCTCCTAAAAGTCACCACGAAAAAAAATATTATTTATATCTAATTGATTTATTATTTATCTATGCTATATTGCAAGACATCAATATTATAATTAATGTCGACTTGATCACCAAAAAATTATAATTATAATCAAACTCTAAATTTCAAAGAAAATTTTCTCATAATAGTCTCAACTTCATCCAATCTACATTATTATCATGACTAGTCTTAACAAGGAATACCCAACTAAAATTAAAAATAGAACTTACCAAAAATTGAGATATTAGTTCTCATATTCATTTTAAATAAAGAATATTTATTCTACAAAAACTTGGTGCCAACTATAACAAGATAATATTTTAGAAAGAGGCTTAGACATTCAAATATTACCAAGAGCATTAATAAAAGATATGAAATAAAAAAAATCATGAATATAAAAAAAAAACTGAGTATTTAGAATAACTCATCTATATTTTTCGGAGAGTAGTTGAAAGATCAAAATCAATAGTATTGAATATATGATCTTCTTACTTGTCTAAAGATTTTTATTAATTCTAAATAAACATAATATATTCTTTTCTTCTAGAATACACATGAAGTGCTAGGTGGATACGTTTCTCAACCTTAAAATCATTTAGAGTTGAGACCGAGATGGACAATAAAGTTATAATCTCATCTAAACTAGAAAAAAAAAATTTTCACAAAGACTCTAAGTCTCTCTAGCAAAATTAGAATCAACTTTTTATATACTTATTAGTGGATATGATCATTTTAGAATATATTCATCAAAATTTATGTAAAACCTAAAATAAAATTAAATTCAGTATAAAATATTTTTTAGAATCTCAAAGGATGAAATGAATTCAAAATAATTGGAGACACATTATTAAAAGTTGCTCAAACTTAGAGTTAGTACATGATAATGATGTTTGAGGCTTAATATCACTTTCTTTGGATTACGACATGTCAAAAAATGTCATAACATGTGTTGCAACATTGTTCAACCATTGTAATTTTTTTCAAGATAATAGTTTTTTTTTCAAATATCATGACCTTTTCCAAGCTAAGATATTGTTCTCATTTCTGATGTCATTACTTTTTTTATGGTTATGACTTTCTTTTCAATCTAGGTGACTTTTTCTAAAATCACAACTTTTCATCTAGTTATGATCTTTTCTAATGTCATAACTTCCCTTAAAATCATAGCAGCAAACCTAAATAGATTAGGATTATTATAAATAGTGAGATGGTTCAATAAATGAATGAGAAATAGATAATTCCCTCTTAAGAGGGAAGTTCCAAAATATGAACTTTCAAAGAGAGGGAGAAAAAGAAAAAAAAAAGAGTTTTTCAAAAACTTAGCTATTAAATCTATAAAGATTCATTGATCAAATTTAATATACAAATCAAAATTCATTGATTTAATGAAATCTACACGGGGATAACAATATCAATGAATTTCACTAAAGTTTAAAAGGATAAATTTGAAAAAATCAAGATTTCAAGGTTAATAAAGAGGGTTCACGAGATATCCTTTGGATCTTGAGATTGAGTTTCTTCTTACTAAGTTTAATCTTTTCCTAAGAGGCTGTATTGGGAGTCATTTTTTTATTTTTCTTTTTCCTCGTGTATTCTATTTATGATTTGTGGATATATTGAAATATTCAAAAGTTATGAATAATAAATTAGGTGAACATAAAAAAAATAAAAAATAAAAAAATAAAAAAAATGGGTGAAAATAATGTTTAATTGTAAAAAAGAAATTTTTTGGTAGAAATTCCATTAATACAACATATACTTTCTAGTATATTATGTGGCATAAGTTTGTACTATAAAATTTATTATGTGATACATATACTTAATATGAAAAATCCCAACTAATAAACCATCTTTAATCGTTTTCACAAAAATATTTATTATCATATAATTATTTAAAGTGTTATCAAATTATATGCTATATATTTTATTTTATAGCTTGTATTCACTCAAGATCCTTAACAAACACTCATATAGTACGGCTAGAGGTGCCAAATGGCGGGTCATACTGGCCCGACCCATTTTTTTTGGTGGCTTAATCGAGCCACCATGCCGTGCCCGACATAGTCCGATACAGTAACCTTGCTATGCCATACACAACATGGCTTGAGAACTGCAGGCCCGACATGGTCCTCCGTCCCAACTCATACCCAGTTCAAGCTAGGGCATGCCTGGACTTGCTTAGTCAGATTAGGTCATACCTAGTTTTTCCAGCTCTATTTTAAAAACATCTAGCTGGATCCACTGACTAGTTTACCATGTCGTTGGACCAGACATACGGACCGTGCCTGATTTGGCACGAGGCATGGCTGAATTGGGTTGAGCCTCGGGCCATACCATGGCCTAGCCCCATGCCGAGCCATGGCCACCCGGCCTGTTAGACACCTCTAAGTAGGGCTAACATGAGGATCGATGATATCGAGAAATCATAATAATCTTTTATTTAGTTTCTAATTAGAATAAACAAAATAAACAATAATGAATATCAATACTATGTCATCATGATTAGCCTAAACATAGAACGTAACCGAAACCACTCTACTTTGTATTATAAGATTATTAATTAATAATTAATTTTTATTTTATAATTTTTTTATTATGTCATTCCTACTAGTCATCTTGTGAATCTTATGAATCTTATGATAAATGAGCTAAAATATTCCTGCATTAAATAAACTAACATATAATCTTTAAAATATCTAAAAGACAAATTCATACTAGAGATGAGCCTAGCCATACATTATCATATAAACACATTATGATAAAAGAAATCATGGAATCTAGAATTGATCAAAATTCAATGATCTCACATCTTAGTTAAATTTATCTATGATCCAAAACATCATATTTTTTTTGGTAGTTTTTTCAATATGTTCTTAAAATATCAAATCTCATCAGTACTCTTATAAGTATATATATTTTTATAAGATATATATTATACAGAATTTTCTTCAAATTCTTCTGATTTTTTTTAATTGTCTTTAAATTAATTTATACTAAATATGTTCATTTATTCTTAAATTTTTTAAGTGTTAAAGTTGAGGCCAATCTATGATTAAGAGATAACCCGGTCTAAGACATTTTAGTTGAGTTGTCCTCATTTAAATCAATGTCCACCTTATTTTTATAATATTTACAATTATTTTCTAATTTTTAAAATTTATGAAATTCTCAAGGAGATATTTATATTACACGACTCCTATTGGTGAAATTTGAGAAAAAATATATGTTAATTATATGAGTATGATACTTACAAATCCTAAAATAAAAATACTTTTAATACCATATCAATTTATATCTTTATGACATATGAGTTTGGAGAATAAAAATACAAATATCAAATAACTATCAAGAACAATTGATGAATTATCTAAAAAATATAGACTTATACCAAACAAATAACTATAATTATCAAGAAAATAATTATAAGTATCAATAAAATATCTGAGTAAGCCATAATTAGGAAAAACCAAATAGGCAACAACCACCTTGTATACTAACAGTGTATTAAGATATTTTCATGATAATCTAATATTTATTTTAAAGCAAAATACAATAAAAACTAAGCAATTAGACAGACCATCATGCATGATAAAATAAACTAATCATATATTCTAAAAGTCTGATCAAAAACAAAATTTTATCATTTCAACTAAAATAATAATTAACTCATCGTTGGTTGATGAAATTGCCTAGATAATTCATATTGAATCGATATTTAAGCAAAAATTTACTTTACTTCTTGTACAACTAATATATATGTTGGACTAATTAGATGAGAAACTCTCGCACAATAAACTTTTTAGATACTATCTAATCCTAAAAATTAATATCATAATAAATTTACAACTATCACATATAATGAATGTGTGATGACAAAAGTAGGTATAGTATGTCTTCTTTCCAGGGGTTTGTACCCCTACACATCCTAACATTTATTTTCCACATGATTTTGGCTTTGATATCATATAAAATTCTAAGTGAAAAAAAACTAATACAAGCTCAATAGAACTCGCACACAAATGTATATAGAAGATGAAGCCCTTATATATCCAGTCATTCACTAGTTTATAATTTGCACGTGTATTATTGCATGTGTGAATGCTCGCATTATGATGTTACCATGCATTCCCCTCTCTACCTATCTTAGATTTTTTAATTTTCTTACATAAGATTTTAACTTTGTTACCATTTAAAAAATATCAACTAATAAACTTCATACTCCATGTAAAAATAATGTACAAGTGAAATTTTTATATAATGTACTAATTGGGTTGGAAGAACATATATGATAGGTATGGTACTCCCATCAGTGGCACAATATAAAAATAATAAATTATAAACTACAACAATAAAATCAACTTGACAAGAATCAAACAATGTCAAAAAAATTCTCTCAAAGACATTTAGATGACACCTCCAATAATTTCTACTACCCAAACATATCTAAGAAACAAATAAGCTTAAACCAAACTGAGTGAGATTTGGTAGCCTAATTAAAAACAAGCCATAATATCATGTTGCATAGCACACACATCTACACATTTTGTGACAAGACGCAAGCACTGTACATATAAGATAAAAATTTCCCCATATAGGATTATAGAACTAATACCATTTAAAAAAAACATCAAGTGATAAATTTCATAGAAAACATACACAAAAAAATGATTTAGAATTAAAATCCTCATATAATTAGCTAATTAGATTAGGATAACTCATATATTAAATACTCATAATATTTTTGATAATGCCTCCAACAATTATACTACCTCAAACATATTTAGAAAACAAATAAGCCTAAATCAAACATAGTGGGTTTTGATAGCCTAACTAAAAACCAACCAAAACACTATTCAAACATGCTCAAATACAATTTCTTCATTTAACAAAAATATCAGAGATAAATTCCACCATACAAGTGTCAACACATTTTGCCACACAAAGCACACATTGCTCATACAACATAAACATCAAAGGAAGTGAGCATCGAAATCATCCACCATACATGAACATGTGATAGATATGCATAAACATCAAACATAGGGGACAACTCATATATAAGGTACTCACAATATTTCAGATGATGCCGCCAATAATTATACAATCCCAAACATATTTAGAAAACAAATAAGCTTAAATCAAACATAGTGGGCTTTGGTAGCCAAATTAAAAACTAACCAAAACACTACTTGAACATGCTCAAATACATGTTTTTTCATTTAACAAAAATATCATAGATAAACTACACCACACACGTGCCCACACATTTATCAACAAAAAGCACACCTTGCCCACACATCATAAACATTGCCAGAGCGAGCATCAACATCACCCATCATACATAGCATTGAATGTGAGATATATATATATATATACATCCGTGAGCCTCATTCTTACAAGTCTATATCACACACATGTATATTGTCACATGTATGTATGCATACATTATGCTGTTACCATGCATGCCGCTATCTAAAAACCCTATATTTTGTTATTTCTTTAAATAAGATTTTAGCTCTAATACTATTTAGAAACATATCAAGTAATAAACTTCATAAAAATATATCACATAAAAATAATGTACTAATACAATCTTTATATAATTGACTAATCCTAATGGGACAACCCATATAAATAGGTGTTCCCAATAATTTAGATGACGCCTCTAATAATTTCTACTGCCCCAAACATATATAAGAAACAAATAAGCCAAAATCAAAGATTGGAATTTGGCAGCCTAATTAAAAACCAGCCAAAACATTACTCAAACTTGGTCAAATACAATTCTTTCATTTGACAAAAAATATCAAAGAAATGTAGATAATATTAAGATGGTTAGAAGAATATGCTTTGAATGTATATAACATTATTGCAAAAGACATCAAGACATTATATATTGACAACGTTACCTCAAAAAAAAAAAAAAACAAGAAGAAGAATAACCTTGGAATATTATATGAACAAAATGTTAGTTGAGACACATCAAGCTGATTCTTCAAAAGACCCAAGCACATTAGTGAATTGACAACATTGAGAACTCTTGGAAAATTATATGAGAATAATAAAAGAGAATACACATATATGCATGTGTGCCTATTAAATGGTCTTTAAGTTGAGTGTATCAAACAATTTTTCAAAAGATACAAGCAAGTACATAAATTTCTTATAGAAGAGAATACATAAAGTATGAGAATCATATCGGCAAGCTAGCTTTCCTAATAATTACTCAACTGCATATCTCAATTACAGTATAATTACTCTTCCTCTTCAATTACAATATAATTACTTGTCATCTTCAATTATAGTATAATTACTCATCCTTTTCAATTATTGAGAAAAGGACAGTTAAATGTTATGCTTCTACTTGTATTTCCTAGTTATTAGATCCAAAGGTATAGTAGAATGTTTTTTAGTTTTTAGATCTGAAAGCATAGTAGAATATTTTTTAGTCTATGATACATGCACATACATAAATAAATATTTGGCATGGTGCGCATTTTGTCTCATTTAAAGATTATTTTCATTTTCATTTTTTAAATGCGCTTAAACCACCACTAATATATTCGATCTCATAAGAAGTTCAAAGTTAAATGTATTTGGTCACGATCAACACTGAGATGATTTACCAGTTTGAAAGTTTATCATATATATCTACCCTGAGATTGATAAATGAGGATTGATAGGAGGGTAAATTATTCATAGAATTGCATTGGAAAAATGTAATTCCTACATATACAGAACACCAATCATAAAAATAGTGCTGACTAATTTTTTGACAAAGCATGAAACTCAAACTAGATTGAAACTCGCAGACTAGCATGGAAGACAACGCACTAGTAACATTTAAATAAACCTGCCATTGGCATTTCAATGTCTCATACTCCTCCTTTTTGCTGGACCTTAGGCATTCCCTATCTGCATATGTTGAATCATAAGCATGATATCCCAACAAAAAAGGCCACACCTATCCAACAGAAATGTAGCTGTTAAAAAGGTTAAGTGGACAGAATGCAAGAGCTTAGACATCTAGAACAAACCTGCTTCCTCATTGTTTGTTCCACTCCCCCATAGAATATTTTTTTTCTTAAAGCTTCTGAATTAATGATTCTTTCTTCAAAGTCAGAGAAACTGATCCACTGAAAATAGAAAAAAAAATACAAACAGAAGTTGAGAGGTGGTTTCAGATCCGCATATAAACATATTGACAAGAATTTTCTCAAATAAGTGGCACTATAAAAAACTTCACTCTGATATCATATAAAAAATCAATGACACGAGAAATAAAAGATATCCAAAAATAATCAAAAAACACTTCACAAATTCAAGGAAAATCTAATGATTAAAAATCAATGACACAATAAATAAAAGATAACCAAAAATAATCAAAAAACACTTGATAATTACAAGGAAAACTAATACTAAAAATAAAAGTAAAAATATATTTTGATCAGCCAACAAATAGGATGCTCCCATCAAAAACATAAAGACATTAAAAATATTATAGTTCACAATCTTAAAATTTTCTTTTTTACATTTTAATTTTATACTTTACTGCACTTTTAATGGGAGCATTTGACATATGGGCTATCACAATCAATCTTGTCCATTATACAAGTCATTTTCAAGTAAATTATTTACTCGAATTCTACAAGGTATCAGAGCCAATACCTTAGGTAAAACAAACCCTAGGGCCTAGGGTTGTCAGGGTTACAAACCCTAGAGAGATGTGTGCATTTTACAAGCAAAATGCACATCTACGTGTGTGCTACAGTGAACACCCCAAGGTTTAAGGAGGCACACATTACTGTGTGTGAAGGTTTTGTAGCACCCTTTTCCAAAGATGATGGTTGGAAAAACTACCAACACATGGTAGCAGAATCTGTCGTACCCAAAAATCAAGGTTAAATTTTTTACTTCCATCAAGGTTTCAGGTGACTCGAAATCCTAATTTCACAGAGATATTTGAAAACACAAAATTTTGAAGTCCCTAAATTGCACAGAACCCGAATTAGGGTCTCTTGGGGGTAGTCTTCTGTAGTATTGATTGTTGTCTAGATGACATATTTATAAGATATATTGAAGAGATATCTCATGTTATACATACTAGTAGTCAATAGAGTGCTAGTCACTCTAGGAACAAATAGAAGAGACTCTATTCAACATATGTATTGCATGAGAATGAGTCACACCAAAGATAATTATTCAAAAAGAAGCCCGAGAAACCTATAAATAATTGAGGAAGACAAAATGACTATTAAATTCATATATAAATACTCACTAAGTCATCCCATCACAATCCTTGCTAAAATGGGATATTCAAGATTCCTCTAGCAGGGGAACAATAGATCCTCTCACATTTACTATAGCTCTTAAGGCTCATTTTTTCACTTCACATGCATGTATTATTGACTCATAAACCAACACTCATTATTTTAGAGTCATTGGATATGACATCAATAAACTTGACACTTTATTTCTTTGACATGTTTTGTTCTTCTTAGATTATCTAATTAGTTTTTTTTCAAGAGTTATTTACTCAAATAACTCATTTCTAACTTTATGTATTTTCTTATGATAATTTCTTTTCTACAAGTTTGGGTGTTTTGGACCTAGTAGTGTCAAATGGGTCGGGAGGCACAGACATGACCCAGTCCAATTCAACAGTGTCTGGCCGGACACAACAATATCCAAAACAATGGCTCATGTCGGGCCACTTCATAGCACAGTTCATGTTGTGTTGGACTGGCATGAGCTGTACTCATGCCGAGCAAGGCACGACTCATGTGCCTAGCCCATTGACATGGTAAACAGGTCCGGAAGACTTCCCAATAGGACCACATCGAGCAATCACCTGGGCAGTTTAATTTTCATTTTTTTTAAAACAATGAGACTATCCTGTTAAGAGGCAATTTAATTTTTTAAAAAAATCAATCGCATTGACAATTGTAATTGGCTAGCCATGTAAGCCAGCCAAAATTAGACCACACCATTCGACACAGTCCGACATGGATGTGCACACAAATGTGCAACTGTGTCGTGCTGGCCAATGAACCACGTCACCATGTCATGCCTGACACAACACAACCTATTTGACACCACTATTTGGATCATTTTCATGTGCATTCTCAACTTGTGCACCTATTACTAGCTAAGTTAAGTATACATTACCTTAGTCTTAAAAATATTTTTACTTTTAAGTATGAGACAAATTAATTAAAAAAATATATCAAAGTTTCCAATCTTACTTACTAATCTAGTATGAGTCAGGACATATTCAACATTATATACTCAGATATTTAAAAATCTAATAGAGATATGACAAGATAAGATATTAGGTATTTAATTATTTTTATTAACGATGACTCAAAATATACATGCAAACTTCATTTTTGGGATAGGTCACATATATTTTTTATTTTCTAGATATTTCATAAAATAATAAAAAAATTGATAAAAATATTAAAAAAATAAAATTTAATAATCCATTAGAATATATATCAAATGAATTTTATATTACCTATATAGACCACAAGATTATAGATTAAACTTATTGTGCTGACAGACTCCTACATAATGGGATGATTAAATAAAATAGATATCTAATTAAAATAACAAGAAAACTCCTATTTAGGAAGAGTGTTCGAAACAATTTCAAGAAGATTTTAATCATAAACTACTTTATCAATCGGGACCCTCTTCTATCCCTGTCCTTGCTTGTATCATTTCATATCTTATATCATTAAGAAAAATCATTTAATTTATCTCAAATTTTTTTGGGAATACTATATTTATCCATGATTTTTCCATTGAATAGGATAAGTTGACACCCAAGTCTTTAAAAAATATCTTTCTTTTATATTCTAGATTCCAATATTGTCTCACTTCGACCACCAATTAGCAGAGAAAGTCACTCAACAACAATATAGACTCAAAGCATACATAAATATTTTTTATCATAGTCTAATAAAATTTATTAAATAATAATGTTACAATTTTGTGAACATTACTAACTTTTTTGCGTGCCTTAGCAACTTGTGAGTCAAGAGGTTGCATCTGGACCTACTATTTTTCCTTTCTCCTAATAGTCTCACTTCACCCACCAGTTAGCAGAAAAAGTCACCTAGCACCAATATTTAAACACAATCCATATAATAATGACATTTATATGGAATTATCATATATTTCAACAAATGTATCATATTTATTTTAGAGAGAGAGAGATTTCCCAAAAATAAAAATCTTCATCGAGTCCAAATGATACAATAGTTTATGAGCATATTCGAATTCACTCATGATACATGATAAGCTAAAAACTAAAAGACTTGACCAACAAAAACTTATAATCTATACTACGAGAATTAGAGATATCCGACATGCTCAAACTAAAAAAAAAAATCTACCAGTGTCATATTATCTTACAACCAAACTCTTTGATCTATACTTTCTAATCAATCTTTAGAAGGAAGAAAGTAGATGTGCGCAACAACCAATTTTTAAGATTTTTCATACTACCTCCTTGTTTTTTTTATTTCTTTTACTTTTTTTAACAATATTAAATTACTCGGGTCTCCTTTTGAGATATTCTCATCCATGATAATGCCAAGTCAGGACAAAAAAGATATGACCCCTCCATAACAATGAGAATAGAGAACTAGTTGCATGACTTGCAGGGAAGGCCTATTATTTGTTGTAGGTATGTCTTCAAAATAAATACATATTTAGATTGAAAAATTAAGCATCTTAAGGCAAGACTTATAATTATAATAAAGAAGTTTACTCAAACATTCAATATGCACTGCTAGAATACTTTCTTTCAATTCAGAACGATGATCATGATATATATTCTTATTTCAATACTAGAATCTTAAAGATGAATGATACACCAACTAGATGTAAAGAATATATTTCTTCAAAATGATCCTTCAAGCAGAAATATATATAGAGTAGACACATAGATTTCAAATAACACAGTTAAACATAATTTTTTAATTTATTAAGATATTGTACAATCTCGAAAAATCACAAAGAGCCTAGTTTATAAAATTTTTATAAGTAGTTATCTCATTTGAATTACAAAAGTATATTAAAAATTTCAGTCTAAATGAGCCTTAATGATAAAGTAATTTATTTATTATGTACGTGAATAATATTCTAATTACATTGGATAATGAGTTTGAGATCACATAACCCAAAAATAAATTGATTTATATTTCTAGATAAACCTTTGAAATCTCAATTATTTTCTTAGTATATAAGTAACTTATTATAAGAAGAGTATTATTTGATCAAAGAGGAGACATGTACTTGATACTTTTCTAGATTTTAAACTTTTGGGTTATGCTCCAACAGACACTCATATCAATTCTGACGTATGGACTGCTCCAAATTATATATGCAAATATAGTTTATAGTCTTAAATAGTTTTTTTAATTAATAAAATTATTTTCCATATTCTTTCTTAATCTTTTCTCTTTCTTCTATGTTAAAGTCATGCCAATTCCTAGACAATATTCGAACATGATATCAAAAGTGTGTTTTTGGTAAAGTAACGATGATATTTGAATGCACAAGAAATGACAAACCTCTAGTGGGGATGATGATGGTGATAGCCAATAATGAGGGGCAATGATGAAAACATCATGGTGATAGTGAAATAAAAACCCACGTACAATGGGTCCCTTTTGGTGTTTCATGGTTTACCATGGCTATTGGATTTTTGGCAGAGTGATTCTGGTGGTCTAGAAGTTTTTTTCACCTAATTGTGGCAGACTCCAAGAAGGTTGGAATGGTGATATTGTTAGCAATTTTTTGGTGAATGTGTGTAGTTTTAAAAGTCTTGTAACTTCTATTTTTTGATGTTTTGCATATGACAATGATTGTTCATGCAAATTTTATTTGCGTTTGATATTTGCATGTTTTTTATTTGGATAAAAAAAACAAAGAAATTGAAATTAGAATTAGAACATTGAAGATACCATATTAGAAATTGATGACAAATATATACTCCCTTTATGTTACATCAATGACAACCTAGTTTGTGCCTTAAGGTTACGTGAATTACTTATTGAAAATCCTAGCATAGATTAAGATAAATAAGCGAATATTGATTGAAGCACAACTACTAGTATGCCTATGAAAATCAATTGAATATACCATGTTTAGTGTGTACGGATCATGTGATATTTGCAAAATAACTTCGGAGTTAGTTGTTTTGCTATATTTTTCGAAGATATATCATTAATATGATGATATTACTCAGTTGGTAACATGCAAATTAAATGATTAGAATAAGACAACTCATTATATGATTAAAAAATTTTAATGAGACAATTGTTGGTAAGATATTCGTGTTACTAGATAAAACTATAATGAAAAAAATTTCATAATTAGATCTGTAGTGGTTTATATATGCATGCAATAGAAGATCGATATGTCATTTCATGGACATTATTGGTGAAAAGACTTTCTTTTAGAGAATAGTTAGATGATAACTTAGACATCTACAACTACACCTAAATCAAACAAAATTGAAATGATAATTATCACGTTATGACATCTTTATCATGTAATGATAGTGAGTGAGTTCAGATAACTGGCTGAGATATTCCTAGAGAAAGAACCATAATGCTCTATTCTTTTGTGGGAGGTTGGGGCATAATTAGGAAAAGTATTAGACATTACACCCTAAGTTATGATAGAGTTTTTGAGATTAATAAATTATATAATAGACATATCCAAGTTGATTCTTCGCATACTAGCTTTCATACTCTTGAGAAAGACTATTTTGTTTCACATTCTACTCAAGATTTTTGGGTAGAATGCACTTTCAGACAATATAGTAATTGATTCATTTCTATGTTCAGTTGTTGCTCGCCATGAAAGAAAAAATCTGACCTTGCTCCAATGGTTTTTACCTAATACTACAAACACGACTAACTTTGAGAAAAATAATGATACTTCTCCTAGGGCATTACACCAAGAAGAGGATCCTATTGTAAGTGACACAAGATGTGAATCTCCCCATGAAATAGAAAATAGAGATCAAAATAGGAAGACTTGATTATCACAATCTAAAGATATATACTAGAATGATACATCAACTATCTTAGTTAGTTGAGTCTTCTATTGCATCAATAAATCTAGTTTAGAGAAACAACCTAGACCGTTAGATTGTACTATAGAAAAACTAATGACATTCTATTCAATACTTTTTATATTGAGTACTCTATTCTTATTGTTTTTATAATACATATTTTAATCTCCTGACCTTGTTTGCTGGTTTCAAAGTCTTAGACACCTCTTATGAGATACTATCATTTATGATGACAACAGATTATATTGAATGAATGGAGGACAATTACTTTTGGGATCTCAATCCAAAACTACTAGGTAAGCCAATAGTATGATATAAAAAAATGTACATGGTGAAGATTAGACCCATATGAAAGATTGATCAGCTCAAGACACAATTGGTAGCTAGATGATTTACATAGACTAATAACATTGACTACTATGGTATTTCCCCTCATGTGGCCAAAATGAACACTACTAAATTGCTACTTTCTATGACAGCATCACACAAATGAACATATATTAGATAGATGTAAAAACATTCATTCAAGATGATCACAATGAAAAAGAAATTATGCAATAATCACTTCAATTCATTGTTAATGTGAGCTTAAAGATAATGTATAAATTACAAAAGGCCCTTTATGATCTGAAGCAATCCCCTAGGCTACAATTTAGTATATTTTCTGTGGAACTTAGAATTTTTAGTTTCATGAGATGTGTGTTAGACTAATTAGATTTTTTTCAATATGAATAATATCAATATGTGATATTAGTAGTATACATAAATTGTATTCTGAGTAAAAGATGATTAGTTATGCATAGCCAACTAAAATAATTTCTACAAATTAAGTTTTAGACATAAAATTTGGGATATTTGATGTACTTTATTAATATTGAGGTTGAATATTCAATAGGCATCAAATTTCATTCTTAAAGGAGATATATTTAAAATATTTTATTTGAATTCGATATATTAAATTATACACATATTTAATCAACATTTAATCTAAGTATAGATTTATATACAAATATTAGTTGATAAGTTACTTCCATTAGATAAAGGAGGATCATAAGAAAACTAAGCCATCTATCTGATTATGACCAAATCATATATCACTTATACTATCAATATAATTAATTATTTTAAAAAATTTCTTAAATTTATTCATATAGAAGCATATCTTAAAATTCTCATGCATTAAAAAAAAGTTGTAGAACGTAAAATTATATTTAGAAATTAAGAACAAAGTTGAATAGAGGCATTTAACTTTCAGTTGGACTCTAACATTCAAAGAAAAGATATCTATCATAAGATTTTATACTTTTTTTTGTTGACAATTAAACCTATTTTAAAAACAAGATGCAAATAGTTATTTTAAGGTTCAAATTCAATGCAAAGGCATAATATGAAACAAAGCCATTTGACAGTGAACAAGCCATAAATCACTTATACTAGATGTGTTAAACAGGTCATGTTGTACCAGCACGACCCATTTTTAGTGGCCCATCAGGCTTCCATGCAGTGTCGAGCACAACCTAGTCTGGTAGTCATGTCGTGTCTGGCACGAGAGGACTAAATTATGGCTGGCCCAGCTTGACATGGCCTGGCTCGGCCCGACACGGCCCGTCTAACCCAAGTCTAGACAGATTCGGGATGGGTCATGCCCAATTGTGCCGAATCAAGTTTGAAGACTGCCAGCCTAAGTAGACCGGTCACCGACTCATCATTTGCGGTTCAATAATTTTAATTTTTTGTATAAATTTAAAATATTAAATTACTCATTATTAGTTACAATTTACAAGTACAATATTATATTATTTATTTATTTTACATAGATACAAAATAAATAAATTCATTAACACAAATAACAAAATTTAATAATTAAAAATATCAAAAAAATTATATTCATCACAATTCACATCAATATTCTATCATTGTCCTATCCAATTCAAAAAATAAAATAACACATCACAATAATATAAAATAAAAATTATTAATCATAAATTCATAATCATGCGACATGATATGCTAGGTCAATCGCAATGTCAATCAATATAAATACGCAACAAATCATCATCACGTAAGCGTCTGATAATATCACTAGCGGTGGGCACAACCTCAATTTTTTTAAAGTCTCACGAATTATCATTTGCAGCAACTCCTCCGTTATTATTCCAGTATGATCCTGGATGCCCAACCTAAACCTTCAAACATGCTATTATCTTAACGATATCAAGCTAAAATCTCGATCTCTTATCCGAAAAAATATTGACTACAAAAAAAAACTGATTTTGATGCTATGCTCGATATTGGATAAGTCAGTAAATTCCATGTCATCTTAGACAGCATGAGATTTATAAACTCATGATTTTTACATTTATAAAATATCAAGATTCTTATTATTGTTATCTTATAGGATTAAACAGTAATTAGTATCTAAGTACCGAGATAACTCGCTTCTATTCAATGATTTACCTCATTATTTTTTACTCGCTAACTAAAAAAAGAAATTATCATCTTGAAATATGATGTCCACGTAAGTACTCAGAGTCTAGCTACAACAACTATCATGCCATACCATACTAACATGTAAATAACTTAGTCAATTTTTTAGGAATGAACCTTTTAGGTTGATGTTCCTGATTCATGCACAAGGATATGTATGTCAAAATATTAGTTACCACTTTCACCTTAACCCTATGATCCATGCAGGCAAACAGACAATAAGAAAATAGAATGATATACCAGTACTTTAAATACTTGATTTCTATCACAACAAACATATCACTAAATATCGAGTTATCTCTAAACTTCCTAAATAAGCCACTAATATTACATATGAACCTGAGTGGAATAAAAATGATATGAGTGTAAATAGACGAACATATGTTCGTCATGTCATAAAAAACATTCATGAATTTCATAAATTAAATTCCTATATTTCAGTCTCTATTATCAATAATAAGTTAGTCACTCTTACTATTTAAATAATCGAATATCATGTGTTCGTATCCACACATGACTCCAACATGAAATAAGTATAATTCCAATAGTAACTCACATTTATTTAAAATTTCTTCTTTTTTAGACCCACAATTAAACAAAGACTATCAATCTTTTATTATTTGCAAAGAATCCAAAGATAATTTAGTAATCTATATATTTTTTCTAAAGCAGAGAAAATAACTTTTATCCTCACTTATACTATCAGGTTAATGATGTAACACACACATCTATCTTTAAAAATATCTTCTAATGACCTATTTCTAATGGTCATAACAAACATGTATATGACAACTATATTATTAGATACATTATCAAATATGATACTAAATATTTTATTTTAAATAATATAATCTCTAAAAATTTTCATCACGCACTCATATACGACAAGACTATCACGAGAATAAAGAATATTTGAAAATCCTAATATTTTTTTTATTAGATATCTATTTAGAATCTACATAGTGAGCAATGAGATATGCAAAATATATATTATCACGACTAGTCTAAATATAAGACCTAAGAAGCACAGACACGGAAACGATGATACGATACGGCAGAATACAGGGATACGATAAATTCTAAAAAATTAGGATATTGATACAGATAAGATACGACATGATAAAAAAAATAAAAATTATTAATTATAAATATTAGGTATTTTATAAAATTCATTAAATTAAATTAAATTTAAATATTTTATTATATAAAATAAATATATATTATTTATTTTATAAAATAAAAATATTTTATTTTATTAAATATTTTATTTTATGCACATCCCCACACAAATACGCCCGCCCCTGCCTCCCCCTCAAACACGCCTGCCCCTGCCTCCCCCTTAAACACGCATGCCCCAGTCTCTCCCCTCAATTCACGTCGCCTCTGCTTCTCCCTCAAATCGCGTCCGCTCCCTGCCTCACCCTCAAATCGCGCCCGCCCCCTGCCAGTGGCCAACGTCGCCCATGCGGCAACGTTGGCCACCCGACGTCATCGGACATCGGGCACTATAGGCATGGATTCGGCTGCCATCTACAGACGCAACCATCTGATACGCCACGTGACATATCGGATACGGATTGTGCAATGATACGCCACGTGGCGTATCAAACACGTATCTGTGCCGTGTCCGTGTGGTGTCCGCATGTCCAGGTGTCGGACACGAAGACACGACTGTAGGAAGCCGTGTTCGTGCTTCCTTGCATAAGATATCATAGACACAACACCATAATATTGCCTAAATTAATTAGTTATTTATTTTTTTAACTTGTAATATTTTAATATGTCATTTTCTACATGTGAACTTAAGAATCCTATGATGTACATGCTAAAAATAAGTCTGCATGATACTGACTACTTTTAAATTCTCTGAAAATCTAATCAAAAAACTCATCGTTGTTATGAGTTTTATCATTATTAATATTATCTGTCTATGTTAAAATTAATTTCATTATCATTAAATTTATTATTTATTATTTATTATTTCTAATTTTTTTTTAAATTTTATAAATTATATTCTAATTTCAAAATTAAAAATTATTTGATATTAATAAAATTAAAAAAACTAAATAAAAATTTAAAACAAAACTTGATTAGTTGTCAATCTCCCATCCACGGCCTACATTCTTTAAGCTTTACAAAAAAATTACTAAAGCTAATATTTATAATTTTAGCTTGAGAGATAGAAAATAAAGATTGAGAGGAGAGACGAGAGAGAGAGAGGAGAATGAGAGAGGGGTTGAGAGAAAAAAGATTTGATTCGAATTCAAAAAATCAATCTCCCATCTATATATATTTTTTAAAAAATATTTTTTGAAAAATTTGACAGTTTTTTAATATTTAAATAGGGCAAAAATCCGACAACCATCAAATCTTATGCTCTAACCATTGGAAGTAAATCTAGTGGCATGGATCTTCACAATTTCATATTTTTTTTGTACAGTTAGCCGGCTAGCTGCCTGTTTGAAACCAACCAGAAATCGAAGCTTTTGGATGGTCCAAAAGCCTTAAGGCGTAGGGCTCGGGCTTGGTCCTACTCCTAGGGGGAAAGGCATGCACATCCACATGCACCTAAGTCATGCCACACAAACGTGCTGAGCCAAACACATGGCAGGTTTAATAAAAAAACCTGTCATGAGTACCAGCTAAGGCAGGAGGATTTTTAAGAATAAAATAATAATTAAAAAAATGGTTGTGACGAACACGATCCAATTGGACCACGCTCGATACCCGATCCGAGTTTCGATGCATGGTATGCATGCCCATGCTTATGGGCCAGGCACCCGAGTCGTGCCTAGCTCGACACGAGGCCTGCCACAGCCTTGACCAACACGCCAAAAGTCGTGCTTTAGGCCAGCATGACCAGAGTCTAAGCATGATTCTGGCCTGTGGAGTGCTGGTCGAGGCATGGTTCTGGACCATGTAATGTCGAGCCAAGTACGACTCGGTCATATCATGCCTGGGCCGATAGGTCTGTTTGACACCTCTAATGTATACTATCAATATAATTAATTATTTCATAAATTTTCAAAAACAAATTCATATAAAAGAAATTCTTAAAATTCTCATGTATTTAAAAAAAAATTATAGGACAATAAAAAATTACATTTAGAGATTAAGAACAAAGTTGGGTAGAAACCTTTAAATTTCAGTTAGACTCAAACAATCAAGTTTGGCTTTACAAGATAGTTTTTTGCAAGAGCTAGGGGCGAAAGAGAAGTTTCAAAAACTTGTTTTCGAATAACATAAGAAGTCTTCGAAAAATGAAGTTCCAAAAGAAAAAATATGTAGAAAAGTTTTCTTGAGGTCCAGTCGACTTATCATAAAATTCATATATCCACAAATAGAATGAACATAATAAAATGTTTTAAATTAAAATTAATTAATAATTAACAAATTTAGAAAATATAGTGAAATAATATCTATGATATTCTACATCTTGACTATTCATGATAATACTTCATTCGCATGTCACATAATCCACTATGTTAATTTTAAGTGAAGACTAAATAAAAAAAAATAAAATTTATTAAAATCTTCTATCCTCATGATAGTTTCACAGTATACAACCTGACAAAAATCTTTAATGAATACACTATTCAAAATAATATACTTTACTATTTATTTTTTAATGTTTCTATTTAATTTTAATTTTAATTTTAATTTTTATCATTTAATAAAATATCTAAAAAATAAAAAAAAAACTATAAACTAAAACAAAAAATACACATAAAAATCATGAACAATAATCAATAAATTACAAATATCTAAAATACTAATGGATATCATATTTACTAGGCTTATATACGTTTGAGTGTATCACATTGAACAGGACATTACTTACCCTAGTCTAGTGAACTAGATAAAAAACCCTAATGGGCTATCATAATCGACATGTCTCACACTTCATGATAAAAATACTCTTAAAACAAGAGTAAAATATCCATAACAAAGATAATAATAGATGACAAAGTTAAAAATATATAATAAAATACTCTAATACACACAAATATCTAGTAGGAGATCAAACCTTAGAAAAAATATTTAATCTATACTATTCAATCACAAAAAAAATCCTCAATTTTTTTTGATCATGTAAATAAATATCAATAAAAAAGTTAGAATTTAACAATCTCAAAAGACAACACGCCAAAAAGAAATTAACAAAATAATAAAGAATAAATAAAATATATTGAATAAATATAGAACCGGATTGGATAATATCATACTCAATAATTTTTGAAGGATGACTACTGACTATAATTAAATTTAATGAACATGTCACACTAGTAAAAAAAATTGATTTTTTATTGTCTGTATTGACTCATGAATCAATAATCTAGAAGTGTTAAATGAACGAACAAGTCATAAGAGGTGTAGTACATGAAGTTTGAGATTGATCTACTACTACCCAACTGAAGAGAAATATCAAATATCCCCTTTTAATATGGGTTACTATGGGATGACTACATGAAGACCTCCCCTAAATGGATCAAAAAGTCAATTTATCTCCCTCCACTATTGATAATACTCTTTTCATCTCTAAAAATAACTTTCACCAATTATCCTTGAAGTGGCTCATCCTACTTGTAGTGTTTATATTGAATCAAGTCTTTCATGCATCTATCTTCATTATGACTAATACCCACTCAACACCTAGAAAATATATAGTAAGATGTTTCTCCTTGTATATACTAGACTATTCCATGATAAAACTCTAATCTAGTGAAAAACTTTCAATCACATAAAATCTAGATGTAAAATACTAAAAACTCATATAAGAATGAAACAAAAATATCATGCCTAATAACCTTTCTAATTATCTCACTATCTCTGTAATCTCAACCTCAATTGAAAAAAATATTCAAAAACTATGTAGCCAAATGAGTGAACTATGTAAATATAAGTAAGTAGTTCGGACTCACTAATTCTTTCAAGTCTCGATCTATGAAATTGAAAAACTATATCAAATATCTGTGACATCTAAGAAGAGTAATAATGCTGCAACTTACATAAAATATTATATCACTATCACATGTTTATTGCATGGCAAGAGTATAGTGATCCTACAGACTCACACCTAGAACCGTTACATTTTATTTCTCACCTACAATGCCATATTAACCACCAGCCACTACTGAGAGTTAGTTATATTTGAACATGGTACATAATATGACATCACTCTCTTAAAGTAATCACATCTATCAAAAAATATAAATTATGTTAATTTAAGAAAGTGAGTTTCCCAGAAAGGAAAGTTTCATTTAGGCCTAGAAAACATAATAGTTAACAAGTATTTCATAGTTAAAATTCATGTTTAGTCAAAAACTAGAAAACATGACCACATAGCATTTAAAATTTATACTAGGAGAAAAACACATACTCTTCATACTAAGATGAGAGACGAACCTATCGTGAATCTAGGTGATCCTTCAATCACCCTTATAATCTTATTCTTTCAATGATTCTTAATTAAAAAGGACAAAAAAAAATTATTCAACACTCAATTTCATAAATAGTATCACTCATGCCTTTTTCTTCTTTTATTTCATTTGTTTCTTCTCTTACCAATAATATGATAATCAAGTCTCTCATTGAGATACCATCTTATTCATAATGACATAAAGATGTCAAATGAGTCATATTCTGCCGGCACAACCTGAATGTTGGTGGCCCAATCGAGCTTTCGTGTCATGCTAGGCAAGGTACAGAAGTCATGCCATGCAAGGCACTGCACGACTCGATTTTGGCCAGCCCGACAGAGACTGCCATCCTGAGTATGGCCAAATTCATGCTGATTTTGGGTTGTGCCGAGTTGGGCAAGCCTAGGCCTGATTTTTTTTGGACGGCTGGGTCACCTTGATGATTCTAGAAGGTTCTAGAATCAGGCGAGGGCCGAAAAAGACATGGCATGGCGCGACCCAACGGGTCATGAGAGCTCGAGCAATCAGGCTCAGTCCAATCGAACCACACCCGAAACCCAGCCCAAGTTTCAGGGCACGGTCCTGGGTCGTGCTCTGGATTGTTCCTTCATGCCTGGCAGCAAAGTCATACCTGGACCGGCACCCCCTGGTCTAGCACGGCACAAGCCGTGCCTCGAGCCAACATGGCACAGGCCCAGGTACGATTCTGGATCATGCCGTGTCGGGCCAGACACAGCTCAGCCGGGCTATGTCACGATGACATCAGAATATTTTGAAAAAAATACATGTTTTTCACTCTAATTAAACTCGGGAACTAGCATCACAACCTTCAGAATGGGTTATTAGTTGTATGTGGGTGTTCATTAAGAATACAAATCCAAATGACCAATATGACTTAATACGAGCAAGTTCACTCAACCATTTGGCATGAATTATTAGAATATTTTCTCCATAATGGCCAAAACGAACTCAATATACATTTTTTTATTTGATCACCAATATCTCACATATAGAAGACAAACTGGTTAGACATGAAAAATATATTTTTTCACTATGAGATTCAAGAGAAAGTATATTTAGAAGTCACCTAAGTTTTGAGCATCAAAGTTAGATGCCAATTCTAGATTGTAGAAGGTATTACAAGGCATAAACAATCACTTAAAGCTTAATTTACAAAATTTTTAATAAAAAATTACATCATTTTGGTTATACAAGTGTGTTATAGGTTTTTCTTTATTTTTTTTAGAGAAAACCTTGATAAAAAGTAATTTTTCTAATTACATACATGAAAGACATTTTAATTATTAGAAATCATGATTTAAAAATAACTCAATTCAATGAGAAACACCAGACATAACTTCACAAATAAAATCTTGAGACTCTGATATTTTATTAGAATATATGTGGCTTATTATATGAGTGGTATAATCTTATCATAGAAGAGATATATTTCATACTCTTGCACAAATTAAACAATAGGATTATATTTTAACAAATATTTCTTTTAATCCAATTATTAATTTACTTCTTAAAAAATCTTTCTTATTGACTACTATTTACACCAAAATCATAAAAAATATTAATTATTTGACTATAACATAACTAGATATAATATAGACAATTAATATAATTAGTCGTTTTTGAGATTCTTCCTGATATATTCATTTTTACATAATTATTCACAGAATGAGGTATTTGAAGAATTCTGAGACTCTAAATCTCTTTCATAAATCTTAAGTACTTACAATTAATTATGTATTTAAATTTGAGTTAAATACAAACATGTAATAATATATATGATCTAAAATAAGATTTTATAATTTCTTTGGAAGTAATATTGTCTCCTTAAAAAAAAGTTTCAGATTATTATGTTAAAAATTGAATGCAGGAAATTATTATAGTTTTTCTTTTTTTCTATTTTTTGTATTTTTGATTATAGTACCTAATATTTGAGTTATCCTAATTACTTTTGTCCATTATATAAGGGTATTCACATATATATTTTTTTTAGAGTGTAATTTTTATTTATGTTTACAATATTTTTATTTTAACATGATATCAAAGCAATATTAAAACAAAAAAATTAAACAAATAATTATAGTACCCACATATGATGGTAGTCACAGAGGTACACATAGTGATGATAATAATCATATAAATGAATAGTAATCATCTATGTTGCACGGACACGGATACAGACACGGGGATACGACACGGCAGGATACGGGGACACGACAAATTTCAAAAAACTAAGATACGGATACGGCTAGGACACGGCATGAAAAAAAAATTAAATATAAATATTATCCATTAACATAAATTTAGATAAATAAAAAAAATACTAAGATATTTTGATAAATAGAAATTTAGAGGGCTTAAATAAAATTAAAATAAATTATTTGTTTATTATATTTTGTATATATATTAAACAAACAATAATAATTAAAATATAAAAAATATATATTTAAGCCCTCTAACCCCTGCGGCCCTGCCCCCTCCCGTTACAGCTTCTAACTCTCTCTAACATATATTTTAAATATAGTATTTTAAAATAATTTAAAATACAGTATTTTAAAATAATATAAGATACAGTATTTTAAAATAATTTAAAATTCTGTTTTTTAAATTAATTTAAAAAAAATTTAAACCTTTAACACCCTCTCTCCCCTCCCCTCCCCCCTCCCCCATCCCCCGTCCAGAACCTTTTTTCCCCCCTCCGAAAATCCCTCCCGAAACCCCCCTCTACCCCCCTCCTGAAAATCACTCCCGAAACCCCCTCCTGAAACCCTCTCCCCCCCCCCCTCCCCCTCCCAAAACCCCTTCCCCTCCACCCGATTTTCCGAAACCCCCTCCCGAAACCCTCTAACGACGCGTCGGTAGGTAAACGACGCGTCTGGAGTTTTTCAGAAACGATTGTTTCCGAAAAACTCATCGGATACGTCTCCGACGCGTATCCGATACGCCACGTGGCGTATCGCATACGGATTTGTGTCCAATACGCCACGTGGCGGGTCGGACACGTATCCGACGTGTGTCCGACCCGTGTCGCCGTGTCCACGTGTCCGACACGTGGACACGGCACTCCCTAGCCGTATCCGTGCAACACAGGTAATCATACACATGAGTAGGTATTTAGTTGGTGGCATGTAGCAAAAAGAGGCGATGCATGGTGGTTTTGGGGCAGCAAGCCTAAGCATGCAGAAGTGAGGATTTCTGAATAAATAGAACTACTTCAAGCTCAAATAACATAGTAGTTCATGAGTATTTACTAATACAAACTTATTTTGTGTCGATAACTAGAAGACCTAATCAACCAAGAATCATAGTCTATACTAGGATAGACTAAATAGAGATATACTTAGAATGCTTTGACCAAAGATGAGCATGCTAAAGAGTTAGATGAACTTGTAATTAATTCATTTGATTTTGACATTCGCTCTCTAAAAAGACATAAGAGTTGTACTCACTACTCAAAATTCAATTTTATTGATTTTATCATATTTTCTCAATGTTCCATCTTTTATTTATTTTTTTTTAAATATCTCGTGATGATACTAAGATATCCAATTCTCCTTCTAAGACATTATCACATCCAAGATAGTATTATACTAAAATGAAAAAAAATTCATTCCTGTCACTCTAATAGAACTTTGAAACTAGTATCACAACATACAAAATAATTTGTCATTAATTGCAAATTAGTATTCACGATGAATACAAATTAATATAGAAAGAAAACTCATCTTAAGGCAAAACTTATGGCGAGTGGATTCACCTAGATATTTAATATGAACTATAAAAATATTTACTCTCTGGAGACTAATATGACCTCAATATAGAATAATATTTTTCTTGCAACATCACATAGTTGGAAGATATATCTACTCAACATGAAAAACATATTTCTTCATAATGACCTTGAGAGAAAATATATATGAAGTTGCTACTTAAATTTTGAGCAGTACAATTTGATATAGCATATAGAATATGAAAGATGTTAGAGAGTCCGAAGTAGTCACTCAGAGCATGGTTTGCAAGGTTCACATGCAATTTTCACCTTTTGATAACATAAGTGTTTTAATATGTTTTCTTCACTTTTCTAAAAGAATTTTATAAAAAAGATGATGTTATTAATTGTATATGTGAATAACATTCTAATTATAAAAGACGATGAGAAGTAAATTATTCAACTCAATGAGTACCCTTTGATATAATTTTAGTTAAAAAACCATACGAGACTTAAATATTTTTATAATATAAAAATAACTTATTTTATGAGTAATATCATTTTGTCATGATTGAGATATGGACTTGATATCTTTGCAGATGTCGATTTTTTAGATTGTGCTCCAACAAATATTCCAATTAATCCAGATACTAACTTTGATTTTGATATGACACCTATAATTGACTTTACTACTTTAAGGAAACTCTTATGAAAAATTAAATATCTGACAAAAATCAGACTAGACATAAAATAAATAATTAGTATAATTAATCATTTACTAGAATCGACCAAGCATGTTCATCTTAATTCATCTCTTCACAAACTAAGATATATAAAAAAATATATATAATTTGAGATATTCTTTAAGTGATCATGAATATTTCTAGTTAACTTGGGTATTTATATTCAAGTTAGGCACCAATATGTACCGAGAGAAAATCAAGTACAGAATTTTACAACTTTCTCAATGCTAATTTTATCTCATAAAAAATAAAAAAGATAATTATTTTGATATCCAGTGCATATTCAAAATACAAAACAATGACAAGACTTACTTATAAGATATTTTGAATGTATTACTGCACAATGAGATCAGATACACATTTTTTTCTCCCACTATATTGCACAATGAGATCAGAGGCATATAGCCTCCATGCCAATGTTTCAGGAACGAACAAAACACATAATGCTAGATTGTTATTTACTATGTAAGAAGATTTATCATAAGATCATTATTATGACATATATTTAGATTATTGACCAACTAGCAAACATTTTTATAAAGTTTTTGAAGAGACATCAATTTATCTTTTTTAAGCTTGATGTTATGGATGAGTACACACAAACTTAACTGAGAGTGTTACAGTTTTTGTTTTATTATTTTTTATAATTGTAATGGGAAAACCCAATATATGAATTATACCAATCACTTTTGTCTATTATATAAGAATAATTAAAATATGAATTTCTCAAAGTATTTTTTTCAATTATGTTTTTAGCATTTTTATTTAAACAATAATAAATAAACATAAAATAACTTAACACACTTTGAAGTTTGAAATAAAATAAATATTAATTAACGAACTTGATTACAACTCTATATCTATTAAACAACACACATAGCACCCCGTATATAAAGAAAAATGAATTTGTGCATGCTACATATGTTGGATGATCTAATGAAATAGAAAAAAAAATTAAAATAATAAAAATTAAAAGAAACTTCAAGAAATTATTTTGATATTCAAAGCAGATACAAATTTCAAAGTAATAGAGACAGTTATCTATGAGATACATGATATGTGATATATGCTCGATAAGATTAGTATTCATTTGCTTATCCTATTATACTTTATCATGATAATCAGACAGTAAAATATATAATCTTTAATTCAATATTTTACAATAAGACAAAATACATAGAGATAAAGAAATTTTTTGGAAAAAAAATTCAAAATGAAAGTATATATTCATATAATATAACATCCTTGACCTTTACACACCAGCTTGAGGTAAGTGCTGAAATTTACTACTTTGTATTTACAATTTTGTTTTTTTTCTTTTTTACTCAATTTATACTTTTAATGAGAATACCCAACTTATGAGCCACCTCAAGTATTTTTTATGCTATATACGGAGAATGTGTATGATGTTCATATATTATGAGTGTGATCCATTCTTTTATTCTACAATTATATGGCTTAATAATATTAACATACTGTTAATTCATTCTCAATTTAGACAGTATCCCAAAAACTCATTAGTGATAATATCTTATCAATAAAAATCGATAAGTATACGAATCATACAAATAATAAAGAAATTTTTTGTTTAAATATCAAATTCATAGGAATTATATTAACAATGTAGCCAACCAACAGTGAGACAACACAATTCTAATAAAAAATATATTTCAGAATTAGTATAACTATTAGATCTTGAGGTTTGTTAACTTGATTTGTATGACATATTCAAATATTTCAAATTATATTGAATTTGAATAAAGAACTAATATTTAATTATTTTATTATGCTCATTTTCTTAAATGGTATATCATATAGTTATCATCATTGAGTCTGTCTCAATTACGGAGAATGTGTATGATGTTCTTATATTATGAGTGTGATTCATTCTTTTATTCTACATTTATATGGCTTAATAATATTAACATACATGTTAATTCATGCTCAATTTAGACAGTATCCCAAAAATTCATTAGCGAGAATATCTTATCAATAAAAATCGATAAGTATACGAATCATACAAGTAATAAATAAATTTTTTGTTTAAATATCAAATTCATAGGATTATATTAACAGTTTAGTCAACTAACAGTAAGACTACACAATTCTAATAAAAAATATATTTCAGAAATTTAGTATAACTATTAGATCTTGAGGTTTGTTAACTTGGTTTGTATAACATGTTCAAATATTTCAAATTATATTGAATTTGAATATAGAACTAATATTTAATTATTTTAGTATGCTCATTTTCTCAAATGGTATATAATATAGTTATCATCATTGAGTCTGTCCCAATTATGATCTTATCATAGATGGCTAACCAGTACTTTATCATCAAAATAATAAATTAGTTATACACAAGAGTCATTTACAAATCCATACCAATTAGATACTCGTCAATTGTTCTTAATAGTTGCTTTATATGTATATTTTTATTTTTTGGCATCAAGAATCATAAAGACTAAGAATTGATATGATTTATAAATATTTATACTTTTAACTTCGTAAGTATCATATCGACATAATTAATAAATATTTCTCTTAAATCTCAGCAGTAAGAACTATACAAGCAAAAACAACTCAAATGACTATCATAACATTATTAGTCACAATAACTCATATATATCTTATGAATTATCTTTCACTATCTTTCATTATGATGTGTGACTCTCACACTAAAGATGAAATATTTAGAAAAATTATTTTTTGATTGATATAGATATTTTATAAAATATTCTCCTAAGACATACAATAAAATAACATATAAAATTATTCGTGTTTTGAGTTTCATGAGCATCATACTCATAATGATTAATATAACTAAATTTTAGATTTCAATATTATAATTTATCTCATGCATTATGGTCGAAAGAGTTATTACTTCAATCTAACAGTATGCGTGAATAAGTCTCATGGTTTACCTATGATTTTCTACTACGACAACATACACAAACTGAATAATAGTCAAATCTTCTATTTAATTAACACATCTATTAATTTTCATTCCACAATATAAATTAAATATATTTACTAACCACAAAATTATTCATGTATCACATAATTCATAATTACATAAATCATAAATTTTAATTTAGCTTGACTTTGAGAAAAGATTTGACGAAATACAAAAAAAGTCTCGTGAATCTTGACTTTTTAATGAAAACCTTGATGAGAAGTCACAAACCATAATCTTATGATATTTTGGTTGATTTTCCCAAATATACCATAGAGAAGAGATTTGACAATCACACCTCACAACTCTTAAGGTTTAGATTATGTCTAGAATCCCTTATTTACTCATGGGAGTACAAAAATCCCTCCTAGAGATGATTGTTACACTTTGCTTTAGCTTGGTGTGTGTAGAAGAAAGATCTTCAAATTCTTTGAAAGTCTACATCTTTTCTCTTTTTTACTCTAAAGTTTTGATATATCTCTAAGTAAAAAATCAAGGCTTTCGAAAGATACCACGACTTTGATCTTTGTCTTTTGAGCTAGAGATTGCAACTCTGGAAAGTAATTATGATTTTGAATTGCATCCAAATTGTTTTGCAACACAAAATCATAATTTTTAAAAAGTGGGTAACTGATAAATATATATCACAAAATAAATGCCATTAGGAATGGACACAATTTTGGCACTCATCTCACTTGTGTATCATATGATTGTGATACCAAGAATTTTTACGACAATGGGAATGATTTTTCTTGTATATCATATGGTCATGATTTTAAGATTGATTATGGCACTGAGAATAATCTCTCTTGTACATTGAATGATTATGTCAGTAGGAATGACAGTGACTTTGTCCTCGACCTTTTTCAAATATCACTTGGTCGGGATGTTGGGAATGACTGTGACAATAGTAGTTAGCATTTACATAAAATCATGACTTTGTCTTCTTTTATGAGGTCATCAAGGCATTGGGAAGTGATCAAGCTCGAGTTATGAACTCTATAACTTTACGTCAAAAAATTATGGTGCTAGATAATTATTATGACATGACCCAAATAAATTTTGCTTTATAACTTTAAAAAGCTCAAAAGTCACGGCTTTGAAAAAAAAATCATAACTTTGATTTAAGAATATAAAGCTTTAATAACGATAGAATCATGGTACTATAAAATAACTACAACTCTAAGCATCATTGAAGTAATTGATTACTAAGATGATAAATCAATATCAAAGTCACAACTTTTATGAGATAAATATGAGTACAATATTTAATTGGATGTGACATTAAATGTCATAACTATTTAATGTCACAATCATTTAATTATTACGAAACATACCTATGTCCACCCCAGAATATATATATATTGGATGTGTTAGAATCATAAAATACAAAGATTAGAATAATTAAACAAATAAAATCTCTGCTAAAAATTAACTTTGAAACCACTTGATAACTCATAAATCACCAAGTCATCAAATATCTCAAAATATACTGATTTTATAATAATTCAGCAAAACTATAAAGTCATAAAATCAATCCAGTTATTATCCATTTCAAGCTTATACATTATCTAAAATAACAATAAATACACAAGAATATTTTGATATTTTACATACCAAACATTCATACAACACAATCATTATTTACAACAATATCAAAATAACTACACTTTACAAATAAAATAATTAGGTTATGATTACTTATGATATGAATATCAACTCTTAAATTTATGACCTATAAATTTAAAGTGAGGTGATCAACAAAAAGTGTGGTGGACATGGGCATATCTCATCTTGAGCTAATAGTACCAAAAAAAATTAATTTGGAATATTCCTCCCATAAAAGCTTTATGCATAAAAAGATCAAGAAAAAACAAAACAAAAATAAATTAAAAAAAACAAAAAAATAATTTAAAAAAAATAAAAAATTAAAAAAATTAAAAATATATAAAAAAATATAAAAATAAGTATAAAAAGACCAATATGTGCAGTCATATAGGAACCAATCTAAGAAAGTCGAATAATTTGTTGTACAACCTATGTACATCAAAAAGTCCATAAATCATAATAAAATATTTAACACTTATCCTGAGTATTTCTTAACCACTCACAGAAACAAGTCAATAATTGGTGAGAAGTCATTTGTAGTTGTAGTTATTACTAGATCTCTCACAATCACTACATGATGAAGATGTCATAAAATTATAATTAATCATAACTCTGCGCAATCTAAATGTAGTCGTAGACATTAGAGTAATTATATCATAAACCATTAAAATAAGTAGAAAAGACTTCTCACCAAAACTCTTCAATATAACATGATCTACATTGCACGACTACTAGTCTACCTAGCACGTCACAGCACGACAGACACAATTCTAGGAAAACTCATGCCTACCATGCTGGATCATGCCAATTTTATGGATAACGCCAGCACAAGCACTGTCTACCAGCCACAATCACTGCCACTGCTATCACACACCGATGACCAATCATTATATAAACATAAAACAAAAATATAAAATAAATAAAACAAAAAAAAGCTAATTATATGTATAATAATTAACACACATCAGAATTCAGACATGACGTTAACGAATCATAAGTATAATTAAAAGACTAAAAATATATAAATAAACTATAACAGTTACATTATAAGAGTAGTAAAAAAAAGAAATATAGCTAAAATCCAAAAGCCATATATTAAATAAAAATAATAAATAATAATATTAGCAAAAAAACATATAATCAGAAATTATAATCGAAATATCAAAATTAAATAGTATCAAACTAAAATAATAATCATACAATAAACATAATATTAATAAATAATAATCAATCTCAAAGTTAATCGTTGTCTGTATATAAATTGTTATAATTATGTAAGCATATGATAATATTGCAAGTAGTGACCTCAATATCCTCTAAGTCTAAAGAGTGGTCATATGCCTGCAACTCTTGCATTTTCAATCCCGCTTTATTTTTATTTTGTTAATGTGAGAGAAACAACATTTATCTCAACTTGTGCTATCGGGTTGGTAATGTAACACATGTATCTACTATGAAAAATCTTATCTTATGATCTATCACTAATAATCCTAATAAACATACTAATAGCAACTATATTATTAAATATATTATCAAATATGATATTAAATTTTTTATTATGAATATCTTATTTTTTAAATATTGCAGTCATTCACTTATATATCACTGAAAAAATATAAGAATGAAAAATCTCAAAAAATCTCAAAAAATCTTAAAATTTTTATATAGAATCTACATAGTATACCGTGAGACATGAAAATGATGTATCATAGCGACTTGTCCAGATATCAGATATCACGAACATCATTCCATTATATTTACTATATTATTAATTATTAATTATTTTTTAAATTTATAATATTTAATTATGTCATTTCTACTTGTGAATTTATGAATCATATTATAACTAGGCTAAAAGTAAGTCTGCATGATACTAACATTAAAAAATCTTATAATCAAAATCAATTTGATCATGTATTTCCTGCCTAAATCATTGTAGTAAATGAATGGGATCAAAGAAATTAAACTATATCCAACTTCAAATATATCACAGCTCATTTTCAATTAGGTTTACCCATGATCAAATACACCAAATTTTTTGGTGCATTGATCAAGATGTCTCTTTAGGTGGTCTATGTCACATGTACTCCTATATGTATATATTTTTTAAGAATATATACATTGTACTGATTCTTCATTGACACCCCTAGAATTTTTATTTTTTATTTTCTTAAAGAAAACTCAAAAAAACAAAGGTTCTTTTATTTTATTTTTTAGGCATTTGAGTTTGAATCGAAACCATGAGAGTAAACATAATTTCGACATTGGATATTTCCGTAGGATTATTATTATTCATATATAAATCAAAATTAATTTCATTATCATTATATTCACTATTAGCCATTTGTTATTTTTTTTTTGTTTATATTTTAAAATAATTAAGTCTAATTCTTATAAACAAAAAAAAAATATCTAGATTATGCTACCATTAGGTATTAGCATAATCATAACTAGAGGTTAAACATCATCCCATTATGGTTTCCAACTTTAAAACTAAGAATGAGAAAGTCAAAAAGACTAGGAGATGAACAACAAAGCTAAAAAGAGCATAGGACAAAAGAGAGGTGACAGCTTTAAAATGGATAATAAAAAATTATAAATACTTTATCTATATTTAAATTTTTTTTTATTAAAATAATATATTTATAAAAAATAAACATTTTTTAAATATATATATATATATATAGACGAAAATTTGATAGTCGTTGAATTTCTACTTGTAGACATTGAAATGAATTCCAATAGCAAGGATATGATTATTAAAAAAATTTAAATCGATGCACTCATACACACGCCTGACAATGATAATGACTTTTTTTGCGTCTAGGCATGTGTGCGCATTAACCGAATGTTGCGATGCGCCTAATGCAATTCCTTGGCCATTGGAACTTATGTATCAATGAGTCAATCCACCATATCAACATGTTGGATTGGGTTTGTGTTCATTTTAAAATAACACCCAATTTTTTTAACAGGTACGAGGTCTGAATGGATTCCTAGGTCATGGTAACCAGTGATCCATGATCATGCACTAGGTCACGATCATGATGTTGGTAGAATATGCCAATGGGTTTGGTCCAGCATGAGGCACGACATCCTCTGGCCCAACACGGCATGAACAACCTCGGGCCAACACAACCCAAGTCTAAGCACAATTATGGACTGCGCTGTGACAGGCCATGCATGAATCAATCAGATCATGCCTCATGTCATGCCCACACTATCTGACCCACTTAACATTTCTAATAATCAATACTTGGTTACTAAAAAAATTAAGTAAAATTTAAATATTAAATTGTAAATATTTAAATTAAACAAAATACAAATATATAGAGATGTCAAAATGGCCGGACCGGGGCAGTGCAGCCCAACTTAGCCCATTTTTTGGTAGTCCAATCGGGCCACCATGTCGTGCCAGACACAGCACGACTTGAGAACTATCAGCCCAACACGGCTCGCCAACCTGGCACATTCTTGATTCATGCCAGGTTGTGCCTAGACTTACTAGGTCGGGCCGGGTTGCACCCCTAGTTTTTCCAGCTGAATTAAAAAAAAATCCATCTAGGTTCACAGGCCAGTTTATCACACCGTTGGGGCAATCACATGGACCATGCCTGGCCCAACATGAGGCATGGATCATGCTGGCCGACACGGCATGACACAAATCATGTCAAGGGTCAGTCCAACCCAAGCCAAGACCACTCGGCCCATTTGACACCTCTACATATATATCAATAAAATATAAATGAAACATAAGATATAATAAATAGGATAATCATTATTTAATTTATGTCAGTAGTCTAGTTTAGATCAACATGTCTAATTCTAATAATAGCACTAACCTCAATATCATCAATGTCATTACATGAATCATCATCCACAGCTAGCTCTTTTACTACAACCTATATAATCATCTTTGAATCTTCACAATCATATAAGCATATAAGTGCTTTTATGATATTTAGTCACAATCTAGATCTCACATTTAAAATAATAATCACATCCATTGAAAAAAATAAACTTTGATACCAAACTAGATACTAGAAAAGTTAATAGATTATATATCATCTTAGATATTACGAATATGAACATTCATATCATTTTCACCAACCTAATATATCAAAATTCTTAATGTCATAATGTGATATAATATAGTAATAATCAATATCTAAAAACAAAGAAAACTCATTCCTATTCGATAGATCACCCAGTTATTTGCCCCTTACTAACTAAATATAAAAAAAATATCAACTCTAAATACGGTGTCAATATCCATACTCGAAGTCTCATTATAACTATCATACATAGTATCATAATATATAAGGATATTAATTAATTTTTCAAAATTCAAACTTTCATGTTCATCTATTTGGTTCATACAAGTAAATATATAACTTAATACATTTTCTATCTCTTTCACCTTATCTCTAGGATCCATACTGGTAGTCAAATAACAAAGAAATAAAATGAATGACTAGTATTTTAAATACTTAATTTCTAACTCAAAAATCAAATTATTTCTTTCCTCATAGTATTATTAGGTGAGTAAAATGACGAATTATAGCATAAAGTTTTCTTGTAATGATAAGGGCTACAAGATGACATAATGAGCAAAAGTAATTACTTGAGGAATAAGATGTAGAATATTATACAAGATGTGTGTAACTATCATCATAACTTCAAGCTGTGGATTCATGAGTTTTGAGAAAAAAATAACATAAAAAATATATAAAACATACAACATTAGATATCCTTTTAGTTTGGTGGTTGATATTCTATAGAATATGGCCTTTTAGATTCTGGTCGAGCAGATAATCTGATTAACCCAAATATTAATTTTTTATCATATATAATTTCTCAAGTTAACTCGGCTACTTCTAAAAAAAATCATAAGGATTAAATATGTTATCAATATCAAACCAAGTATAACTTATATGATTAGTTAAGTTAATTATTTCCTAAGTTCACTCTAAAAGATCTACCTTAATGCATTTATATATGTGAAATCATAAAAAAAATTAACTTCACATACTGATGTATGTGAAAAAGTCTCTAGAACTTTAGATCTCTTTCAATGAACATTAACACCTACAGTTAGCAAGATTCTCAGATTCGAGTTGGACTTTAGCTTGTACCGAGAGATCTACTATGGTTATATTTTCTTTAAGATGATTTACTTTCATAAAAAAGTAAGATATAAAAAATTATTTTGAGACTTAATAAATATATAAAATTCAAGGCAATGAAAAGAAATACCTATGACATATTATGGATCAAACACCTTAAAAAATAAAATATTTACTTTCTTCTCTTATTATGTTTTATTATGATAATAATGTAGAGAGAAATGTAGCATGTAATCCAATATTTTATGAGCGAACAAAACACATAGTAGCATTTTGATTATTCTTCATGGAGAAGATTCACAAAAGTCTTGAAAACATTTTAATAAATTTTAAGAAAAGTATGATAATCCAATTGGCAACAAAGCTGAATGCTCACCCTTGGGGTCATGAGTTCGATCTCGAATGATGTTGGATTTGAACCCCAAGGTATCATTCGCTCTATCATGCTAATAAGATGAAGACCTTACCTGCTCCGACTATGGGAACCCAATGCTCATATCATATATGAGCTGAGGAATAATATTCTAGACTTTTACATACTAGCTTGAGTGATTATTATAAATTTAAATTTTATTTTATCATATGTTTTCTCTCTCCAAGTTTTATATTCTAGACTTTTACATACTAGCTTGAGTGATTATTATAAATTATAATTTTATTTTATCATACTTTTTCTTCCTCCAAGTTTTATATTCACGACTTTTACATACTAGCTTGAGTGACTATTATAAATTATAATTTTTATTATTTATATATTTTTTTTGATTATGTCATTATAGATGAGAACACACAACATATGAGTTGTACTAATCCGATGAGTGCATTATATAAGGGTCTTTCATGTAAACTTTATCTTATTGAGTTTCATTTGATTTTTATATTTTTTAGCTTGAATGTTTAGGACATGAAAATAAAGCAGCATACAAGTTTATATAACTAAGATAACAAAAACACCCTAAAAAACATTAGACTCTCTTGTTGGTACTAATACAACAAAAAAATCAATTATCCCAACAATAACAAAGATTTGTGTAAAAACCATAGGGACATAAAATCCATATGCACGAAATATGGTAACATTTAATAAAAAGACATATACATGTACATCCGATTGATTGGAAGAGTCAATACCAAAGAAAATAAAAACTCATAAGACCAGTTTCCTTTAAGTGAATTGAAAAATGGTGAACATATATAAGACAGCTCGAAAATTAAATAAATTAGTATGCAATGGTAAATAAACTTTACATCTTCAGAACCAAATGGAGGCTGTCGTAACTTTCCCCACACAAGTGCCAGCTCATCAAACTGCCAAATTAAAATATATACGGTATTGATCAACTAAAATGAGAAATTATAAATACATTGTTCAATATAAATGCACAAATATGACTTTCTTTGGAAGTCTGCCTATGGACAGGATTCATATAGGTGGAAACACAATCATTGATATGTGTTAACTATTTATCACATGATATGTTAATATATGAATTACACATTTATCACGTGATGTAGAAATAACTATTTATCTATTATTTTTTTCCAAAAAATAAGAATGCTTTTAAGAAAAAAATAAAAATAAATTATTAATTTTTTCTTAGTACAAACTAATGCTAAATTAAAGTCCAAAGACACATCTAATTATGAGTGCCTATGATTATCAAAAGATATTCAAAATCTTATAGATTTCTTAACAAACTATATTACATAGATATTTGGATTCGAATTAATTTATCAAAAAAAATCTTAAAAATAATTAATTATATTGATTGCATAAGTTAAATCTAATCTATTAATAATATAATAATTAATTTTTTAAATGATTCTCTTATAAAAAATGAAATTAACTAAAAAGTCACAGCGAATAACAAATTTAAATATGAATCAGTAAGTATTTATTAGATCACAACCAGATAGAGTAGCCTCTATATGAGCAACTACCATATTCCTCTTCTATGACAAGACTCTTTCTTTTTCTCTCTTTTATAGAATAAATTACTTTTATATTAAGAAAATATCTAAGTCTCGCACAATCTTTTATTTGAAACAGTGACTAAAATAATTTTGTTAGTTAAGTAATTTCAAACTCATTATCTCCCACAAGCAAAATATTAGTTACACAAAAATCAAAATCATATTATCATTAGAACGCATCCAAAAAAATAAAAAAAAAAACTTCATAATATATTTTTGTAACCCAAAAAAATAAGTATCTATTAAAACCTCACAAATAAAAATCTCAGTGATTGATTTAAGTCATATAATATCTATTATAAATTACAAATTATGTCGAACTATTTTGCTCAAAATTTAAGTTGTTGCTCCATGCACATCTATTTCTCAAAATTACAATGAAGAAAAAGATTATTTACTTCTAATTAGTATATCTTTTATCTGTGAAATAACACCAGTAAAATAAGAATTCATATAAAAGTTATTTTGGCCCTTAAAAAAATATCTTGATAATTCACATCAAACAACTGGATGAACATCTTCACGATAAGACTTGGCTTAAGGCGATCTACTTTCTTGTTGAGACATGTGATTAAATTGAAACTTTTACTTGTGCATTCTCAACTTTATATTATATTATTGAACAAGTTAAGAATATTCCAAAGATAAGTTCATTTGTATTGGCAAACCCTCACATAATGGGTAGGTAGAAGAAATAATAGACATCTTATTAAGATGACTTGAATTCTCATTTTTTTAAGTATTCCAAAATATTTTTTAAGAGATATAATTTTAAGTACAAAATATTTCATCAACAAAATATTTTATATTTTTAAAATATTTGAGAATATTTGATTTGATTATAATTTTCACCAAAACAGGACAAGTTAATATTGAAGAGCTTGAAATATGTCTTACTTTAATACCTCAATACTCAGAAAATACAAATATTTTTTATTAGAAAATACTTAAATTTTAATAAATACTAGCATTATATTTTTTTAAGCATGAATAATTTTTATGAGCTTGTAAATAGAAAGAGTCTAGAAGGTATACTTAGACTTGTTACTTTTCTTTACTCATCAATAAGAGTCTAGAAGGTACACTTAGACTGTTTATTTATTTTTTACTCCTCAATAACAGTCTAAAATGTACAACTTGTACCTCCAATTAAGAAAGAAAATCACAAATCTATTTTATATGTATATGTTGGTCCACATTATGATTTTTTTATTCTCTCTCCTCCCACTCCAAACCCAATGCATACTATTTCTCTACTCATATGTTATCTTGAATTTATTGGTTCATATTATGATTACACTCATATTGAGTCATTATGTGTACCAATAAAAATAGAATATGATAATTCTAAAATTAATGATATTTCCCATGAAAGAATCTTCTCGATTTCAAATGACACATTAACTCACAAGTCTACCCGAGTTCCAATTAATGGTGAGTCAAAAATTGAGAGGCATGTCCATTTATATGTGTACCAATATTTAGAAGGAGAGACATACATAGTCTTGTCAGGCCAAAGATGACTTAGCATAAAAACCAAAAGATCCTCTAGTTAACCCTTCTCATCTTCATCTTCTGATAATTATCCATTTGAGACATATGAGTCATACTTTGTAGCAGATCTCTTAGGTATTATCATATTCATGTATTCTCCATTCTTTTAATACTTTTACTATTTATTTTGATGATACTAAAATACAAAAGCTTTCTTATAAAGAATCATCTCACTCAAGATAATGTCATGACATGTCATGTCATGTAGAAAGAAATAGATACAATTTATTCCATTCGGGCTTGAGAACTAATATCGTGATTAAAGATAAAGATATATTGAGTTACAAGTGGATGTTCATTGATAAGACAATTCTAAGTGGAAAGATAGATTTTAAGACCATATTTATAATGAAGAGATTCACTTAAATATTTTATATAGACTATCAAAGCACTTTCTATACAATAGCCAAGATGGTATTTATATAGATTTTTATTTCATTGATAGTATCTCACAAATAAAAGATCCACCAGCTAGCCTGAAGTAAAAAATATTTCTTTCATGATGTCTAAGGAGCAATCACTTTGGTTTTAAATAGTACATTTGGATGAAATTTCTAAATTATAAAATATATTACATAACTTTAAATAATCACTCAAATTATAATCTATGAAATTCTCATTGTTAGTCAACTCATTTGATTTACATAAGTGTGTTTTGAATTTTTCTTTATTATTCAGGAAAAATCCTAACTAGATAATTTTAGAGTAACTTTACTTATTATGTATATTAATGATATTCTAATTACAAAAGATGATAAATTAGAGATCACTCAAATCAATGAATACCTTCAATTAAAATTTTAAATGAATGAATTTAGAAAACTCGAATACTTTCTTGATATAAAAATAGCTTACTCATGGATAAGTATTGTCTTATCACTAAGAAAATATGTGTTCGATATTCTTATATAAGTTAAAATTTTGAGTTGTGTAATAAAAATTATTCTTATTAATCAATATATTGATTGTACTTCAGATAAAATGCATCTAGTTAAATCTACTACTTACAAGAAAATCATAGAAAAAATTAACTAAATAATTATTACCTGACTAGAAATAATTATTTGAAGCAAAAGATGCATAAGGCATAAAATCCTTTAAGCCTTGAGGTGCAAGATGTAATTAAAATATAATCTTGTAATCTCCCTCATCTACATAATATATATATTATCCCCTATATATTATATATATATTTTTTATTTATTAATAAAATATAATCAAATAAAAAATGTCAAACATAAAAATCAATTATTATTAGTATTTTGCATTATCACAAATATTCAAAATTATAAAATAAAATAATTAAATTTTCATAATTAAACATATAAGGTTCATAATTAAAACTTCAAATATATTATATCACATATAAAAATTAAATATCAAAAGTAGCATCATCATAACAAAGTAATCAACATTCAGTTTTAATAAATAAACAAGATAAATACTCATAAAATTTTCTCAAATTCTAAATCCACAAAATCATCATTATTATCATTCTTTTCATCATTACTCTTGCAATCTCTCTCGTCTTCATCTTCTTCTCCTGATAAATAAATTATTTATTCATTTTTATCAATCAAAACAAGAAAAAGAATATGTTTAGAACTAAATAATATTGATTTTAGTGCTGATGTTTTGTTTAAGTTTTATTTAATTCTTGTATAAACCCTAAGCTCATCAGTTCTATTAGCTCTTACAATATTACTTCATGTTAAATCATTATCCTCAAATACCAAATCATATCTTGCAGCATCTTCATCTTATATTGTTCTCATCAACCATGCTTTTCTATCATTTAAATTTTTTAAAAAAAATATGATCAATGATAGGATACTCATTATATTTTTTTATTAAGCTCAATTATACTTAATGTACATTAAATTATTCAAGTTTTAATGTTATAACATAAATATCTTCTTGCTATGAATCTAAAAAAAAAAAAAACTTAACTATATATTATATTAAATAAATTATAAAATAAATTCAACTATATATAATTATTCTAATAACTTATAATCTCAAAGATATAACAATTTCTTTCACAACCATATATACTAAATGTTAAGCTGAAAATCCACAATACAAACTTTTACAAACGTAAATACTAAATCCAAATATACCTCATTATTCAACTACAATTAATATAAATAAACTATCAACTATATATTTCATATATTTAATCAAAAATAGGTAATAATTTAAATACATTAATCAACTAAACTAGATAACTAACTAAAAAGTTTAATATTTCTTATTTTAATGACAAACTCACTGCCAAAAAATGCATAACATGCATGTACAAGTTTAATTATAATATAATTACATCTTATTTACTTCTTTATTTCACCAATCTCGATATACAATCTTGAAAAATCGTTGAATACAAATTTATTCCTAATTTTTTTATATCATAATATAATTCTGAATTCAAAAAAATATCGAGTTAAGTACAAAGACTGGTGAAGTTGGATCGCATAGCTTCTATCACTAATTTTCATGATTTTTTTAAATTTCTCTTTACTTTCATTAAGCTTTTGACAATCACTTCATTTGTATTTTTCATAGCCGCATAAATGTAATTGATAGGAAGCTTCTTTTCACCATCTACCATGTGAAGAACACATACAAGAGGGTTTGATACCTTCAAACAATATATCATAATATTTTAAAAATAAGATATAAAAATTATATTGACTATATTTTTTTATTTTTGCTCTTTTTTTTCATATATTTTCTATCAAATATAAATTAATAAACATCTTTCTCGAGTTATTTTTTTTATTTATTGATATGAGATATGATGATAAAATTCATTACAAACTAAGTATTGTCAAGTCTCAACAACTCATTTTGCTCAATAAATTATCTCAGCATGTTAATCCATCTTAATCTAATATAAATATAATTACTTATTAGAAGTGTCAAATAAATCATATCGCACAAGCATAACTCAAATTTTAGCCCCATCCAGGTCACAATGTCGTACCCAACAATACACAATTTTTAGCACAATTCATGTTATGCTAGCATGACTCTAAAAATGGGAGTAGCCCAACATAGTCTATTGGCACGCCTTTTTGCCAAGTCATCTTGGATCATGTTGGGTAATGTCATGTCGAGTCGAGTCATGTCAAGCCAAGTTAAGCCAAGTCAAGTCTAGCCAAGCTAGTCTCATTCATTATAGGTTAGCCTGAGTTCATGCTACGCTAGCTTTGGTTCAATTCAAGCTAGTCTGGGTCAAGACAATGCAAGCTTGTTTGACCAACCAAGGCAAAACCAGGCCATATGGGCCATCATGTTAGGTCGTGTCATATCTCCCATGCATGTCATTCTAGGGACATCCAAATCATATTGTGCCTCATTTCATGCTAGGCACATCTAAAATATGTATCTTCCGATTAAATTTTTCAATGATCTTAGAGTAACTACCATAATATAAATCTACTTCCAACCTATTTAGCATAAAATTTCTAAGTCTACCAATAAGATAATATAATAATATATTTAAAATTCAAAATAATTCATAATTAATGAACATAGAAAACATAATTAAATAATGTCCATGATTTTCATCTATGTTGCACGGACACGGACACGAAGATACGATACGGCAGGATACGGGGACACGACAAATTCTAAAAAATTAGGATACGGATACAACTAGGATACGTCATGATAAAAAAAATAAAATTAAAAATAAAAATTATTAATTATAAATATTAGGTATTTTAAAATAATTTAAAATTCTGTATTTTAAAATAATATAAAAAAAATTTAAACCCTCTAACACCCCCCCCCCCACCCTCGCTTTACAGTTTTGATTTTCGAACTCTCCCCCCTTCCGATACAGATTCCAGAACCCCCCCCTTCCGATACAGATTCCAAAACCCCCCCCCTTCCGATACAGATTCCAAAACCCCCCCCCCTTCCGATACAGATTCCAAAACCCCCCCCTTCCGATACAGATTCCAAAACCCCCCCCTTCCGATACAGATTCCAAAACCCCCCCTTCCGATACAGATTCCAAAACCCCCCCCTTCCCTTTATAGAATTAGGTTACCTTAGGTATTGTCAGCACCTCAGCGGTGTGCTCCTCTCCTCATCGTTTGACGCAATGACAATTGACAACTATTTCTCGCAATCGGCTTGTCGGCAAATCACTGTCGGCGGTGTGCACCTCAATTTGTTGGAGATGTAGGAGTAATAGTTAATATATAGTGTATTTCCGACGCGTTAGAATCGTAAAAACACGTCAGTTAGTAAACGACGCGTCTATAGATAAACGACACGTCTGTTATTAACGACGATTATTTCCGAACAACGCGTCAGATATGTCTCTAACACGTATCCGACCCGTGTCCACGTGTCGGACACGGGGACACGGGTCGGACACGGAAATTCCTAGGCGTATCCGTGCAACATAGATTTTCATCATTGTGACTATTCATAATAACACTTTTTCATATGTCTCACTGTCTATTATGTCAATTCTAAATAAAACTTAATAAATAAATTTAGAATTCCTATGATCCTCCAACCTCATGATGACTCTGACATATATAAGTGTTTGATGAAAATCTTTAGAAAATATGATATTCAAAATAAAATTTTTATATCATATTTGATAATGCTTCAAATAATGATATCATTATTAACATATTTGTTAAAATTATTCAATATAATCCTTTAGCTAATATTTTTCACATTAGTATATGTGTTATGTAATTAACCTAATAATATAAATAAAAATAAAAATTATCTCCCACATATTAGTAAATATAAGAAATTATTAAAATATCTAATGACACTTAACAGACAATAAGAATTTCATACTTTATATTTATCAGTTGGCTTAAAAAGGGAAAAAATTCAAAGGAATATCAAATATTATTTGAATTATACTTACCTCATGTTAAAGTCATATATTAACTATTAACACATCATATTCAATTATGTCAATAATAAAATTAGCAAACTAATTATTTATGATTTAAACTATGAAATAGTAATTTTATATTTGAAATTCCAAAAAAAAATTTATGATATGATGAGTATATGTTCATATGCATACACTTCCACCAAATACATTGCACTTTGGGTGCACATGCAATTATAGTAATATGTTTAATAAATATGAAAGATATTCTCATTCTAGTATAATAATTATTGATATGAAAATAAAGCATTTAGAATATTATTCTACTATTTTATTTCTTTATTATTTAGTTGTACGTATTAATTTTATGATTAAAGTGAAAGGAATAGAAAACATATTAAAATATATATTCACATGTAACAAATATTAGAACCAAATAGTAAAATTCACAAAAATTAGATAACATATTCAAATATCATAACATCAGGTATAAGGCTGTTAAAATTTAACTCGACACGATTAACTGACACGATTAATCACTAATTAAACGGGTTTGAGTGAGACCTAAATAGGTTCGGATGATAAGCAAATCAACCTGCTTAACACGTTTAATAAATAGATTGTGTTCGAGTGAGACATGCTAACCCATTTATAACTCATTTACCCTTTTACATAAATGGGTAAATAATTAAATGAATAGTTTACCGTGTTAAATGCGTCAGAAGTGTGGTAAACATGTAAATGAATCAAATGAGTGTTTTATCATGTTAACCTGACCCAACCCAACCCAACCCATTAAAATTAGACGTGTTAAACGAGTCGTATTCTATTACATGTTTATTAAATGGTTTGTATTCTATTTTGATTTTTTACACATTTTAAAACATGTCTTATATGGGTTTATATGTTTTTCACCCATCATCCATTTAACCAGTAATAGTTTAACCCAATGTAACCTATTTGACATCCCTAATTAGATATAGTAGGTTTAACAAGTCTCCAAGTACGAATATAAAGTCCATATTAAAAAATAATTTTTTTCATTCAATTAACTATATACAAACAATAGGATAGTTCGTCAAATAGGAGAGAATTATCTCAAAACTTAGATACTGATTACTAATCTATCATAATTCATATCACATGATAATAATAAGAATTTAAATATAATGAGTTTGTAAAAAATAAATGAATTTACTTATTTTGTGCTATATAGATGATGCGTGACCAACTAACCCTTATGATATCTAACATAGCATTAAAATCTAATTTTTTTATAGGTTAGAAGATTATTTTAGATAAAAAATTCAAATTATGATCAAATATCATAGAAATATTCTCATACTTAAAAGAATAAGAATTCAAGAATATATATTCATGATATAATAAAAAAATTGTTGATGAATGATGAATTATATAATGATATCAAGAATATTGAAATTACTACTAACACAAACTTTAAAATAAGATATGACAATCCAAATCATACTACAACTAACATGCATATTGTTGAATTTATTGTTGTGCATTTAAATTTTATTTATTTATTATTATTTATTATACCATAAAATTGAAAGTCAAAATAAATATATATTTTTTTAATTGAGTTCTAATATTTTTCTATTTTAATTAATAGTACATTATAGTTTAATTTTAATATTTTATTTTGTAAAAGTTATAATTTTTAATTAAAAATCTAAACATAATAATGAAATTCGATGCACATGACTAGACTGGCTAGTATCGTGTCAACTACCATTGTCATTATCAAGTTATACCACTGCAAGCCTAGTCTGACATGACCCAATTTGACCCAACATATCATGTTGAAGGAATCTAGCAAGTTCATGCCGAGTCCACCTTTGATCAAGTTGTGCTGGCAAAGCATGACTCACGTACCCATTTCATGTTGTGTCTGACACAAGACAATGACCTGACTGAACCACTAAAATTTAGGTTGTGTCGACCAATACAGCCTATTAGATACTTCTATGAACAAGATCTCTCTTGAAGAATTTATCATAAAATCCACAAATATTATTTCTTTTCTATCATTCCATCCATCATATAAAATTGAATATTAATTTTTCTTTCATTCTATAATATAATTATTCATCAAATTCTTTGTAAGAGTCAATTTTTTTAAATAAGTATTTACCAAATCATAAAGACTTAATTCCTAATATCTCAAACCATATTACTCAATGTCTCGAGTATTATTTGAAAATTAGTATAATTCGGCATATTAAATAGAATTGCAGAAGCATATATCCATTTACAAAACAAAATATCAACTATCTCATTTATTTCTTTCTTATAAGCATTATTGAGAATGATTTGAATATTTTTTTTTATTTTGTACGATTTCTAGATTACGAGTAAATAAATGATCCATAAAGTTGTATTATATTTATCACTATAATATCACCACTAGAAATATTCTTTGATCTCATTTTCCTAGTAACATTTATATCCTCATTATCTTCATTTTGGAACGGAAACAAATTTTGATTTATATTATGTCAATTAACATTTATTTGATTTTTTTTACTAGCATATACTCTTTCAATTCTTTTCTAACATGTTAGGAATATTTTGTACACTTTTTATATTTCTAAATCCTCTAATTAAATGTTTTTATTTATAAATATCTCATCTTATTACTTTATCACAAAAAATACAAATAAGAATAATTATACCTTTCATATCAAGTTAGCAAGCATATTTCCATATTGAATTTTTTTTCTACTTGAAGAATCTACTACAATTTCAAATATATTATCCATATTTTTGATTACTAAAAAAGATACAAAGAAATGTGAAAAGTAAGATAATAGAGTATCTTTGAAAAATCAAATTAGTGAGAAATTTATTTAGATGAATTCTGTTGATGAGAGTTTATATAGATGAGTGATGAGTAATCATATAAGTATGAGTGGTGAGATATCTAAGTTAGTATAGAGGGAGTAGAGGTGTCAAACGGGTTAAGATGGGCAGGTCTGACCCATTTTTTAGTGAGCCAATCAAGACACCATGTTGTGTCCGCCAAGGCAGGGTAAAGTAATCGTGTCGTGCCTTGCATGAAATAATTTGAGAAGAGCCAGCCCGAGATGACCCACCGACCCAGCTTGCATCCAATTCAAGCCGGGTCGGGCCTAGACTTGCCGGGAGTAGCCGGGGTAGGGCCGGGTCAACCATTACTGACCGTTAGAAATTGGGTCATCCCAAACTTCAAAATTATTATAAATTTTTAATTTTAATATTAAAATTAAATAAATTAATTAATTAATTAAATTAAAAAAATAACTAACTAAAAATACGTAAAAATTACAAAATAATAAAGCATGACCAAGATTAAATTATTAAAAGATAAAAATAATATATCAAATATAAACTCGTACATATAAAACATAAATCTTAACTCAAAAGTAAGTATTTGTATAAATAAAGAATACAAAAAAAATGATAAACTCGAGCCTCAAAGTCAAATGAAAAAAATAAATAAGCAAAGACAATCCAAAAATAATAAATAATAAATCTCATTAGAATATGATTAATGATGATATTAGTATTACTAGCAGTAGACCGTAGGCGGTAAAATAGGCTTAGCTCAATGTCTCAATCTCATCTCAGTTTCACTCATCATCAAAATCTCATGAATCATCATCATCAACCAACTCATCCGCTCTTGTTATAGTTAGAGCACGATTAAGGATGCTCAAGCTTGAATACTCTCAATCTTATATGCATGTTAATGTCTCAATAATATCTGACCATAATCTTGATCTCCTATCTAAAATCATAATCACTGCAATATAAAAAACAGACATTTATGCTATGCTCGAAACATAATGAATCAATAAATCTCATGTCATCTTAGACAATACGGGATAAATGGATTCACATGATTTTCATCACGGTAAAATATCAATATCCTTATTATCAATATGTAATAGGATTGAGCAGTAATCAGTATCTAAGTATCGAGATAGCTCGCTATTGTTCGACAGTCCACTCCATCATTTCTTATTCACTAACGGAATTGTTACCATATTCGAATAAAATATTCATGTTTGTGCTCGAAGCCTACATCATACATAATATTATAGTATATAATATTATAGTATATAAATAGCTCAGTCAACTTCTCGTGGATGAACACTTCAGGTTGGTCTTCTTGATTCATGAATGGTGATATGTATGTCAAATATTTTCTATCCATTCCACGTTAACCCTAAGATTCATGCAGACAGTCATACAATAAAAAAATTGAATGATGAATTAATACATTAAGTACTTAATTTCCATCTCTAAAATCATATCGCTAAATGTTACCTCGTCTTTAAGTTTCCTAAATATGCGACAAATATTACATATGTACTTGAATGCAATACAAGTGGTACGAGTATAAACTGACGTACATGTATTCATCGTGTCATAAAAAATTTTTAAGAATTTCATAAATAAAATTTATGTAGTACAATCAATATCATCAATAATATATTTGTCACTTTTACTATTGACGTAGTCAAATATCACATATTTGTATCCAACGCATGACTTCAACATCAATTATATGTAATTCCAATAATATCTCACATCTGATCGAAATTTCTTTTTCTTTAGACTTGCAGACAAGCAGATACTAGCAAACACTTGTTGTCTGTGAAACATAGGATCAGATTTTAATGAGACATATTTTTTAAAGCGGGAGAAATAATCTTCATCCCCACTTGTACTATGAGATTAATGAGGTGACATGCATTTAACGTGAAAAATTTCTCTTAATGATTCGTTTCTAATAGTCCTATCAAACATGTTAATGACTATTCTATTGTTAGATAGATTATCAAATATGATACTATATATTTTATTTTAAATATTTAATTCTTTAAAAATTTTCATCATGTACTCATAAATGATCGGACCATCATGAAGATGAAGAATATCTAAGAATTCTAATATTTTTTTTATTTAGTGTCTAATTTGAATCAACATAATAGACGATGAGTCATGCATAAAATATATCACCATGGCTAATCCAGATATCAGATATCACGAACACAACCTCACTATATATCCTAAATTCATTAATTATTATTTCTTTTTCTAAGTTATAGTATTTAAATATATCATTCCTATATGTAGACATATAAATCCTATGATATGCATAGAGGTGTCAAACGGGCCGGCCCAGCACGGCACGGCCCGTTTTTCACGTGCCCAGCCGTGCTGCCGTGCCGTGCCGGGCACGGCACGGTCACTGTACCGTGCCGTGCCCGGCACGGCACGGTTTTTAAAATTCGGGCACGGCACGGCCCGTGGGCACGGCACGGCCCGTGGGCACGGCAAGGCCGTGCCGTGCCGTGCCGGCCCGCTCGGGGCACGGGCGCACGGCAAGGCAGGGCGGGGCGGGGCGGGGCGGGGCGGGGCTGTTTGGGCCCGACCCGCGGGCTTTTTTCCGGGGGCGGGGCCCGGTTGGGTCACGAGGCACGGCTCAGTGAGTCGTGACCGTGAGTCGTGACTCGTGCCTCGTGAGTCGCGACTCACGAGTCACGACTCAGGCACGCGGGCCGACGTGCTGTGCCAAGGCACGAGCCGTGCCGGGCCAGGCACGGCACGGCTCGTGCCGGGCACGGCCCGGCACGAGGTTCGTGCGGACGGGCCCGGCACGGGCCCGGGCACGTTTTTTTATCGTGCCGGGCCGGCCCAGGCACGGCCGAACCGTGCCGTGCCTCGTGCCGGGCCGGGCCGGCCCGGCCCGTTTGACACCTCTAGATATGCAGGCTAAAAATAAGTCTACAAAAAACCGACTCCGAGACCGTCAGGCTTGGGAGATGGGAATTCGACCCTCAGAAAATCAAGGGAAGAGGAGCACAGTTAGGGTCATGCCGAAATACCATGCCTCCGTGCCTATCCCAGCATGAGGTCACGGTTACCTCGGTATGGCACGACAAGATCCATGCTGAGAGCCAGCCCATGCACGAGCCTAGGCAATATTCTAAGATTTTCTTCAATAAGTTAACCCCAAACATAATATTTAATGTGTGAAGGCATATGAAGTAACTAGGGCTCAAGAACTCCTTTCGCAATCATGAGTTCTTGCAATTAATACCATTATTTAGATTCAAATTTGATTTCAACTTGAACAAAGATAAGCTTTACAATAAAATACTATATATTTTTTGAAGATAATCATGTTTCATAAAAAAATAAAAAACATGAAGATATTTTGAGATCCAACAAATAAGTAGAATCTAGGGTGATAGAGACTACTACTTGCAAGATATATTGGATTCTACACATGCTTCATGAGAATGTGTATTTACTTTCTTCTCTCATTACTCTTTTTTGTGACAGTCAAATAATGATATATATATATATATAGAGCATCAAATTTAATATTTTATGAGTGAATAAAACACATAAAATTTGATTATTTCTTCATCAATGAGAGGATACAAAATAATACCAGTAGAACAATTAACCAATATCTTCACAAAAAATTTGAACTTTTCTTTCATCTAAACTTAATATTCTTGATTTGTACGTATCAACTTAATGAGGAATATTGTTATATATATTTGCATCATTTATGTTTTTTACTTGTTCTACTTTTATTATTTTTATTATTGATGAAAATACTAAACATTTGGGCTGCCAAAATATTTTAGCTCGTTATATAAGGACATTATGTATTGTTATTTTATTATTTAGTTTATGTTGATGTGGATTGAATCTTGAAGATAATGGAATCGAGATATTAACCTCCCATAGGCTCATGCTTAGCAGGAGCCTTGTGCACGAAGAATGGCCTCCATATTGATGTGTCATGAAGTTCAGCACATCAAAAACAAGTCATAAGAATCTTTTGATAGTGTTCGTCATGGTATTCATTATAAAAAAATAAATAAATAAACATTGAAACAACTGAGTTGATCTAACAACTAAGACTGACAAATGCACCACAGTTTAGTTATCAATGTTTTCTATGATTTTGTTGGTATTAATTTTTCCAAGACTAAACATGTCCCATACCATCATGCTAATTAACCAAGGTTGACAGTCCAGTCACAAGAAGCATCAAATATGAGTCATCACGATCAAAAACACAAAAATGTTTAGTCTTAGATGTTGGATCTAAAACAAAGATTTGCAGTCATCATGCTAAGATTCAATATTTTGGCTCGTTGATGTCTTATGAATGCATTAAGTTCTGAAACATCAAAATGGGAAACAACAAATGCAATCATACAACTTCTAGACAAATACCCACAGCATAAAATCACATAAAAAGTAATGTATTGCTTAAAAAAAGGAAGCACCAATTAATTTAGTGTTCAGTATAATTTTTTTGTGAGTAACAAAAAAAAAAATCTGCTGGAGAGAAAAAATAGTCACCTGCAAAGGGTCCAAAGGCACTGAACTTTCGGGAAATAACTGTGAAGTTGTTTTCTGTGCATTTTGAGATGCCTGCTGAGAGAGATAAAGTGTATGGCTGGCGCAACTGGTCCTGCTAATGGCACTGAAGTCGTGACTATCACGGAATAACTGTGAAGTTGTTTCTCGAGCAAATTTAGTCACAAGAGAAAATTTTTCCAATACTAGGATTGACAGATCTCGAGCAGGATCATGATCCTTATTATGCCTATGTTTCACAGAGTACTGAGATGATCTAGATATCCCATCAGGAAGACCCTGAGAAATCTTCCCCTTATTCTCACGAGAAAGAGACCCATCGACTATACCAGATTCATACGGTTCACTTGGAAGTGGTACAACTCTAGGAAGTTCTAATGATGATAATGTCCTCTGCATGAGTGCAAAATCTAGTGAGTGCACTAACCATGAAAAACACCTAAGAAAAGTAGGCCTGCCAAACAGATCGACAAAAGCCAGATTTTAAATATCAATGCCAGTTACTGTGAATAACAGCCAAAGCAGAAAATCAAATTTTTTAAGTGAAGTGAATGGGAAAAAAAATGAATATCTCATCCAGCTCTGAAACGAAAATCAAAAGTCACAAAACCACAAAAAATACCTGCAGAGGATTTTGGAAGTCATTCATGAGAAACACATTTGCATCTTCTACTGACCTTAGATGTATCATATGAAGAAAGATAAGATAACAAAAAGAAACATATTTGTTCAAAAGAAGTTTTGAAAAAAGTGGGCATAATATTGTGGCCAATTATTTTTGTGATTGTGCAAGCACAGCATGCAAATTCTATTTCAACACAAACAGATTCAGCATCAACAATGGTGCAAAAAAAAAGAAGGGTTTCATCGTACAGAACCTAATAATTGGAATAATAGTATTTCCCACTTAATCCTTTCTAGAATTATCTTGCCAACCACAAGCCAACTTCGAAATTTGGTATTGAAATTTGTTATCTTGTCTCGTGGGAACATTGTTTTCATCATTTCTAATATCTTGGTTGACTAAAATTCAAGGTGTCCTCAAACATGCACAAAAATAGAAGAATTACTTTTCATTTTTGGTTTAGGCAAAACATGCAAGATTACTTTCATTAAAAAATATATAAATGATATAATAATGATGCCTATGTGTGAGTGTGTGCTTGTGTGTGTGTGTGTGTGTGTGTGTGTGTGTGTGTGATTAAAATAAATGTAAACAATATAAACACTCCAATGTATAATAAAATAATATTAACTCCTACATATATATCTCTAATATCATGATTGAAAGAAAAAAAAAATGATATAAAATCCTCTCAAAACTTTTATGAATATGTCTTCAAGGTAGTATCTACTAGGTACAAAGATCAAGGTGATAAAGTCCTCTCTTGAAGCATGCATACTGTAGGTGCAAGTGGTGGAGAGTTTCCTGAGGAAGTGTGTGCGATGAGGTGTACACAGTGAAGGATGCACAAACCCAAAAAAGTTGAGTTAGCATGCAGTGTTAGTGAAGGTTTTTTTTTTTTTTTTTGATAGAATAGTTTGTACTAATTAGGTTTTGTATAGACAAATAGAGCAGAATTGTTTGGGTAAATTTTAGGAGCACAGAAAAACTAGGATTTATATTTTCTTTTGGGCAAGATTATTCAAATGATGGTAAATAGTATACAATCATAGGGAATAACCCAGTAAAAATTAAAAGTACAAATTTATTCATTATAGGTCACTTCAGTGAGAATTTGAATTTTAGCCCAGAGATAAGTTAAACATTTGTTAGATGATCTATCTGAGATTAATTTAGATGTCTGGTTAGATATCAATATATAATTATTTTCATGTAACAATTATTTGATTCGAGTATGACTAATTTATTTTATTCTTATCGGACATGCAAGAAAGTTATCAATCTCATTGCATTCTTCTTGGACATTTCACTTATACGCCAGCATTAGTCATCAATCAATATATAAACTAATTGATCATGATGAGGCTATGCATTATAGAGCCTAGACATATTTGTGTAAAAGAATTGATAAGATTATACTATTTTGTGGATACAAATCCTTAATGAGGGAGCACTCCAAATTTTTCTAAAAATTTATCATATGACAATCTAGACATCTAGAGCTACACACAAATCTAGTAGCATTTGGATAGTCAATCAAACTATCATATTTTTTTATAAGGTAACAAAGAAAGAGCTAGAATGGATAGTTTAGAAAAAAGAAATTGTTAATGACTTACTCTTTTTGTAGATGTGTTAGATTTTGCATCCTGATTTACGAAGGATATTTCAAGATTTTGCATCCTGATTTGCGTCCTGATTTCTACTACTTTTTCTTCTCTAACTTACTCTAAATTATTTTGTCATATATTAAAGAGTGACATACATATATAATAGATAATCGAATTATATTTTACTCATTTGATTAGTCTTGATCATTTGATATTGTTGTAATCAATGATATTTTTGTACTATTCAAGGGCATGTCAACATAATATATTTTCAATTAGGTATTTTATTAAAGAACAAAATTATAATATTATTTTTTCTTTTATTAATGTCTGTGTAGTATTGGATTATATAAATAATTTACTTGTGATTAAGTAAAATGGATTATATTTATTTTTCTTTACCCTGAGAAACTCCTCTAGATATTTGAATATCACTAACTCACTTGTTATACATTTTTATCTTGAACACTCATCATTTAAGAAATTAAATATTATGAAATAAAATACAAAGAATATGACTTATATTAATTCTAAGACGTATAAGTTAAGAAAGTATGCTACCTTATTATTTCACCCTTCATGAGGTTGTTAGTAATAACTTACACAATTTAATTCATTCTAATATTTGGTGATCTTATAAGACTATCTTACACAATAATTTATGATATTTTATTATGTTTGTTGATGTTTTCATTCTGTAAAAAAAATATAAACAAATACAAGCATCCAAAAACTTAATGAAAATGTATACATGGAATCTCTTATAAATGTAACATTAATTGGATTGCAACATGGGATGATTTTTATGTTAGGTGTTCTCATCCATAAAATAAACAAAAATAAAAATAAAAAACAAATTATACAAACCATAACAACCCTTGCAAAAATGGGAAGAACACCAAAAACATAAAGGTCTATTCAAGACGTTCATAAAGATACCAGCTGGCTAATTTATTATTGGAATATAATTTATAATAATAATATCTTGTTTAATTTTCTTCATAAAAAAAATAATCAATCAATGTGCTTTGTTCATTTATGAAATATTATATTATAAGAAAAATATTTTGTTATCTATCATATTAGATAGTTGTGTGATAAATAAGTAGATACTCAATCACCACAAAAAAAAAAATATTTATTCTAAAATATCTCATAAATAAATGACATCATATATTTCTTATTTTTTCATAAGATAATATTAACTCTAAGAAATATACAAAAAAACTATAGTAAACTTCCTCTTGATGCAAGTTAGTGATTACTTCGAATCTGAATATATAGCTAACTCTAAGTGCTCATAATGACTAATAGATATATCTATGCCTACAATTTTTTTCACATAACTCTGTATGCGAAGAATTGTATTTTTTACAATATGTGATAAATAATCTAAAAAATTATTAAATATATTAATTACATAAAACATATCTAATTTTGTGATAATTAGATAGTTAATATTTTATATGAGTCTTATAAATATATAAAATTAACTAAAGAGGTCAAATATGACAAGAATCAAAATCTACCTCAATATGAATATCTATTAGAGCACAACTCATAAAATCAATTTTGTGAGATTAATCACCGTATACTTTTTCTGTGAAACAAAATACCTCTCATGTTGTAGGTTACTTCTATCCAAAGAAAATATTTGAGTTTTTCAAGATTATTCTTCTAAAACTATAACTGAAGATACTCTATAAGTTTAATGATTCTCAATAAATCATCTATCATAATTAAAACAATATCAACATGCACAAATGTTAGGATAAACATATTATATGAACTCGTCTAAAAAAATAAAAAATAATTTATAACAAATATGTATAAACAAAAAAAGAAAAATATTAGTGAAATTTTTATAAACCAAGCCATTGGTAATCATTTCTTGTTATACTATCTCTTCCACACTTTATAAATTGAATCTGATTATGCTATTCAAAACTCAATTACATGCTCAATATACACATTTTCATCAAAGTCACTCTGGATAAATATATTGATAATGCCTAACTGATATATCTTTTATCTACGAGAAACTATCAATGATATAAATATTAATGGTGAGAGCATCTAATTTATTGGATAGAAAATATTCTTCTAATTCACAACAAATATCTAAATAAACTCGCTCGTTACAAGTCTTACCTTCAGGCGATTAATGGTGAAACCATCTAGCATGAACTAGCATTCACAACAAACACTCAGGTGCAACCAAAAATATTCATAAACGTTGAAATAATAATTCCAAAGTCTCATTAAAAGAAATAGAATTTATCTTTTCTAACATGATCTTGTATTATTCTAGATAAAATAATATATTAAAAATAGATTTGAATATCATAATATTATCAAAACTAATAATAAAATATATAAAAAAGAAAAATATATTAGTATTACAATTCGAGATAAGATTATATATCAAGTACAATTTTTCTATTTTTTACCAAAATAATTAGAAAATCAAGATAAGAATAGTTAGTTTTTGAATCATCTAACTTCTTATGAAACTCTCATTAATTCTTAGCATGCTGCATATGTCCACTTCTCCTATAATATACATAGAGATGTTAAATGGATCTGGCCGGGCTGGCCCGGCACAGCCCAGGGTTTTTAGGCCCAATGAGGTTGGCGTACCGTGTCAGGCATGACACTCTACGGTACCATGTCATGCATGGCATGGCATGCTTTTTTAAAGGACATGCTTGGCATGAACCAGTGGCCCAAAATCCACTCGATTCAGGCCAGTTGGTTTGGGTTGGATCAATTGAATTTTTAAAAAATTAAGAATTTGGCAAAAATGACGTGCCGTCGTCGCCCGTCGGGCATGCCAAGCCTCTCCCATCGGACATAGGCACGTCATCCCCCAGTCAGGCGTCGCTCGATGCATGGGCTGACGTGTCATGCCCACGTGCCAAGCACCCATGTCGTGCACGGCACGGCACATGGGCCGAAAAACTTTTGCCCGGCACGGTACAACTCATGTTGCGGGTGCACCCGGCATAAGCATGGACACGGCACTGTAGCGTGTCGTGCAGGACTAGGCACGACAAAACCATACCGGGCTTAGGGCCAACCTGGGTCCACCCATCCCGTTTGACACCTACAAATATATGTTAAGTTTTGGGTGGTGCAAATCTTTCATTCCAAAATCATCCTAAGTTGGGACTAGAATACACTATGGAACTACATGATCAACTGAACTCAAAATGATTTCCTTTTCTAGAAAAATTTTATTTTCTTCAAAATGAATATATTCAATACCTAGGTGTGGTAAATGGATTGGGCAAACTTAATACGGCCCAAGCAACCTAGCTCAAGCATGGACTGGCATGGCCATACTCATGTTTGGAATAGTCACAGACTAACACGGCCATACTCATGCTTGGAACAGGAATAAGTCGTTTCAGGCCATGGGAGAGTCCGAATGCTTCAATAGCATCCCAGCTCAAGTTGTCAGCTCGCCCTGGCCACATTTGGACAAGGTGATGAAATAAACTTGGATGGTGCATGGATGATGCCTGCAAGTCTGATAGAAACCTGATCTAAGTCAGCAGATGATATCATGTGCCAACTTTTTAAAATTTTTGACCTTGGTTCATGTCAGTGTGAAAACCCGACACAAGCCAGGCGTTTATATTTGATCATGGATTAGTTTGGGCTCACTCAGCCTAAGATAAATTTAACAAAAAAATATGGCCCAAATACCATTGACATCACAACAGCTAATTCAATCATTGTCATTGCAATGTGCCATGAGAATGCGTTGCATGTGACATGTTTATGCAAACAAAAAATTGATGTGGATGTTTCATATCAGTAATTAGTTGCCTGTCACCAGTTGCTAAATAGAATCCAACAATTAGTTGGAATCTATTCAGCCAACAATAACAAAAAATAATAATAATTTTAATTTCTATAAATTTTAATTAAACATATATAACATTCATATTTTTTTTTCATCAAATTGTAATATTCAGACTAATTGTCTCTGATTGTCAAATATTTAAAATCCTCATTTTAGTTTATTTTGTTTATACTTTCTACAAAATATAATTTTTTATAAAATCATGAATAATTATAATCGATGATGACATATAGTATGACAAACAACAAAATTATTAAATTGCTTAAAAATTAAATTCTATTTTAATTTTGCAAGGTACATGTATATTGTAATAATTTCTTTATTTTAATTTTATATAATAGAGTTATAAAAAATAGAAGATGTAGAATTGTCTTCTACATCTTCATATACTAATTCTAATAAAAATAAAATAAATCTTAGTTAATTTAAATTAAAATAAAATTAATATTTTCGATGATTTTAATATTTTAGATGATGATATCTCATCCAAGATTCAAAACAAATTTGTCTCCTAATATTAAGTCATCTCATGCACCTAAAAGATTTAGGCTCCATAAATAAATTTTTAATATTTTGGACTCGCTTTAATATAATCAAAAAAATATATATTTGTAGAGTTTAAGAAAAATCAATATAATATAATTATTATAAAATTATATAGTTACAAAATAAATTATGGGGCATAAGAACTACTAAGACAAATTGAATAATATAATATATTTTTTATTCTTAGAAAACCAAAATTAGGCATGAGATTATTGAAATTAGATTTAATCCAGGTTCGCAGATCCACATCTTTAGAATCATGACTTTGATACAAAAGAATTGTCAGAATGATTATTAATATAAGTCTTTCGCTTAAATTTGTAAAATATCTTAGACTAATTCATTATATATAAAAATATATAAAACTTACACATCATATAAAACATATATCAAAATATAAAACTAATATTATAAAAAATTAAAAATTTGATCAATAATTAAAAATTCAAGATCTTAGAATACATAATAGATTAATCTCAATGACATTCGACATATAAACTACATATGATGTCATGCCTTTTGTATGCATTACTACAACTATGTTGATTCTAATTGAAAACTAAAAATTAAATATTATGATTTTAAGAGAAATTACATCCTTATGATAACACTATTATATATGATTGTTTGAAAAATATCTTGAGCAAATAAAATATCACAATAAATTTATTTATAAGAATCATCACAAAGGATACCCTAGTTATAATATATCATATTAGATATATGTGTCACATCATAAACTTAATAGCACAAACCAGCATAAAATTAATTTTTTGTAAGCTAGTAAGCTTACAAAATAATTTAACTTCATATGAAATATAATTAAAATTCAACATATATAATATTGAATTCATATGTTGGTTACTATTGATGTTTGATTGTTTTTATTATTTCATTTATTTATTTTTCATTGTTTGGGAAGATCATACATGTGAGCTACCTCAAACTAAATATATATAAATTATGTTGTATTGTCAAAAAAATAAATTTCACAATTAATTAAAATTTTCTATTTTTTTATTTGTAATTTTTTCTCTCAAACAACTCTCCTCGTTCCCAAAAATATTATGACCAAAGCCCTAATTTAGCCATAATAATATGAAATCAAAGTCATTTCTAGTAAAGTAATGGTAGTGAACAGCATTGGGTGGTAATGCAACTTCCAAGAGTGCTGGTGAGAAATTTTGATGGCCATTGGCACTAATAACTATGGAGGTAATTTCAGAAAAATGTTCAGCAATACTTTTCTTTCATTTTGCACATGTACTTTAATAAGTGCAGCTATCAAATATTAGACGACCACTTTTCAAATTTCAATTCAAGTTTAGGTGACTCATATGATACCTATCACCAAATTTTTAAAAGACAAAAGTGTAATATAAAATATTTTTTTATTCATGAGACGAGACGTAAGCCTCGAGACGTTGAGGTGTAGGTTTTTTGAACATCACAATATATAATTTATTAATATTATAAAATATATAAAATAAAATAACATAAATAAAAATAAAAAAATAATTCATTAAAATTATAAAAAATATATATATTAGTTTACTATTTTCACAAAAAATCATAACAAAATAATAAAATAAGAACTAAAATAAATTAAATTCTTCTTTTTAAAGACATCATCATCCTCATCCAACGTATCAAATATAAGAAAATGTCTACTTTTATGTATCGTTATTTCATCTAAATCTTCAACTTCATCAATTAGTGTTAAATTGAATTCCTTATTTGTCTTTGTATCTGCTTGTACCTAGTAAAAAAAATAAATTATTAATTAAGTATAAATATTATAAGTTTTTTTATTAAATTTAATCAGATTTATGACTTTAATTTTTATTTAGTTGGTATTTCATTAAGTTTGTTTTTATATGAATGTGATGAAATAATTTGATTTGATAATGCTTGCGTCTATTGAGAGTTGAATAATACAACTCTAATAGCATCAACATTAAATAATTTATCATCCTAGAACCAACAAAGATTAAGAGTGAGAAAGGAATCTTTTTTCTATGCAATCCACTCATCATCCGATTCAATCTCTTTCATCAAAATTGGATCAATATTTTGTTTCCTTTATAGAATTCATTCTCTCAATCTAGTATTATACCTTACATACACTAGAGCATTCAACCTTTGATGTTCAAGTTTATTTCTTTTTTTTGTATGTATCTGTAAATAAAAAATAAAAAAATTATGTGTTAAATAAAATAAAGTTCTCTAATATTGAAATAAAAATATACACAAACATTTACAAAAATAAAAATATTATCAAATCAAATATGCTCCAATTTTTTTCATATCTTGAAGTACTACACGTAAGGCTAAGGACTCAAATAGCAAATTTTTCTAACTCTAGTATTGAACACTCAAAACGCATCCACCAACCTATAGGACTTCTTAATGTTAGAGAATAAATTACAATACGACTCCCAAATTCACATATTGCATGGTCAAATGAGTCCAACTGAATGTCAGTTTTTAAACGTTCTTCATAATCCAACATCTTATCCATGCATTTAAATAATTTATTTCTCACCTCATCAACATTAGAGAATTTATCCTCGTACTACAATTGAAGATTAAGATAGTAATCTGCTGCATATAAAGATCGATAAAGTTGGAGAATCCATCTTGCATCAATTTTTCTCTAAATTGAGTCATATTTATCTCCATGCCCCCACAATTAAATATAATTTTCTCATTAACAAAATCCATTAACTAATAAATATAACTCATGACTAATATTCCCTTTGAATCAACTTTTCTCAAAACACAAACCAATGAAACAGTTGTCTTAATACAAAAAGCAATATGCAGCCAAAAATTTGGATCAAATAATATTATACTTCGAGATTTCACACTTCTACCTTTTTAGTCCATTTGCTTGAATACTAATTTTCTAAGGAAAACATTGATATAAGACCTTGCTTTTACTTATAAAAGCTTTGAAGAGTAAGAAATTAAGTAGCAAATCATGTAATTACTAGACAAATGAGTTCATGATTTTTTGTAAATATTCTTATCAAGCTTAGAACCTAAGTATGGTCATATATGAACTTCACTACTTGCATAACTCGAGCAAATATAATATCATAAACATTTAACTTTTCAATATTTTTTAACATCAAATCAATACAATGTGCAGCACAAGCAGTCCACCACAATCTTCTCTTTTTTTCCATAAACATCATTTTAACATTCACATAATTAGAAGTATTATTAGTGAAAACTTGTACAATATTCTCCTCCCCAATTTCTTCAACCACGTTATCAAGATATTTGTACATCAATTTCCTATTTTTTATTGTATCAGAAGCATCAATTGATTTCATAAATAAATTACTAACAGAACTATTCACAAAAAAATTAATAATACTACTCTTTCTATTTTACCAAACCTCTGATATAATTGAACATCGAATATTGTTTCCAAGTTTTTTTGTAATCTTCCATAATGATACTTAGGTCATTCACCTCTTCTTTAAGAATATATGTCCTCATCCATAGATAAATAGAGGCTTATAACTCAAGCCTAAAATTTACAATAATATCCATCATAGAAATCTAATAAGGATCATTCAAAATGTTGAATGAGAGACTAGATGTGTAAAATGAGTCTAGCCGAGTCGGGTCAGCATGGTATGCTATAGTGTTGTGCTCGGGCCCGTGTCGGGTACACCTACAACATGAGTCGTGCCGTGTCGTATCGTGCTGAGCCAAAATTTTCAGCTGCGTGCCGTGCCAGGCCAAAATTTTCAGCCGCGTGCCTTGCCAAGCACAGCACGATACACCTGGGATGCGGGCACAGCACGACAGCCCATCACAGCGAGCGACACCCGAAGGGGGCAGACACGCCGACGGCCGACGGACAACGAAAGCAAGGAGGTGCTTCGTCGAAACCCTAGGATTTCTAAAAACTTACCGACCCAACAAGAGCTAATCCGGCCGAACCGGCCCAACCCAGGTCAAATTTCAGGCCACGTGCCTATGTCGGGCCTGCTCTCCCAAGAACCATATTGTGCCTGGCACGACACGCCAACCCATTTGGGCCTGGAAAAACAATGTCGAGTCTGGCTGGCCTGGCTCATTTGACACATCTATGGGAGACCTTTTGAATAAATAAATTAACCACTTTTTTTACACACTTCCTTGTTTTTTTTTATTGCTTCTACCTTGAATTCAAATTAATTTGATGAGTTTGTGAAGTAATAAATTTATCCGTGGGTCCCCTAGGAATAGGTTCCTCACTCCTACTCCTACACCCTAAGACACCTTTTATTTTAGGCAAGATACTCTCATTCATTAAAGTGACTCATACTAATTTATTGGCGCAATTTATTTTTATTTATTTTTTTGATCCTTAAAATTGATCAATATATATTTGTACCCCAATCTGACATCTTCACTAACTTTAGGATATAATTTTATACCATGATGAGTTCCAGCTAAGTGGTTCTTGAGTCTATTCGTCCCTCTTACACATCTTTGATTACAAAATTTATATCTCAAATATTGGTCCCCAAAATCTTCAATAACATATTTCTACACAATTTTTTCTTAATTTTTGCAAATTAGAGAAACTAATTCTGAAAAAAATACCAATAATAATATTATGTTATTCACATTTCTATATAACAATAAAATTGACTAAAAAATAATAACAATACATAATTGAAATGAATTTAAAAATAAAAATAAGAATTTAAATTACTTGAATTAATTATGATTGTTAATGTATATTTATTTAAATTGTTCATCTAAACCTTAACTATATATACGACTATATATTAACTATATACAAATATATATGTCTATAATTCTATATATTATTATTTTTTATATTATGCATAAACATAATCACATATTTAACTATATATAACTATTTATAATTATATACAAAATACATTAATATGCAACTATCTTCATATTTATATATATTATATGTATAATTATTTGAATATCTATATATATTATATGTATAATTATTTGAATATCTATATATTTTACTATATATAACTAATTATAATTATATGTATAACTATATATAACTAATTAACTATATTTATAAATATTTATAATTATATATATTATATCTATAATTTATGTTTTAACATATATAACTATATGTTAAAAATACATATAATAATTTATATTAAGTTGAATAAGTATTTACAACTATATATAATATTACTATGTATAATTATATGTACTTATGTATAACTATAAATGTATGACTTTATATATAAAAAATTAAAAATATATTTATTGAGCAATGTCGAAAAAATCAATATTATATAGAGTGGGCATCAAATTATATGGAGCAATGCCGAACAAATTGAGAATTTCGAGTAGGGAGTGTCGACGTCGGATTCAGCGTCGACTTCGATATCGAAATTTTTGAGCAGTGCCGAAAAATCAATCAGCACTGTTTAGGGTTTATGAAAACTTTTTTTTTATTTTTTTGAAGACACCTCATAGGCATACGCCTTCTTCTTCGAGGCACGAAAGACACATTTTAAATGCGCCTCAAAATGCCTCACGAAAGAAGGCATACGACTATCTTGTGCGTTACCTTTTTTCATGGGCCTCGAGGCATTTTGTGCATGCTTCGCCCTGTGTGTGCCCCAAGGCACGCCCCAAGGCATAGCTTGTTTGTGTTTTTTTTAAACACTGCATGAGACAAAGATCACGAATATTAAGGATACTAGTAACATATTTAAATGCAAACATGATGATAATGATCTATATCTTCATTCGTACTACCATACCACAGATATTGATTAATCATTGATAATTCTTAATTCATATCATCAAGTGATAGTGATATTGTGCTAGTTAGCTAGTACTTATTTATTTTCTATTATTTTATTTTGATTATTGCACTATTAATGAATTAAATATTTGATTGCACTTTTTATCATTTTTATTTTTGATAATTATTTTTTTTAATATGATTTATGTATTATTTATATTACAGCACATTGGCACGGCCATGCCACACTAAAATAGACGTGCTAGCATGGCACAACTCATTTGACACATCAACAACTAGGTTCTCTTGCGTCTAAGTGTATCAGATTGAATGATCCCTCCACAATTCAAAATGACATATAAGATAAGATTTTATAAGTTTTCACCACTGTCATACCGCATACTCTAGGATTGAAATACACTAAAGATTAAGATAAAATATTCTCAAATTAATAAATAATAAATGACCAGATTGAGAATGCAAAAGAAACAAGTCAAAAAACTCAAGCAATTAGATGAATATCTTGTCATTATAGAGAGAATATAAATACTAATAAAACTAGAGACAAAATCAGAGTTGATCATTTTCTTTTGGCATATATTTCACATGTATCTATATTTCATTATAATTTATTTTTTATCTATTATTTTATGAAGCAACAATGTTATGAATATTTATCTTTTCCTAGTATTTTTATGAAGGATCATCTAACCAGACAGACGACTTCCTTATGAATTGAGTAAGATAAATTATACTTATTCTTCTTCAACATCAGAGAAGTGACATTAATTGATTGCAAGGTTGCGACAATTACCAAATCATAGTAAAACTTCCTATATGACAAGCACGCCAAGGAGATATAAAGAGAGTTCATTCCAAATTATCAACTTTAAAGTTTGAGACATTGTAAGATGACAATGTATAATGATTTGAGATATTTTGTTCTCATTATTGTTATTTTACTCAATTTACATGATTATCAATATTTAAGGAAAGACATTAACCCCCACCTTCCCACATTTTTGTGATATTTTATAAAATAATAAAAAATCAGTTTATGTATAATATTAAGATGTTGAAAAATGATAATATATTATAATATAACGCTCATCAATTTTCTTATTTTTTTCTAAAAAAACAAGATGATCTATCATATATTATATACTAGTAGTCTAGAGGTGTCAACCGGGCCGGCACGAAGCACGGCATGGTCCGGCCGTGCCTGGGCTGGCCCGGCACGAAAATTTTTCCTGCCTGGGCTCGTGCCGTGCCCGACCACGGCATAATCGTATCATGTCGTGCTAGAGGTGTCAAACGTGTCGGGCCGGCCCGGCACGTTTTTAAACCGTGCCGGGGTTAGGAACTGCTCGTGCCTTGCCATGTCGTGGCACGGCACGCCGACACGGATTCGTCCTGTGCTGGTTCACGCAGGCACGAGTGGGGCGTGGGCGTGACCCGTCCCCCCCCGGTAAAAAGACCACGGGTCGGGTCTGATTGGACCCGACCCGCGGTCCCGACTGCCGAGCCCCGTCGGGCTTAAACCCGACCAATCCCAACGGCCAAAAAAAAAAAATTCAAACTTTAAAGATTTTCAGCCGTTGGATTCGCCTCCAACGACTAGGAAGCAGAATCAAACGGTCCTCGTGATTCTGCCCCTTAAAATTATATAAAAAATTCAAAAAAATAATAAAAAAATATCTTTTTTTATAAAAAATTAATTTCTTTAGTCTATAAATTCTACCCCCCTCCCTATAACATTTATGTTTTTCAAAAACATATATCCTCTCAAAACTCTCTCTCTCGGGCTTCGGGATTTTGATTTCGGCTTGGATTTTCGTGAAACTCTACTTGAGTTTTGAACATCAGAGCTTCCTGCGGTGCACCTTGCACGTGACTAACCTCATTGCTTTTACCGGGTAATTTATTTTACGTTTTTATTTACTTTCTCTCTCTAAAGCTTTTCTCTCTAGAAAAACATAGGAAAAAAAACATAAAAAATGACAAATACACCTGACACGTATTTAAATTTGGAAAATAAAAATATTAGTGTTACACAGATGTTTGCGGCTGCTGAAACTTTGGTTTCTCCAGTCGTCTCAACCCAATGTTCTAAAAAACAAAAAACTATGATGACTTCTGTAGTTTGGACTCATTTTAAAATCATAACACAAAAAAATGTTAGGGGTGAGGAACAAGAAATGACACAGTATAAATATTGTATGTGACTTTTAACATACAAGAGTTCATTTGGGACTGGACACTTTAAGAGGCATGCCGAATTATGCACCAAAAAACATGGACCCTTAGATCCTAGGCAAACCCAACTCAGCACTACATTTTTGGAGACTGGATCGAGTTCAGTCTCAAAGTTTACTCACTTCGTATACTCCAGCGAGTTGGGTAGGGACGGCATGGTCAGGCTCATCACATTGATGGGTCATCCGATCAGATTTTCGGAAGATCCGAGGGTAGTGCACATCATGCAGACATATTTTCAGCCTTCCTATCGTAGGATTCCTTGGTCCACATCTAGGAATGACATACTAAAGATATATAAGTTAGAAAAACAAAAAATTATTAAGAAATTTATGACATATAGTAGAGTGGTGTCCGTGACGTCCGATATATGGACAAGTCACGATGATTCTTCTTATGCATGTCTCACGAGTCTCTATGTAGATTCTAACTGGACAATCAATAAAAAAATTTTAGGATTCACTGAGATTCTTCATCCTCATGATGGCCCAACCATTTTTGAGTGTATGATGAAAATCTTTAGAAAATATAAAATTCAAAATAAAATTTTTAGTGTCACATTCGATAACGCTTCTAATAATGGAGTAGCGATCAATATATTTGTTAGGAATATTAGAAACGCACCATTAGGAGAGATCTTTCATGTCAGATGCATGTGTCATGCGATTAACCTGATTGTTCAAGTGGGTATGAAGGTGTGTTCCCCCGCGTTGGATAATATACGCAATGCACTAAAGTATATTCGCACTCCTCGCAGACAACGAGAGTTTGGTACTCTCTGTTTGTCTGCGAATCTTAAGAAGAAGAAATTCTAATCGGATGTGAGACATCGTTGGAATTACACGTACCTGATGTTGGAATCATGTGTTGGATACGAACACGTGATATCCGACTACGTCAATAGTAAGAGTGACGAACTTATTATTGACGACGCTGAGTGGGCTTCAGGAATTTCATTTATGAAATTCCTGAAGATATTTTATGACACAACGAACATGTGTTCATCGGTTTATACGCCCACCACTTGCATTGCACTCCGGTGCATATGCAACATTAGTAGCATATTTAGGAAGTATCGAGCTGACCCGACGCTTAGCCATATGGTTGCAGAGATAAAGACCAAGTACTTGAAGTATTGGTCCACCATTCCATTTCTTTATTGCCTCGCTGCATGCATGGACCCTAGGGCTAAGGTGGAAGGGGTAAAAACACTCTGACTTTCATTTCCTCGTGCATGAACCTGGAAGAGCCACCTGATGGGTTCATTTAAGAAAAGTTGACAGAGCTGTTCACATACTACGATACTAGTTATGGTGGTGGTGGTGGTGAGACTGTGATTACGGACATTGATACCTTGTTCAGAGATGATGATTATTCCATTAACCTAGCGAGGGGAAAACATAGGAGTGGACCATCACATAGGAATGAACTGTCTCGGTACTTAGATACCGATAACTGCTCAATCCTATCACATTCTGATAATAAGAATCTTGATTTATTACAGTGGTGGAAATCATATGAGTCCACCTATCCCGTGCTATCTAGGATGGCACGGGATCTACTGACTCCTCCGGTGTCGAACGTAGCATTGGAGACTGCTTTTTCTGTTGTAGTGAACGTGATTTCGGATAGGAGATCGAGATTACGTCCAGATATGGTTGAGGCCTTTACATGTTTGAAGGATTGGGAGGAATCGAGGATTAGCATCCATGATCGTGCTGGAGCTGGGACTGGGACAGACACTGCAGTCGCATCCACATCCACTACGATGGCGGAGGAGCTGATTGCCGATGATGATGATCCATATGATACTGATCTTGATGTTGCGGCTGATGATTTTCATGATATGCCGCTTGACGATTGATGCTGATCTGCTATTTTTTTCGATATTTTTTTATTCATTGTATTTATACGCTCTATTTGTACGTTGTGTTGAAACTTATACTTGTTTTGTTCGGACCATCGGTTTCAAATGCATGATTGGTAATTTTTCATTTGTGTAGTTTAATTTTTTTTTAATTTTAATTTTTACTAACATAATGTATTGATTTATTTTTTTTACAATTTAAATTTTATTTTAAAAATTAATAACTTTAATTTATAATTAATAAATTATAAATATAAATAAAGCTATACTAAGTTGAATTTGATAAAAAAAATAATTTTCTAAAATTTGTTTTTTTTTTAATTTTAATTTTTAACATTTTTAAAAAAAATTATATTTAATAATTAATACTCTACACAGTGTAGACTACACTTAACCTTAAGAAATAAAATTTACAATATATAAATTAAAAAAAACAATATTCTGATTTCAGATTTCTGCCTGTCCGTGGGGCCTCCCGTCCCGGTCCCACCTGCCCGGCCCTGCCTCTCTCTCACTCTCAGCCTATGCCGGTATGCCCTGGCCTGTATGGCCATGCCGTGCCCGAGCGGGCCCGGCACGGCACGGCCCGCCGTGCCTACGGGCCATGTCGGGCCCGCCTTTATTTAAATCGTGCCCGGCACGGCACGGTAGCACGATCGTGCTGGTTAAAAATGGGCTGGACCGTGCCGGGTCGGCCCGTTTGACACCTCTATGTCGTGCCGAGGCCAACCGGGCCACATGCCGTGCCGTATCAAATTTTTTTTAAAATTAAAGTTACTGGGGCACCGAAACCCTAATTTTTTTTAAAATTAGGGTTACATGGGTGCCGAAACCCTAATTTTTTTAATTTAGGGTTCGCCCGACCTGGCAGAACCCGACAGATCATGCCGCGGGCCCGTGCTGGGCTGAACTCCACAAAAACTGTGATGGGCTTGGCACGGCACGATACGGTAACCATGCCGTGCCGGGCCCAGCAAGAAAGCACGGCGGGCCTAAAAAAAATGTGCCGGGCAGGCCCGGCACATCCCATTTGACACCTCTATAGTAGTCAAACACAAAATGAGATGTCTGAACACAATAATTATCATTTTATTGTAACATCTAAAACACTCTTAGATCGCAGAAGTTATCAAAATTTTATTTAGAAGAAACAATGTTAACCACTAACTTTTTAATCAATCTAATGTCATATTCTATTGTCTCGGGTCATATCCCATTTCAACTCATATATCCAAGAGACGGGCTATGTCATATTTCACTCGGGGTTTTTGGGTATTCTTATTCTTTTCATGATTCTCTCTAGGCAGGGAAGGGATGATCACAATATAACTAAGTAAGCCTTCATTGGGCACTCTAGTGCTCAAAAGAAATATAGTTGTTACAAGTATTGATATTATATTCTTCAAGGATAAATTCTTTAAAGATTCAATCTATGAGAATGTACCTTAAGATACTATAATAATAGTCTCATTTCTTTGTATAGTCGTTATTCCCCACTGAGGAGTAATGACTGACCTTATTCATATAGATACATCTGATACGAGATGTTAGTCCTCTTAGGAGATAGATATGAAAGTTGTGAGACTTAATTTTCCTAAACTAAAAGTATATATTTGACAAATATGTCCACAATCTGTTCTAGATGAACCTTTTGTGATAGCAATTGATCCATCTTGAAGTTATGACTTGAATGTTTCAATTTCTTTACGAAAGGTATCAATGATATATTATACTCAATATTCATTATCTCGAGTAACTTATTTTTATTTTAGTAATATATATTTTAATTTTTTATCCTTATTTAATAGTTAGATGATTCCAATATTCTTTCTGGGATAGTGATCAGGATAGCGAAGAATAATGTTGAAAGAATTGAGTGTAATTATATCTAAGCATACATGAGATTTCATTCCAAAATTCATAAGAAAATCAATAGTAAGATATAGCTAGGTGTATACGATAAAGATGAAACATAATAAAAAAGTTGATCAAATCAAGATTAGATTCATAGTAATAGATTTCATGGTGACATATGTCATTGACTAATGGGTCACTTTCTCTCATGTAGTTAGTATGGCTACTATTAAATCATTGCACTTTATTGTAGATTCACATAGATTGATTATGTATCAGCTAGATGTAAGGAATATATTACTTCATGATAATCTAGACTCTAGAAAAAGAATTATTCATGCATCAACCAATAAGATTATTGCTCTTGGGAGCAAAGGTATGGTCTATAGATTACAAAAGGCACCTTATGGCCGAATGTAGTCTCTCATGATTTGGTTTAATAAATTTCTTTTGATATTTACTATATTTAGTATCATAAGATGTGAATCAAATTATTCTTGTTTCTATTAATATGTATCAAAAGGTGAGTATGTGATATTAGTTGTATATGTCGATAATATTTTAATTAAAAAAAATAATCAATTCGATATAGCTCAATTAAAATCATTTCTACATGTTAAGTTTTAGATAAAAAATTTAAAATATTTGAAATATTTTCCTAGTATAGAGGCGTCTACTCAGGAGGTATGGATTTTCTTTATTATATGAAATATGTTTTAAATATTTAATCTGACATTAATATATTAGGATGTATACATGTTAACTCGGCACATGATCCAAGTATAAAATTATCTATCAATATTGATTTGTCAATTGACTCCGCTAGGTACAAGGTAATCATATGAAAATTAAGTTATCTGGCAATCACTAGGCTAGATATAATTTATAATGTCAATATATTTTGTTATTTTCTAGGCTAGCCTAGAAGCATTGGGACCTATACCAAACCTAGTCTAGCTTGAGTTTATGTGTGTCGGGCTAGGCTTGGCCTATGCCTAGTGCCCAACCCATGTCAGGCACAACTTGGGTTTGGTATAAGCACAACATATACCAAACCTACTCTACATTGTATTCTAAATTAATTAATTAATTATTATTTTTTTTATTTTATAATTTTTTATTATCATTCCTACTAGTCATCCTAGGAATCTTATGATAGACGAGCTAAAATATTCCTAAATTAAATAAACTAGCATATGATCTTTCGAAAATCAAAAAAAAAAAAAAACTCATACTAGAAATGAATCTAACCATACATTATCATATAAACTCATGGTGGTAAATATAGGTCATGAAAACTACAATTGATACAAATTCAATAATCTTATAACATAGTTGGACTTGTCTGAGATACAATGCACCATATCTTTTGGTACATTTGTCAATATATTTCTTAAGATATCAAATCTCATCAGTATTCTTATAAGAACATATTATTCATAAGATTAATATTATACAAAATCTTCTTCAATACCTTTAGAATATTTATTTTTAATTAACTTAAATTAATTCATATTAAGTATATTTGTTTATTCTTAAATTTTTTAGATGTCGGGATTGATGCCGAAATATGACTGAGAGATAATTTAATCTCATACCTTTTAGTCGAGTTGTCCTCATTTAAATCGATATCCACCTTATTTTTATAATAACAAAAAATAATTAAAAATTTTAAGAATAATTGAAAAATAAATATTTAAATCTATATGTGTTGGTACATATGATAAGTCATTATAATATAGACCAATAAATTCAGATATAATCAATGTGTAGCTTTTTCTCCTAGTTGAAGACTAAATAGAAGATATAAAAAATAATAGATTTAAATGTATTTCTATGACCCTTATTCTTCATGAACTCTTTAAAGATTGAGTTATGCTCAAAAAAAAAGATAGTATAAACAATCACTCATATATTATCAATATTGAAAGAATAACACTTGCATCTTTTCAAGATATTACAGTAACCAAGAAAGAAAATTTTTATCAACTTATGTGTCACCTTGTCACATATTGGAAAAAAATCATAAACAAAATAAGTACCTAGAAAAATTTGAGAGATAAGTTGCTAATATCTCTCAATGGTACAAAATTTTAAAAAATACACGATAAGAAAAAATAGAAGAATACATTCAGTTAATAAAATGATTTGTAATTAAAATCACATCTCCCAAAAAATACTTCTAAATATTTATAACTAAGAGAAATAATCAAATCATTGCAACCAAATCTTTACTTACCCTTTCTACATCCTCATTCTATAAGATTGTAATAGTATAAAAAAATTGATACATAATCACATGATCAATAAAATAAATATTAAATTTATCAAGCATATACTTAAATATATTTTTGCTACTAATGATTTTTTTAATAACTTGAATTTTTATTTTTTAATTGAATCACTAAAAAAATTATGAACTGAAATGAAAAAAAAAATCAAGTAAAATATATATAATCAATGTTGAGGTTTGATTATATTTTATCTGTTTTATTTATTTTTTATAATCCGGGAGCATCCAAAATATAGGTTTTTTTTATTTTTTTTTCACTCCCCCCCAATCCCCTCTTACCAACCTCAAGGTAGATGCATATTATAAACTTTAACACTAGTCAATCATCTCAGTAGTGATCACAAAAAAACACGTTTAATTTTAAAATTCTTATAAGATCCAACATATAGAATAACCCATACCATATATATATACACACATGCACGCACGCACGCACACACACATGCATGGTTGAATCTTGATGTATTTTATTATTTGTTTTTATAATTAATGAAAATTTTCCTATTTTTTATCTTTCACTCCTCTCCCACATATCTCCCCATCCACAAAAATATTGTGGTCGAAACTCTAATTCATTCACAACATGATATCAGAGAGATGTTTGACATCATTGTTGGTCATGTTAGGTTGTTGTTGTGATGTCACACCTTCTAATGGTAGTGGTACTAGTCGATATTGAGATCAAAATAAGGTTCTCTTATAATTTCAACTCATCTAAAAAATCTAAGAATAAATAAATTTTGATAGTGTCAATATACTTTAAAATTAAAAATAAGAATTCTAGAGATATTTAAAAAAATTTAGTATAATATTAAACACACACACACACACATATATATATATATATTGGAATATTGGTGACATTTGACACCTTAAGAGACATGTTAATCACTAAAATAAAAAATATGATATATTGAATCGCAGTCAAACTCAATTCAAGAGTGAAATCTTTGAAATTGGATCAACTTAAGATTCATTGACTTATTTCTTTTACCACGAGTTTTAAAGAAAAGCAGGTTAAATAAAATTCTAGCAATGATTTTCTAATTAGATTTTTTTTAATCATTAAATTAGTTCATTTTATGAAATCTATTTTCAGTCTGCTTATTATTAAATTCATTAGTCAATCAATAAAAATAACATAATAAAATATTTTAAATTAGAAAAATAATTAATAATTAATAAACTTAGAAAATACAATAAAATAGTCTCCAAGACGTCTAATATTTACTCTAATCATTATGACATTGCATTCACATGCATCACAACTCACTATGTCAGTTCTAAGTTAAAATTAAATAAAAAAAATTAAGATTTCAGACATCTTTCATACTCATGATGGTCAGACTATATATGATTGTGTCAATGATTTTTAGAAATATAATATTCAAAATAAAATTATAACATAACATTCAATAAAACTTCAATTAATAGTATCACAATTAATATATTTGTAATCATTAGAGAATAACCCTTATGTGATATTTTTCATGTTATGTATATATGTCAAATAATTAACATATTAATACAAGTAAGAATAAAAATAATCTTTATATTTATAAAAAAGATAAAAAATTCACTAAAATTTTTTATGATATGTAGCCGACAACAAGATTGTCACTCTGTTCGTCAATAGACCTAAAAAATTCCAATTGAATAAATACTATTAGAATTATACATATTTAATATTAGATTCGTATATTGACTACAGACATATAATATTCAATTATATCAAAAATAAAAATGATAAAATTTTTATTAAAAATTCAGATTATAAGACAAATTCTAATTTTAAAATTTTTATTTTTTTTATAATAGTACGAACATGTGTTCATCTATGTATACTCGTATTATATGTATTGCACTTAGATGTATATTCAATATTAATAGTATGTTTAATAATTATAAATCACACTTTGATTTTAGTGTGATGGTTGTTAAAATAGAAAATTAAATATATTCATTAGTCGTGATTTCATGTTTATGTTTTAGATTTTTTCTTTAAAGTTTATCATTTTAATTGTAATGTTTTTTTTTCATATAATATAATGAACCAAATATAAAATATTATTTTTAATTATTAATTTTATTCATTTAAATTTATAATATAGTCTACAATGCAACATTTTTTAATTTGATATTTATATTTTATATTAAAGAAAAATTAAATATTCTATAATTTTTTACTGGCTCAATCGACCACCCAGAACAAACACGACCCAGCATGACCTAGATGTAACCAGGTATGACCCAGCATGACCTGGATGTAACCAGGTATGACCCAGCATGACCTAGATGTAACCAGGTATGACCCAATATGGTAGTGCCATACAATGAGTTAATCGAGCCATGTTAGACTGACCTACCATCAAGTCATGTCGACATGGCAATTGAATTAATCTTGTGTTGTGACAGGCATGGTATAGTGGTCCGACTAGGTCACAAAAAATTAGATCATACCAATAGGACATATCCTATTTGACACCTCTACATAAAACCTCTTGTTAATAACCTAGTATTGAGTGGATGAACATTTTCCTCAATTATGTTTTCATCGTATACACTCAACTACATCTCGCTACAGCCTTACCTCCTAGTTTTTAATTGAAATCTCATGAATGATTAGATGAGATCACATTCTATTCTCCTAATATATTATGTCATCATTATGGATAATTGAATGCTTCAAAAAATATACTAGAATTCTACAACTTTTAAATAAAGATAAAAAACTTAAATATACAAAAGAAAATAAACATAATAAAGTAATCAACATAAAATGATATACAAGACATTAGACTCACATCTCGTGTCTATTGAGTTGAGTTGTCAAGTGGGTCAGATGGCCCAGGAATGGCTTGAGGCATGGCCCAAATTAGTCATGTCATGCCCGGCACGATACGATCTAGAACAATGCTTGGATCTTGATCGTGCCGACTTGAGGCATGATTAATGTCGTGCTAGGCTAAAGCCAATTGTGCCTTGTGATAAGCCAAGCACGACCCACATGAGTGGCCTATTGACACGTTCCACTAGAATGATAACTCATGACCAAGAACGGAAGGGTCATGAATCATGGGTCATGGCCAATTGGGTATCAATGTATGAGGTTGGATTTAAAAAAATCTAACCATGTAAGTTCTGTTTGGCTTGTGTGGTCTTCCTATTTAGCTGCCCGTTATGTTTTCATATAAAGGGTACCAATAGCAAAAACAAGAGACATGGCCTGTCACTTATATTGTCTTAAAAAAATATTTTTTTAAATTGTGTAGCCAGTTAGCCACGGATGTGTTTCCAAGAGCTATAGACCAAAATTCAATGGCTATCGGGTTTATATCCATATATATTTATTAAAAAAAATAAAAGATATATTTTTTTAATATAAAAATTTTCTATAAATAGAGAAATAAAATTTTTTATATTTTATTTTTTTTTTCTCTGACTCCCTCATCTCTTACTCCTCTCTCATCCACTTATGCTCCAACTCTTACTATTTTTTTACTATTGTTACATTTACACATACATGATATAACTAAAAATTTTAGTTGAGATGATACAAAAAAAGTTAACTATAATAAAATATCTATAATTATGGTAAACATTTTTTATTAGATTTTTTAAAATTAAAAAAAATAACAAATAATAATAATTTTAAAAATAACAATTAACATATATATAGATAATAACAATAACTCTACTGAAAAGTCTAAAACTAAAACGTATTCTCTCCAATAATTTCAATTCAAACTCATTTGTCATCTAAAAAATAAAAAATTATGTAAATTTTAATAGTATAGACTCATTTTAAGATTATAAAAAATAAAAATTCGAGGGATATTGAAAAAAAACCGACATTATGTATATATTGTTAAAAGATATATATATATATATATATATAAGAGTATATATGACATTCCATATCTTAAAAACAATTAATGTACCAAAAATATATAGTATATTAAATCTCAAACAAATTTAATTAAATAGTATGGTCTTTAAAGTTGGATCTAATTCATCTGCATTGATCCCCTGCATATAACACACTGATTTTGAGAAGAAAAAGATTAGCAAATTGATTATGATCATAGGTCTGTGACATCCGATATATGGACTAATCACGATGGTGCATCATTCATATGATTCACTACAACAATATAGATTCAAAATAAAAACTTAATAAAAAAAATTTAGAATTTCATGAGATCTTCAATCTACTTATTGATCTTGCTATATGTAAGTGTATAATAATAATAATCTTTAAGAAATATAACATTCAAAATAAAATTTTTTATATCATATTCAATAATACTTCTAATAATAGAATTTGAATCGTCATTAATATATTTCTCAAAATGATTAAATACGGGATATTAAGTAAAATTTTTCATATTAGGTATATGTGTCACGTAAGTAACTTGACAGTATATACTGAAATAAAAATTATTTCTCTCACATTAAAAAAAATATAAAATTTACTAAAATACCTTATGATATCAAACATACAACTGGAGTTTAGCAATATTTATTTGCGAGAAGGATTAAAAAAAATTTCAAATAAATATGAAACATCATTAAAATTACACCAATTTGATGTTAGTGTTATGTATTAATTACTAATACATGACATCTGACTATGTCAATAGTAAGAATGATGAACTTATTATTGACGACTCTGAGCATGATGCAAAAATTTCTTTTATAAAATTCTTAAAATTTTTTTATAACACAACTAATATGTATTCGTTTGTGTATACTCTCACCACTTGTATTGTACTTATGTGCATATATAATATTAATAGCATATTTAGTGTCATGACTATTGAGATTGAAACCAATATTTTATAATAATTATTTTTTATTCCATCTGTTTATTACTCGGCTACTTGTATGAATCATAGGATTGAGATGAAAATAGTAGAAAATATTTTTATAAATTCAAGTACATGAACCAGAAACACTAATCTAAATATTTCATTCAAGAAAATTTAATTAACTTATTTATATATTATGATATCAGATATGGTAGTAATAGTCATACTCCAAGTATGAACATACATCATATTCAGAGATAATAACTTGTTCATTCAGTTAACTGAGAACAAATAATGAGGTTATTTATCGAATAAAAGTGAGTTGCCTTAGTATATAGATATTGCTTACTATTTTATGATATCACATGATAATAATAAAAATTTAGATATTTTAATTCAGATAAAATCATACAAATTAACATATCTCGTACTATTTGAAATGATATGTAATATATTGACCCCTCCAATATCATGCATAGCATTTTTTGTGACAGACAATATTATTTCAGATAAAAGATCAAAACTATGACCAAATATCATAGTCACTTGAATACATAAAATATGAAAAGATTTGAGATTAAGTATTCAGGATAATATACAAGAATTACAGATGAATGATAATTCATGAGATATTGAGAACATTGAGGTCACCACTAGCAATACTTTCAAATACTTACATAATGATAATAATGATCTACATCCATATTATTATACTAGTGATACATAGAAATTTTTTGATGACTCAAAAGATTTTTGATATTTTTTCATACAATATTATATTTTTATTATTTTTGAATTTCAATCAATTATATCGGTATGTACTTGTACTTTACCATATATTACATATGTGAATAAATCATATTTTGCTTTTGATAATAGAACATGTTATTTTTTTTCATTAAATATTTCTTTTTTTAGTTGAGCTGAATATTAAAGAAATTTTTTAATTATATTTTTCATTTTAATTTTTAATGTAATGTAAATATATAATACACATTGCACATGTACTTTTAAATTAAATTATTTTGATATATAAGTATATAAATAATAAATATAATATTTTAAATAAATAATAAATTAAATTTTCAAAATATTTTAATTGAGGCATGAGCACATAAAAATTCAATTTAAATTACAAGGCTCAAGTTGCCAGCTTGGCAACTTGACACTTGCCATTGTGGTGCTGCCTAAAACCAACATTATTCGACACAACTTGACACAGCTCAGCACGACCCAGCATGGATATGCCCGATTACGAGTAAAATGAGCCATGTTGAACCTGATGGATTGACAGTCATGTCATACTTAGCAAGGTGGTTCAACTGAGCCACAAAGAAACTGGTCATGTCAGCAAAGCACAACCTATTTAACACCTCTACTATTGGGATACTAATATTAGGCTCATCTCCTAAGCACAGTGTCCTAAGAGAGATGACACTACTCAAAATCAATCATGCTAGTCGTATCAAATATATGCATATGAGCAGACTCAGTCATTACTCCCTTATCAATATTAACCACTGAGGAATAAAATAAGGTAACTACTACAGTGTCTCAAGATATGTTTTCTTTAATTGAGTACTTTAAAAAGAATGCGTCCTCAAAGAACAAAACATCACTACTCATAATAACTCTCATAGATTTTGGTAAATACTACTTATACCCCTACTGAGTACTAGAATACTCAATAAGATACATTTGATGGCATATGCATCTATCTTTTCCTTACATTGAAAAAAATCATGAACAAAATAAATAAAACCAAAAATCCTACGTGAAAAGTAAAAGTGTCCATCTCTGAGATAAATAATCTAGAATAAGATATGACCTAAGAGAATGAATGATATTTAGTTGATCAAAAAATTAGCAGTTAACATCATTTTTCACTATAAATATTTAAATACGCTCCTATGAAATAGGAAAATTCTAATCATCTCAACTAAATGTTAATTATTCCTCTCAACTATTTTATTTTATGTAAAAGTATTAACATTCAAGATTTGATGAACTATTTCATGCTACTCAAAAAAACAAGAAAATTGATGAAAAGTATATTTCATTTTAATACATTATCACTTCTCAAAACCTTAATACCACATTCAAATTGAATTTCAAGTCTTTCATAAAATTTCTTAAAAATATAATAAATTTGAGATTTTTCTTTAAATACTGATAATTATTTAAATCAGATATAATTATCAACAAAAAAAATAAAATATCTAAAATCAACATATGTGATAGTCTTACAAGATTTCCTAATGTTTGAATGCATCAAATGAAATGAATCCCTCCTAGTCCCCTCTTGACACACCAAACAAAAAATTTTAGTATGATTTCCTAACTGACATGTCTCATAATTAATAGACGTCACTCCTCTAATGGTTGGCTCTGGAATGTTCAATTTTTCCAATGAACAATATCTTAGACGCAAGTGAATCACTAATAGATCAATGATAGACATACATCTAGAAGGGCTCCTGTGTGTCAAAAAAAACAGGTACAATCTATCTCACTCTCTATCCACAAAAAAAAATCATGTCTGATTCGATACTCTTACATAAAAATACTAAAAATAAAAAGCGCAATGTTACAACCTTTATACTTCATAAAATAATTGAAAATCATGTCTCTATTGGTTGTCAAAAAAACAACCAATAGAGACATTGGCATATCCTTTGGCTAGTACAATTGTGCCATTGGCCATGACATTATCACAGACTCTAGACTTGATAAAAAAATAATATTATTACAATAACATGAGTATTAGCTCCTAAGGCTATTACACAATAGTATGGATTAACGTGATGAGCAAAGAGTATAGTTGATATAATAGTACCTAATCCAATGAAACACAAAAGAACATAGCCTAAAGTACTCGTCTCGAGAAAACATCACATCTCCAGTAGATTCAATGGTCTACAATGTAGCCTATGAACCTTGAAAGGTCTGTCGTAACTCTTTCATCACTATTGTGTGAAGAAGATGTTATAGTATTGTGACTAATCGTACCAATTCCAATTGATTTAGTATAATCAAAGACATATGAGTCACTTTCTAATAAATCTCTGTATTATCTTCTCCCAAAGAATTTATAATTGTAAACTAATATATCGCTATCATAATATATGCAAATAAAAAATTTTATACACCTACTCACCAAGTCTCCTAAATGTCATTTACTCCATCAATATCAATATCATACCAATAATCTTCTCTCACAGTTGTATCCAAGTCACATTGTGAGTCATTTCGTTCTAATCAAAATTTACACATCTACAACTAAGTAATTACATTATATAAATAAAACATCCATAAAGAATTATCAAAACAATCATATCTCAAGCACTTATGCAAGTATTATAAGAGTAAAACACACTCGATATACTAAGAACAATTGATTACCACAAGTACATGAGTAGTTATGTATCAATTTGCATCTACTTATGAGTCTCAATTTGAGGTGAGTTTTCCGATAAATGATTCATGTATCATTAGGTCACAAACCAAACTCTCTCCGGTGCAGTCCAAAAAAAAGTGACTTCCCTCAATTTTTGTTGGGTTATCCTTAGTGGTCTTATATTGATTCCAATCCTCTTTGAATCACCACAATACATACTTTTACAAAAAAGATAAAGAAACCAAGATAAAAAATCAGCTGAGATATTGTTCAAGAATAGAGAAATTGTGCGCTGCCTTAAATAAAATATGGGTTTCCCTTCAGTCAACCTACCCTACATAAGAGTTTTTTTTTTATAAAAAAGGTAACATTGGTGATGATTCTGTACCATCGTAGTCGCACTACCGTCTCACCAACATCGCATCAACCATCACATTTGTTGCCGCATCACAGATGAAAAAAAACCATTTTTTAGCCAAAATTGTGTTGTCAGTTGTCCGACCATGTCAATATCCAAAGATAAACCCAAACATCCAATGTATGCCGATGTTTTACCACTACAGTGTGGTGATGCACCTATCATCATCAAAGCCTCTGCCAATTATAGTCATTGGTGGTTCCAGAAAGTGTGGAGTCACCCAAGCACTACAGCACTAATGCCCCTTCACTGAAAACCAGCCTCTAATACTATGTTACCTACTATGTAGGGTTTTTAAATGGGCAGTGGGGGAAGGGATGAGAAATGCACGTGAACAATAAAAAAAAAAAAATAAAGAATAAATTTGTTCTCTATATTTTTATTAAATACATTAACATATATATACAAATATTTTTAATCAATAATTTTCCATCTGAATTTTCATAAATAAATAAAATATATAAAATTGATTTTTACTTTAACAAAAAAAGGTTCAAAAAAATAATTGTTATAATATATGTACCCTAAAAATTAGAAAACATATATGTTCATCAAGGCTTTGTGATTATCTCAAATTAGTTATTTCTCTTTCAAGATTGATATTAAATATATTTATACCCCAACTTGAGATAAAAATTGAACCACATGACATTTCGCCGTTTTATTTTATTTTCTTTTCATACCAAAAATAATTCATATGTTGATGATATTTGATAAAAGTTCATAACTTTATTTATTTTATACCAAGAATAATCCAAATATTTGGGATAATATTAGATTGATTTATTTATTGTACTATTTCATAATATAAATGAATAAAGCTTTTTTCTACATCCATATGCAATAGTTCAATAAGCAGTATGGACAAACATTAATTTCTGTCATTTTACATTATTATATCAAAATAATCAAACATAAATCAGAAAAGAGCCATTGGCACCAGCATCATAATGAATATTGTAGCTTCATCTTAGATATTGAGAAATATATTAAAGAATGATTTTTTAACAAGTTAAGATAAAAAAAAACAAGCAAACGATCCACGCGTTGAAAAGAATATCACATGTGGAAATTGAAAAAGAAGCAGGTAACACAAACAGCAGAAACCAACCAACCTTACAATTAAAGTGTGTTGTTTTACTGTAGCGAGGAACTCCTTGACTCCGCCACTATAGAAATAAAGAGGAGGGAAAGCCAATCCTGCCAAATAGTCACATTTTTTGTTCAAACCACTCAATTATAAGCAGATTATAAATTAAACCGTATAACATGTAACAATTAACACACATTGTAATATTAATAATATAGCAATTCTTCAAAATCAACTATAGACAAATGAACGAGAAAAAGCAAGTTCGATCAAACAGAATTGAACAAATCACTCCAAAGAAAAGTTTCAACATCTTTGTAATATTATTTATTTAAATACATTGGAATAAAACCAAACTGAAAACTTTTAAAAAAAAAAACGTTAACAATCAACTGATTCGAAAACAAACAAAGAATTCTCAAGACAACTCAAAATTTACTTCATTTGAACACATTGGCATGAAAATAAAACAAAAAGTTTTAAAGACAACACTTGAAGATAGTGTTTGGTGAACACTATTGAATGCAACTAAATATAAAATTTCAAAATAATTCTTGCAATTTCTCCCTGACAAAATTACAATGAAGCTTCAAAATAAATTTTAAATAACAATTTAAAAACAAGTTTTATTTTAATATATAATGAATTTGTTTGACAAAAAAAAAAAAACCAACGCAAAATACATAACTAATAATTTCCTCATTTAACTATTTTTATTATTAAACATGAACAAGTAATAATGAATGTAATGTATTACCACATATATATATCCTACATAAAAAATAAATGACTTGAAATAGAACATACTCCACAAAATGTACAAATACATCTGCAGCGATCTTCTAAGCTTTTGATCTTTGTACTTTTATGAAATCACTCGAAAAAAAAAATGTACTATCAATCGGTGTTTAAAAAAACATAAACGAGGAGCGCCCCAAGGCGCGCCTCAAGGCGAAATGTGAGGCGTTTCGAGGTGTTTCGAGGTGCATTTAAAACTCTCCTTTCACGCCTCGAAGAAGAAGGCATATGCTTACGGGTTGTCATCAAAAAAATAAGAATAAAAAAAATTTCAGTAAACCCTAAATAGTGCCGATCGATTTTTCGATGCTGCTCAAAAATTTTGATGCCGAAGCAGAAGCCGACGCCGAATCCGATGCCGACACACCCCACTTGAACATTAAGAAGTCTTACAAGCCGGTAGATATGTTTTGGGGGTTAAAGACCAAAGTTGCAAAAATTCACAATTTGAGTCCTTAGAATTACGTGTTGTGCTTCAAGATGTGAAAGAAATTGGAACATATTTGAATTGGTAATATTATTATTTTTGTAAATTTTTATACATATATTTCTATTTCAATGTTAGAGAACTGTATTTTATTTTTAACAGGTATTTTTTTTATTTTATTATTTACAGATACATACAAAAAAAAAGAAATAGACTTGAACATCAAAGATTGAATGTTCTAGTGTATGTAAGGTACAAAACTAGATTAAGAAAACGAAGTCTACAAAAGAAACGAAATGTTGATCCAATTTTGATAGAAAAGATTAATTCGGATAATAAGTGGATTACGAAGAAAGAAAATCCCCTCCTCCCGTTTGATCTTTGTTGGCTTCAGGATGATGAGTTATTTAATGTTGATGCATAGGATCAAATAATTTGTTTGCATTCCTATAAAAAGAAACTTAATGAAGTATCAAGTAAGTACATATAAATTAAAGCTATAAATTTGATTAAATTTAATAAAAAAATTTATAATATTTATACCTAATTAATAATTTATTTTTTTTACTAGGAACAAGCATAGGCAAAGACAGAGAAAAAGTTCGATTTGACACCAATTAATAAAGATAAATATTTAGATGAAATAAAAATACATGACAGTTGATATTTTTCTACTTTTAATATATTAGATGAGCATGATGATTATTTTGAAGAAAAGAATTTAATTTGAAATAATTTACTTTTGTTCTTATTTAATGCCTTTATTATAATTTTTTATAAAGTTAAAACTAATATGTTTTTTTTTATATTTCTAATGAATTATTATCTTCATTATTTCTAAAATATTTTATTCATGTACTCTTTCTCTCTCTAAACATCATTACTGGCTATCTTTTAGATATTGTTGAAGTTGTATGAATATCAATTGAGATTCATGTTTGTTCATGTTTATAATTACTATTTTTATATATCTGTGAATATTTTTTGTTTTAATGTGAAGTGTTTCGAGGTGCACTTTGATCGTGCATTTCACGTCTTGAAGAGCAATACGTAAGCTTTGGAGGAGTCGTTCAAAAAATGAAAAAATTATAAAATTGTAATCTGAAACAATGCCGATCATCTTTTCCAGCACTGCTCGATATTTTCAATGATGGAAATATCATTTTTTTGTCATTTTGCTCAATCACTACGAAAGCACTTCTCCACTCTCCATGTATGTTCAGCACTCTCCTCTTCTTCATCTCATCTCGATATTTCTAGCACTGCTCAATATTTTCGGCACTCTCCTCTTCTTCATCTCATCTCGATGTTTCTGGCACTGCTCAATATTTTCGGCACTTTTCTACTACTCAACTACTCGATATTTCTAACATTGCTCCATAAGTATATGTTTATATGTTTCTATAAACATATACTTTTATACAAAGTGATACATTTATTATTATATATATAGTTATTTAAGGCACAAGGCACGCCGAGGCACAAAAATTTTTTGGGACTTTAAGGCGCAAGGCACACTTGAGGCACGAGCTTTTTTAATTGAGACGCACTTGAGACGCGGGCTTATTTATTTGAGGTGCACCTAGCCCATTGTTATTTAAGGAGCAAAGTACACCGAGACATAGCTTTTTGGAGCCTTGAGGCACAGGTTTTTTTATTTGAGACACACTCACCCGCACCATAGTATGTGCAGGAGATCGCCTGATAGATACACCCTTAGGCACAGTAAACATAAACATCTCCTGACATACTACGAGTTAATTGCCCGTTATATTGGTCACAGGCACAGAAAGACTACTCTTTAGAATGTAATTATAATGATCCAGCTCTCTACCCTCATCAGCCTCATCCGCATATCCTCGCATGGTCATGCAATGCATTTACTAAGATAAGCCACAATAAGAAATCCATAAAAAACAGTAAACGAATGTTCAGAGCACAAAAATGCACAAAATAAAGCAAAAAAACGCAAAAACAATACTGAAAATAAAAGCAGGAGCTGAAAATAGCCCAAACAAGTATATAAATGGAGCTATTGGGCCAAAATGTGTGAAAATGGGCTGAAAACATGACCCTCTGGCCCAATTCATCATAACAGACCTGGCAACCTTGAACAGTAACGGGTCGCCCATGCCTCAGCCCAATCTGGCGAGCCCAGGAATCCCATCCAGTCCAACCAAACCCAACCCAACAGCACCCCCCTGACCATACACGACTAAACATAGCCACAGCTAGCCGTGCAATCTGAATCACCTGAACCTGGGCTAACCAAGGTCCAGCCGCCACCAACCAATATTTGCCGCCACCAGCACTATTCGGAGACTAAATATATTTTTTTGCCCAAATTTTTGAAAAAATTATATGGTTGGAAAGCTTAGGGGAGCTCGATCAAGATCCCCAAATCAAATTTTTAAAATATTAAGGATTGGAATGCAAAAAAGCTTCCCGAAAAAACAGTCACCAGCCAGTGGCGACCAAGCCAGAGAATTTTTTTTTTTTTGGAATTTCACCAAAAAATTACATCAGTATTTAGCTTATCTACCCACTTTTACTCTCCCGACAGCTGACGTGCTTCTGATGTGCTATTCCTCTCACAAGGTTGCAGCGCCGCCCTTCCCTGATGAATTTCAAAGCAACGTCGACAAATTTCGGCACCGGAAAGCCTTCGACCAATTTCAGCACATGGAAGCATTCGACTAATTTCAGCATCTCACACCCCTACGACTCACCTAAAACAAGACGTTTTCACCCATAGTGGTGGCACTTGAGTTTTAGGCATGCCTCAAGCGTGCCTCAAGCACGCCTTTCATATAATTAGTTATATATGTAGTTATAGATATAATATGTATAATTATAAATATTTATGCATATAGTTATATATAGTCATACATATTATTATAATTAATTATATATAGTCAAACATATAAATATACAAATAATTATACACATAATATATATTAATATGAAAATAATAGCATATTAATGTATATAATTATAAATTATTATCTATAGTTAAATATGTGATTATGTATAGTTAAACAAATAGTTATATAAAGAAATATAAGTTTGTATATAGTTAAAATATAGTCATATATAAAGCTAAATATTATTATATATTATTAATTATTGATGTATATATGTCAAAGATTCTAGAAAATAAAATAAATTTCTTTAAAATATAAGATATTATGAGTTATGACTTATGAGATAGACAATGTAAAAAATTATATTAAAATAAACAATTCAAGTAATATATAAAGAAAATAGCATCATCCTAAATAATATATATGAATTCTCATATATATTAGTATTCATAAAAAATTTATTAAAATATTACAAGTTTATTTTTTAATTAATATTTCTTAAGATTGTAATTAATGCTACCAATCAATACGAAAAATAAAATTTTATTATCACTCAACAATAAAATTCAAACAAAAATATTCTTATAAAATAAACAAAAAAATTTTTATGTAATTCACAAGTTGATACTCCCATCAAAATCATAAAATAAAAAAATAAATAAAAAAAAACAACCTACAATAATCTTATAATAAAATAAAATTCAAAATTTAATTAGTTAAAAGATATGTTCTAGGCAGGTCTTGACTTTTTTAGAGTTAAACCAATTAAATTATGATCACATTTTTAAATTCTTTTCAATCATATCTTATTATTTTTTTTTCAATCAATTTTATTGTTATATAAAAATGTGAAACTCTAAATATTATTATTGATATTTTTTTCAAGATGAGTTCCTCAAATTCAAAAAAATTAAAAAAAAAGATTTCGTATATAAATATTATATTCAAGTTTTTAGAGAATAATATTTGAGATATAAATTTTATAATTAAAGATGCACGATAGAGATAAATAGAATCAATCATCACTTAGCTGGAACTTATCATGGTATGAAACTATTCTCCAAAATTAGTTAAGATGTTATATTAGAATGCAAAGAGACATTGAACAATTTTAAGATTCAAAAAATAAAAAAAAATAAATTACTCTAAGAAATTAGTATGTGTCTAACTTCAATGAATGAGAGTGTCTTATTTAAAATAATAAGTATTTTAAGGAGTGAGAGTAAGGGTGGGGAACCTATTATTAGGAGACCCATTGATAAATTTATGACTTTACAAACTCATTAAAATATTTTGAATTCATGTGGAAGCAAAAAAAAAGAAAAAAAATTGATAGGTTTATATATTCGAAAGGTCTCCCACTCAGCACTGTGATTGATCTTTATTGGGCTCTTATGATAGATACTATTGTAAATTTTGGATCCTAATTTAAGCTTTTATCTATGCATGAATAAAGAACATGAATTCTTAATGAAAAGATAAATGACCGAAGTATTATTATTGAAAATAATATAACTATTCAATTATGTTAGATGATTGGACAGATGAAAAAAGTATCTTATTAATTTTTTGTGAATAATATTGTTGGGATTGAGGCCTTACATTATGCACATGTATGATATTAATCTATGATTGCAAATTGAGTAATTAAAGTATTTAAATATAAATTATTTGAGACATTTTTATTTTGACATCATATTTACCAATAAAAATCTTCCTAAATAATAATCTATAGGTTTGTATCTATCATACTTTAGAATATGTTGAATTTAGATTAAAATAATATATAGTATCATAAATCTATCATAACTAAAAGATATTAAATTATGGTTAAATAAAATTCAAATGAAAATGAATTTGAAGAGCTGATTGTCCATATATAAATTATTCATAAACTCTATCAAACTTTAACAATTTAAAATTCAAACAATTATAATACAAAAATATTAACAAAAAACAATTTATAATTCTATAAATTTTGACATGTTAAAATTCAAAAAATTGGTAGAAGTTTTTAATTAGACCTATTGTATTAAAATATATATTTTTTTAGTACAAAAAAATCGTTTTAAAAATTTACAAGTCAATCATATGCCTATCAATTTATAATTCTGTAAATTTTCATATAATAAAAGATCGTACATAATGCACAAAGCTCATGCTTAGCGTGAGATATAGGAAAAATTAATATCTCAATAATTTCTTTCAAAAAATCCACAAAACTATGTCTAATGAGTCTCGAACCCAATACATACCATCCTTATACAAATACGCTAGCTCATACAAAGTTTTATATAATAATTTCAGTAAATGAATTTTAAATAAAATATAAACAAAATTTAAAGATTAAATGGCATAAATATCCTTGTTAATACCCAATATCATAAATAAGCATCTTTGGACTTTAAAAAATATATAATAATGCATACAAGACAACAAATTAAAGCTGGAAAAAAATTCAAAATATGTATTAATGTAATTACATGCAACTTGAACCAATATAAGCCAAATTAGAATATGCGTGTGCATACATATAGTACAAATCATAATAAAAAAGAGTTTTTAATTAAATAAATATGACAGTAATGGATGACTGACTGAATAATTCAAAAAAGATTATTTAGCATAAAAACAAATAGGTTCGGTTAAAGAAAATTTTCGACCAGAAGTGTTGAAAAACATCCCAAGAAACCATAACAGCAAAAGGATTGGTGAGTTTTGTCCAACTCCAGGATCTCGTATACTAGAACAATAAAGGAATAGTATCAAATTAAAGAGCAGTTCCGTCTTGGCACTAAACCTATAAAATGATGATGGAAACATAGCCTAAACCAAAAGTAATCAAGATGTTAGCTTATAAGATGGCATGCATGTGTTTATGTGGCGACTAACATGCACCTAATAGCATATCAACCATGGAAGTGAGAATGCACAATTTTTTAAATATGCACCAAATGGATATGCATGCATGTGTTTGCTTAAGTCACCCATCTAATTAAATGAAAAAATTAAATGTTTGATTTTTGGCGACTAACATGAACATTGCCTGGAAGAATATGCTATACCTGATGATAAAACAACAATGATGTACTGCCACCCAAGAGTTGGAGTGTGTCGACGAATAGATCGAACATCCATAAAGGGTACCGACCTTATAGTGTAAAGGTTCATATCTACAAAAAAAAAAATACACAATAGTAAAACACACAAATACATCTTTTACCTGTATAAATGAACATGGTATGCCACATAAATTCCAGTATTATCAACCTTTCTCACAAAGTCCTGCATTTGAATTTTGCCCCTTGTATGGAATCCAAGTCTATCATTACCAAAAGAAAACAAATTTACAAAATCAAGAATTTAAATGCATGCTCTTATATGCCTTCAATTTATGGTGGCACAGTACAGTGCAGTGATGCAAGTATATATAGATATGCATTATTGACATAAACATAATTATTTGAGGAGCAATATGCACTACAAAGCAAAAGACTTTTAAAACTTTAGGCAAAAAAAAATTATGGTACAAATTTTTTTTAGGCACGCCAATCTAATATATATATATATAATTTATATATTTTATAAAATATTATCTATAATTTTGACAAGTTAATAAAATATAATCAAATAAAATAAATCAAACATAAAAATATAATATTATTATTATTTTCATACAATACAAGCATTCAAAATTTCAAAACAAAAAAATAAAATTTTAATAATTCAATACAACACACACACACACAAATATATATATGTGTGTGTGTGTGTGTGTGTGTGTGTGTGTGTGTGTGTGTGTGTGTGTGTGTGTGTGTGTGTGTGTGTGTGTATAGATATGGATATAAACATGTACATATATATACATACGCATGCATATATTTGTACATACATATAAATACATATATATATATATATATGCATGTATATATATGCATGCATATATGTATCAATACATATGTATATACAGATAAATATATACAAGTATGTGTGTGTGTGTGTGTACACATGAATGAGCTTTCCAATGTCCAAGTTTATTCAAAGAACAAGTTGTCCCAAGTCCAAGCTCGTTCCATGAATGAGCTGCTCTAGCTAGTTTCATGAATGAGTTGCTCTAGCTCATTCCACAAGGCGAGGCGCACCGCCTAATTTTTGTGGTGCCTCCAATGTCTTTCGAAAGTCATCACACCTCGCCTCAAGAGAGGCGCTTTTGCCCATTCATTGTGGTGCAAGGGCTTTAGACACACCTCAAGCATGTCATTAAAAACTATGGATAAAAAATTTAAGGCATCATATTATATTCTGAGTATCCATCATATACCATAACAAAATGTATTAATTCTAATTTGAATGTTAATTATGGATATGTTATAATGATACTTTATAGCTAATTTTATTTTTTGACAGCCAAAGATTACAATCAATTTTATTACAAATTAAAATAAAAAAAATAAAAAACATCATACACTAATACAAGATAAAAATAATAGTTGAATATGTGAAAGTAAATACTCAATATCATCCTAGAGTAGGTGATGCATCCAAAGTATCTCATATATAAATATCATCATCACTCGGAACTCTACTTTTGTATAGAATCTAAAAATAACTATTATGAGACATGGTTACCTTTAAGAAAAGGATAAAAGGTAGATAGTCTCGTAGACCTCCTCTAAGCGTATATTGATGCCCACAACATAAATTTAAATATCCAGTCAACTACAATTATCCATTATACCTTTCTGAAAGAAATCTTAAATCCTACAGTCCTAGAGAAGTCTTGATATACCTCAATATACAAAGAACTACATCAAAATGAATATGTCAAGAAAAAACTAAAAAAGACTAACTATATTAATTGCATATCATATATATAATATAATCAAAATCAGATATTTAATTTTTCATATAATTCTCTTATAACTAATAGATTCGATTAGAAGGATCGCATCAAAAAAGAAATCAATACTTAGATCAATAAAAATATATGCTAAAATACAATCTAAAAGATTAACAATTTTAAATATATCAAGTACATATCTCCTCTATAACAGGATAATAACCTTTATCAAATAATCAATTTTTATACCAAGAAAATACATGGGTCTCTCAAGATAATTCATCTGAAAATGTATCTGAATCAACTTGTTGAGTTAAATGATCTTCAATTTATCTCTAATAATTAAAATGTCATCATCATAGGCAATCAATAAAATTATTTTGACATTAGTGCCCCTCAAAAAAAATAAAAAAAAATCAATAACTCACGTGTACAACCCAAATAAAATAACTATGTAAACAAATCACGTAAATCATACTCTTAGTGATTGCTTTAAATAATACAATATATTTCACAATTAACTAATTATATAAGAATATATGCTAAAACATAATCCAAAAGATTAATAATTATGATTGTATTAAATACATAACTCCTCTCCGACAAAATAATACCTCTCATCAAATAAGCAAACTATATACCAAGAAAGTATATGAATTTCTCACAGTCATTCGTCTAAAATTATATATGGAGAAACTCATTAAATTAGGTGATCTTCGACATATCATCTTTCATAATTAAAATATCATTAATATAGACAACTAGTAAAGACATTTTAACTTCAATACCCCTCCAAAAAATAAAGAAAAATCAATAACTCGCATATACAACCCAAATAAAATAACTACTTATAAAAATCACAAAAATTATAAACTTGATAATTACTTCAGGTCACTCTGTATCTTTCATAATCTGTAAATTATATCTGAATATTTTGCTTAAAACTCAAGTAGTTAATTTATAAATATCTTTTCATTATGATCTCCATGTAATTATGTATTATTTATATTTAGCTAATATATCCTCCAACATAGAGGCGACAAATGGACCGAGCGGCTTGGGCACTGCCCGGGGACCAACCTGATTCAGCCATGCCTAAACCAGCACGGCACGGTTTGGAACCGTGTCACAGACCGAGCCGAGCCGACACTTGGTACGGTTCATGTCATGCTAGGTCGGCAGAATATGTGCTTTAAGCCAGACCAAACACGGCTTGTGCGTCTGGCCCGACAGCAAGAGAAATTAGAGATGTCATATGGACCTGGCATGTAAGGCCCAGCCTGAAGTCAAACATAGATGTGTCAAACGGGTCATGTCTGGCTAGCCCGGCATGGTTTTAGGCAGCCCAACCGTGCTTCCGTGTAGGACCAGACACAATTACTAAACCATGTCGTGCATGGCCCAGCACAATTTCTTGAGGCTAGGCCCAGCACGGCCGATTATTTTACCGTGCCAGATCATGCCCGTACGGGCTAGTATAAAAAATTTAAATTTTTTTTATTTGTTATATTTATGTAATTATAAAATATAAATTAGATTAAATAATATCTAAAAATATTTAAATTGTAACTTACAAATTATTGAATTGTTATAAAGATTAATTTTTTTATTTGTTTTAATTATGTTGTAATTAGATTAATAGATTATTATTTATTAGGATTAAATTTTAGAATTTTTAATGAAATTTTTAAACATAAAAATAAATAAACACAAAATTTCTTTAACAAAAATTACAAAGTCACAAAGTCAGACACAAACCAAACATCCAATCGATCAATCACAAACTAAAGCAAATACAATGTAAATAAAAAAAACATACAAAATAAAATATCGAAATCAAAAATTAGAATCAAGAATAACACAAAACTCATAAGAATAAGTATAAATGTAATATAAGTGTCATGGTCAAGTGTCGGCATGTCGTAATTCCGCAATCATCAACCATGACGCATCAAGTGGCAATGACATGTGGAATGACAATGGGGCAACCTTATCAATCATCCATCGGCATATCATGATCATCCTCAACCTCAACATCAAAATCACTATCATATGAATCATCATCAGCAATCAACTCATCCGCTTTCATTGCAACTGTTCCTATCCCAACACGATCTTGTATGCTAAACCTCAAATTCGCTCAGTCCTTCACGCATACTAAGACCTCGATAATATATGAACGTAATCTTGATCTCCTATCCAAATTTACATTCACTGCAACAGAAAAAAGCAAACTCCAATGTTACGCTCAACACCGAAGGAATTGGTAATTCTCGTGTCATCCTAGATAGCACGGGAAAGCTGAACTCATATAATTTTCATCACTATAATATATCAAGATTCTTAGTATCAGAATGTAATAGGATTGAATAGTAAGCGGTATCAATGTATCAAGAAAGATCGCTCATATTCGATAGTTCACCTCGTTGTTTCTCCCTTGCTAACTAAATGGAAAATCATCTCCAAAGATGATATCCATGTTCGTACTCACAGTCTCACTACTACTACCACCATATATGGTATCATAGTATGTGAAAAGATCAGTCAACTTCCCATGAATAAACCCTTCGGGTGGGACTTCCAGGTTCATATACGATGAAATGTAGGTCATAATATTATCTACTCATTCCACTTTAACCCTAGGGTCCATGAATACAGCGAGATAATAAAGAGATAAAATGATAGATCAGTACTTTAAATAATAAATTTATATCTCTGTAAACATAAAGATAAATGTCGGGTCAGTTCAAAACTTCCTAAAAATACTACTAATATTACAAATACACCTGCATGTAATGCAAGTCGTAGGAGTATAAAGCGACAAATACACGTTCATCGTGTCATAAAAAATCTTTAGGAATTTCATAAATGAAATTTCTGTAGCACAGTTACTGTCGTCAATAAAAAGTTCATCACTCTTAATATTGATACAGTCGGATATCACGTGTTCGTATCCAACACATTTCCAATATCAGGTACGTGTAATTCCAATGGTATCTCACATCCGATTAGAATTTCTTCTACTTAAGATTTACAGACAAATAGAGACTACCAAAATTCTATTATTTGCGATGCATGCGAATGTATTTTAGTGAATTACGTATATTATCTAAAGCGATGAAACACACCTTCATACCCACTTGTACCATCAATTTAATCACGTGACATGCAGCTAATGTAAAAAATCTCTCCTAATAGTGCGTATCTAATTTTCATAACAAACATATTAATCACTACTTCATTATTAGATACGTTATCGAATGTGTTACTAAAAATTTTATTTTAAATTTTATATTCTCTAAAAATATTCATCATAGACTCAAAAATGTTCGGACTATCATGAGGATAGAAAATCTTAGAGAATTATTAAATTTTTTTATTCATTATCCATTTTGAATCTACATAGTGGGCAGTGAGACATGTATAAGATGAATCATCGTGACTTGTACAGATATCGAACGTCACGGATACCACTCCACTATATATCATAAATTTATTAATTATTATTTATTTTTCTAACTTATAAAATTTTAGTATGTCGTTCCTAGATGTGAACCTAGTAATCATATGATAAGCAGACTGAAAATATGTCTGCATGATGCTCACTACCCTTGGATCTTCCAAAAATCTGATCGAAAGACTCATCAAAGTGATAAGTTTGGTCATGTCCTTACCCAACTCGCTGCGGTATATAAATGGAGTAAACTTGGAGACTGAACTCGATCCAGCCTCAAAAAATGCATTGTCAAGTTGAGTTTGCCTGGAATCTAATACACCATATTTTTTGGTGTATATTTCGACATGTCTCTTAATATGCTCAGTCCCAATCGTACTCTTACAAGTAAAAATATTATTACAATATTTGCACTGTAATGTTTCTTCTTCCTCACCTCTAATATTTTTTTTATTTTATTATATTAAAATAAGTCTAAACTACAGAAATCATCCTAATTTTTTAATTTTTAAATGTTTTAGTTGAAACGACCGGAGAAACCTAAGTTTCAACAACATCGGACCTTTGTGTAAAATTTTCATTTTCTAAATTTAAATAAATTGTATTAATATTAGTAATTTTTTTAATTTTTTTTAGACAAGAGTAAAGCCTAAATGATAAAAATAGATTAAAGAGTATAGACTAGAGAGAGAAAAAAAGTAAAAAAAAATTAATTATTTTTAAATATTAATTATTATGTTAAATTAAGAATTTTAGTTAAATAATAATTAAAAATTAAAAATAATCAAAAAGCAATGTAAAGGTATAGGGCGTGCACCATAGTCCACACTATGATTCAAACTTCCAAAGCCGAGCCCGAGTTACGAGTCCCAAAAAATCAAGCCGAATACCAAAATCTCGAGAGAGAGAAAAGATTTGAGAGATTTGAGAGTGAGAATTTATGTTTTTGAAAAACATAAAAATTATAAAGGGGGGGAGGGGGATTTTTATCGATTATAAAAATGATTTTTTTTATAAAAAAGTTTTTTTATTTTTTATTGATAATTAGGGGACGAAATCATGAGGACCATCGGATTCTGCCCCATAGCCATTAGAGAAAAAATCAAACAGCTAAAATTCAAATTATTTTAATTTTTTTAATATCAAACAATTGATGATTTTGGCGGGCCCGTGGGTCGGGTGGTGAGGGGTGGAATTGGACTAGGGCGCGGGTGATTTCCAAAAAGTTGTTGCCGCTGGTGCTGGGTGGGGCAATGTCTCGGGCCGTGCCAAGGTACCGTGCCAATGGGCCACGAAACCATGTCAGGCCAGGCACAACATGGCACGGTTGGTGCCGTGGACTGGCACGGCACGGCATGAAAAATTTTTGTGCCGTGCCGGGATAGGCACGACCAAATCATGTCGTGCCTATTGCCGGGCAGGTCCGGTTGACACCTCTAGCCCGACACGATTCAGGCGTGCCTGGGCCCGGCATGACCGGGCCCATGTCAGGCAGACCCTTGGAACTATTCATGTCGTGCCATGCTGAGGATCTTCCGCCTGCGTGGCGTGCCAAGCATGACCTAGATGCCTAGCACGTGGGAATGACACGAGCGACGATGCCCCAAGCGATGCATGATGGCCGACACAGCGATGCCCGACAGGGGACAAAATGGCCATGCCTGATGGGCGATGGCTCAACACGCCCAACGGGCGACAACGACGGGGTGAGTGGACGACGCAACCCTAATTTCCCTAATTTTATCCTAATCTAAACCAAGTCTGACCCAACCCGAACCGGCCCAAACCCAAGCTGATTTTGGGTCGCGGGCAGTGATAGGTATGGCCTCAAGTGAACTATGTCATGTCAGGCACGTCACGTAAACCCGATTGGGCCTAAAATGAGTCGTGCCAACCCAGCCTAGCTCGTTTAACATTTGTATGGTAAACCAGTCCTGGAACCTAGCTGAATTTTTTTTAAATCTAGCTAGAAACCCGGGTACGACCTGGCCTGATCTGGCCCAACACAACAAGTCCAAGCACGATCTGAGTAAGAGTCAGTCCAACAGGCCGTGCCAGACAGGCACTTCTCAAGCTGTGTCATGCCTGGCACGGCACTATTGCTGTATCGAGCAATGGTGGGCACGACAAGATGGACAAATTTGACTACCAAAAAATAGGTCGTGCCAGCCCGGCTCATTTGACACCTCTGCTCCAACTATAAGATATTACAAGAGATGTAAGAATTCATACTAAGATAATCTTGACAACTAAAAAAAATTGTCCTAGTAATCCACACAAAATATATGAATAAACTCTATTCACTCTTGTTACGAGTCTTAAATTAAGATGATATATAATCTTATTTAAATTTGTCTTTATAGTAAACACTAATATACAACCAATAATATACCATCATGAAAGCAATGGTTTAAATTCCCAACTCTCATTAGAGTTAAAGACATATTTTTCATCGTGAACACGCACCATCATAAATAAAGTAATATCTCAGAAGAAGACTTAAGTATTCAAGTAAAGTCAAAAGAAATAATAGAACAAACAAAAAATAAGAATATGATAAAACCAATGAAATAGAATAATGAGTAGCTTTTTCTATTTATTTTGAAGAATGATCGAAAAATCAAGATCAAAAAAAATTGTTATAAAATCATTTGGCTCTTGGAAAGGCTAGACTATAATGTGAGCAAGTTGTGTATGTCTTTCTCTCATGAAATAAACTAAATCATGGGCAGTCAAGTCTCCTAGTTATTGAGTCAATGAGTCTGTATTAGTGAACACTCATGGACTAATACATCATCTAAGCTTGAATTCAATAATAGATATGATAATTTCTTTGGAGTAATATCATACTACATATCAAAATGTTTAAATGTAGTCAAAACATGAATTTCTCTACTAACTAATGATCCATGTTTGACTATAGATAAAGGAAAATGAATAATAGATATTAGTGAAATATTTAGACTTATATTCTTCCTATGATTACTAAAAAATAAATTCTGCTCAAAAAAATATATATTTACTCACTAAAATTTTACTAGTCTCTAGTAAAAAATAATTATATCCTCTTTAAATACTAGAATATCTATGAAAAATATATTTCAAGGCCCTACATGCCAACTTATCTCATCTTAGAAAGCAATCGAGAGCAAAATAAATATATCTAGAAATTCTGTGATTTAATTTAAATAATTTCTCTCTAAAATGTGAGATCTAAAATGATATAAGTTGAGAAATAATAAAAAACATTATTTAACTCATAAAATAAATTATAATTAAAATCACATCTCCCCAAAACTATTTTGAAATATTTTTCAAGCTAAAGTGTTCAAGTTATGTCAATCAAATATCTATTTTTCATTTCAACAAGTTCATTCTATTAAGATGTGCCAGCACAGGAAGTTTAATACATAATTTCATAATCCATATAGGTAATATCGAATCAATCTAACATATTGTATAATGCATTACCACTTGTTAATTTTTTAATATTTTTATCAAATTAATTTTTTTTATTATTTTATAAAAGATTTTAAAAATAGAAAAATAAGTAATTTATTTTAAAAAAATAAATTCATGTATATATCAAGTAACCATTAACAAAAGTGATCACATACTGACATCTTTCTCTAATCTCATCTCTACTAGATCACCTTACATATGAATAAATCATATCATATGGACCCCTACTCAGATCAGATCGTCATGCAATATAGAATGCATTGGTAAGCTTTCCAAACTTACAAGTCTTATACTTTAGAGTCAAAATATCCTTAAGGCAATGATAAATAATTCTCAACCTAATCAATAATGAAAGAGCAAGCTGAGAATGTACTAGTAAAAAATCTAACACACTCAAACTCTAATATGAGATTTTATCATAAATGAGTGAATATAGAATTCATCCTACTTAATCTCAAATAAAATTTTTCTTAGAATCTCTTATTCTTACAAAAAACTTCAATAGTATTTAAAAAAAATCAAAATTAAATTATCTAAAAAAATAACTCATAAAAAATAAAATAACATGACAATTAGAGACATGAAAAAGTAATAAATATTCAAGTTGAATATCAAAAGACTTCTGAATATTTATAATTTAAAATAACAATATTTTTAGAACAAAAAAAATAATACATATAATATAATTACTAATAATAAGTGTTAGCTGATATGTTATTAATCCAAAAATCTAAATTAAGATTATACGTATAACAATCAGAGTTACCTGAAAAATAAAAAGAGTTTATTGCTGTTTTATGAAAATAATTTTATATATTCCTCTCTAGTAAATATCACAGTAAGTGAACTATATGAGAATCTTTGGATGACTAGTAGTCAGCATCTTTCTCTCAGCATTGCTTAAAGCTCTCATCCTCTTCTATGAAATAATACACATCAGTTGTCTATGGTGTAACTAGCCTTTCTATAATTATGTATAATAAAGAAAAAATCTTCTCTATGTATACAAACAGCATATCACAAATTAGAATATCTCAAATCTAATTCATCCACTTAAATTAGGATTTCTGAATCCCTAAATTTTCAAATCTACCCTCAATCAAAAAAAAAAAGATTTCATAATTGAAATCCTTATTAAGAAAAAATCTCAAGGTTCAACCACAAAAATTAGGGCTTTAGGAACCTATAACCTCTACGATGGAATTCATAAAAAAGAAACAACTTGAAATTTAGCATGAAATTTGATGCCTATTGCAAGAGGTATCATTTATTCTTTGGCCATAACTTCTAGCATCAAAATACATTGATGCTCATTGCAGCAATACATATTGAGAGTTGTTAGAGACATCAATCTAAATGTACTAGCATTCGAAGAGGTATTAATAATGATAATGACAAAAATATGAGTCTCAATTTAGTGAATACATATCAAAAGGATGAGTCTCAATTATTACCATAATTGTGAAAAGCGCAAGGCGCAAAGGCCTCTTTGAGCCTTATGGCGCAAGGCGCCCCCAAGGCATGGTTTTTTTATTTAAGGCGCAATGTTCTCAGAAATTGAGCCCGATGACACTTTAGTCCCCAGCAAAGATGAAGACATGGCACTCCCTTTCTTATGCTTCCCAAACCCAAACTCTCTTAGGGACTGGATGCTTTTCCTATCAATGGTTCGTTTCTGTCAAACTACGTTGATCTAACAACAAAAGCCCCAAAGTCCTTTTCATCATAGCATTCATCAACATGTTCTTCGTTCCCATAATTTTCTCCACTTTCAGATCTCGTGCAAAAAACCATCAAAGGACCACTACGATGTTTTCCATGGAAACCATGACCAGCCTTGAACATTCTAAAATTGCAATTTCTATTATCCACCACATTTTCCATTTTCCGTGCAAAAATCTTACATGGAAGGAAGCACACTTGTGGAGAGCTTCTCGCCTCAAGGAAGGCACGCACCTTTGCCATTTTCCATGTGCCTGCGTGAAGGAGCATCACCTCGTCCCAAACAGGGTGCTATGGCTGCGCTTCACCTGCGCCAGAGCATAGGCACGCCTTTCACAACTATGATATTACAAATTGTTTCTGAAAGAAGAGTATGAGATCACTATTGATAATTAGAAATGTCAAATGAGGCGGGAAGCCCGGGCTCAGACTGAGGCACGGTTCATGCAGTGCTGGGCGAAGGGGTGTCAGCCCTCATGTAAAGCCAAGCAAGACCAGGCTGTCTGGCCCGAAGACATGATCCAGTGGCAGGATCAGATATTGAGCCCAGGAACTCGGGTCAAGTTTCAGGTTCGGTCCAATTGGACGAGCCCGAGCTCCTGCGGGGCTTCACCCAGTCAATTGAGCCTCGAGCCCCTGAATCTTCTGAAACCATAAAGGTCGAACCGAGCCAACGGTCCAAAGAAATGTAAAACAAAATGCATCCAGCCATTGGATGTGCACCAACGATCAAAAAAATTAATATAACCACATTTTTAAATTTTAGCCGTTAGATTCGTCTGCCCCAATGGCTAGAGGCTGAATCCAACAATGGTCGTGATTCTGTCTCTTTAATTATCAAAAAAATAAAAAAAATTGATTTTTTAAAAAAAATAACTTACATTTTTAAAATCTATATATTACCCCCCCCCCCCGCCATTCTTAATTTGTATCTTATCTCTCTCTCCATCCCTCTCGGTTCACGTATCTCCCTCCCTCTCAGCTCACGTATCTCCCTCCCTTTCGGCTCATGTCTCTCCCTCCCTCTCGGTGCACATCTCTCCCTCCCTCCCACTCGGCTCACGTCTCTCCCTCCCACTCCCTCTCTCTCTAATATTATCTAATTCTCTTTGTCTTCCTCTCGGCTCTCATCTCTTTTTCTCTCCTTTCAATTTTGACTTTTGATACTCAAGTAGAGAGTGCAGACCATTGATTGTAATGGGAATATCATAAAGCAAATAAAAATTTATGCTTTACGGGTATTAGATTTTAAATTTTGTCTAGTTTAGTTTTTTTTTTTATTTTAGTTAAAACTTTTAGTTTAATTAATATTAATTAATATATAATTTTAAAAACAAAAAATATATAATATAATTAATAAACTAATAAAAAATTAAAATGATAAATAATAATTTTAATGACTATAACAAAATTAATTTAAACGTAAATATTGAAAATTTTAATATAAATAACGATAATCCTACGAAAAGGTTTGAGGCTGCTGAAACCTTATTTTCTCCCGTCGCTTCAACCAAAACATCTAAAAAATAAAAAATTAGAACATGATTAATAATTTAGAATCACTTTAATATAATACAACAGAAAAATTTTAGAGGTGACGATAAAGAATCAGTACAATATAAATATTAGAAAAAAATATTAATCTGTAAAAATTCAAGTGGAATTAGACACCTTAAGAGGCATGTCAAACAATATACCAAAAAATATAGTGAATTAGATCTTACCCAAACTCAACTCAACTGTGGATTCTTTGAGGCTAAATCTAATTCAACTTCAATGTTGACCCCCTTCATATATCACAACGAGGTAGAAAGAAATAGCATGGTCAAATTAATCACCATTATGGATCTTCCGATTAGATTTTCAAAGAATCCAATGATAGTCAGTATCATATAAACTTATTTTTAGTCTGCATATCATAAGATTTCTAGGTCCACATCTAGGAACGACATATTAAAATACTATAATTTAGAAAAAAAAAATTAATAAATTTAGGAAATATAATAAAATAGTGGTTGTGATATTCGATATTTACAGTGATGTATTGTATGCATGTCTCACCGCCTACTATGTAAATTCAAAATGAATACTAAATAAAAAAAATATTAGGTATCTCAGAGATTTTTCATCCTTATGATTACATGGCAATTATAAAAAATTTTCATGTTTGATATAAGTGTCAAGTCATTTACTCATTGTACAAGCGAGAAAAGAAAATTATTTCTCCTGCTTTAGAAAATATATGTAACTCACTAAAATTTCTTCATACACATCACAAACAATAAGAATTTGATAATCTCTGTTTATCTGCAAGTCTAAAGAAAAAAAAATTATAATTAGATGTAAGACACCACGAGAATTACACATACTTTATATTAAAATTATGTATTAAATGATATCCAACTACAACAATAATAAGAGTGATGAACTTATTATTGACGATACTAACTGAGCTATAAAAATTTCATTTATAAAATTCCTATAAATTTTTTATGACATAATAAACATGTATTCATCAAATACGCTCACCACTTGCATTGCACTCAGATACATATATAATATTAGTAATATATTTAAGAAATTTAGAGATGACCCGATATTTAGTGATATGGTTGTAAAGATGAAAATTAAATACTTAAAATACTAGTCTATTATTTTATCTCTTAATTATTTTGTTTCCTGCATTGATCTTAGGTTTATGGTGAAAGGGATAAAAAATATTTTGACATACATATCCTAGTGCATAAACCAAGAAAAACAACCTAGGGGATTCATCCATGAAAATTGATTGAGCTATTTACATATTACGATACTATGTATGACGATAGTATTAGTGAGACTTTGAGTACGGACATGAATACCATATTTGAAAATAATAGTTTCTCCATTCAGTTAGCGAAAAAAAAACTACGAGTTAGACTATTGAATATGACCGATAATAAGAATATTAATATTTTATAATGGTGAAAATCATAAATCCACTTATCCCGTACTGTTTAAGATGACATGAGAATACTAACTCCTCCGGTGTCGAGCATAGCATCAAAATTTACTTTTTCTATTACAATAATTGTGAATGTGATTGCAAATATTAGATCATAATTACGGCCGGATATTATTAAAATATTAGCATGCATGAAAAATTAGAAGAATTCGAGCTTGAGTATCAAGGATTATGCTGCAATTGCAGCAAGAGCAAAAGATTTAATTTTTAATGATGATTCATGTGACTTTGATGACGATTAACCATGGCGATGAGATTGAGAAATTAAGCCTATTGTACTATCTACGACCTATCACTAGTGATTCTGATACCATCATAGTCATATGTTAACGATAATTATTATTTTTTGATTATCTTTGTTTATTTATTTTTATCATTTAACTTTTTAGCTTGAGCTTGCTACTTTTTTTGTTATTATGTTCTTTGTTTATTCAAATACTTTCTTAAGAGATTTATGTTTTATGTTTACTAGTTTATCTTTAATGTATTATTTTTTCTCTTTTAATAATTTAATCTTGTTTTGTTAATTTATAATTCGTGCGTGTTTTTTGGTTGTTAGTTATTAGTTGTGACTTGTGACTTGTGATAATAATTTTATTTTTTTTATTTTATTAATTTCATTAATTAATTAATTAATTTAATATTAAAATTTAAAATTTACAATAATTTTTAAGTTTGGAATGACCAAATTTTAGATGTGCTGAAATGGCACAACTCGGCCCTGCCCAGGCCCAGTCCAGCAAGTCCAAACATGACCCGGCCTATGTCAGGTACAAGACAGGCCGTCAGGCCATGCTAGGCCGGCACTTCTCAAGTCGTTCCGTGCCAGGCATGACACAGAACTACTAACAAACATGTTATTAACATGTTTATCTTTTTGACCAATTTAGATGTCTTTCTTCAATCCTGCCTTTCACAAATAGTATATTCTTCAAAATTTTCTCATATTGTCTTAACATATCCTCAAACAATTGGGTTGAAATCAATATTTCATAGGCTAACTTTGTTGTATCACTACCAATTTTAAATATCATTGTCGCAAAGCTTATTTTAAGCCAAAAATACATTTATAAAATCAACTGATGAGTTTGTCCCCCTTATGAATGATGTCACCTTTTTTTGTCATATCAAAGAGGAACTTGCATAAATACTTTCTTCAAAAATCTCACCACTAATAAACATGTTATTAACATCCAGTTAGACTAAATGTTATTATTTAAGACTGATTTTCTTTGAATAAAACATTTTTTAGAATTGACACCCTAATCCCCAATATTACATGTTCACTCAAGCCAAAGATCAAACTACATTAGGCTCCAACATGATTTAGGAACTTAAGAATTAAAAGAATTAACAGATAACTACTAAGGATAATAATTTTTATGTTATATTATATTTATATAATATAACATAAAAACTATCAGTTTGAACACCTGCTCTGAATGAACACCTCCATAATTTGAACCGTTATTGAACACACACTCAGTTTTATCATATAAACGAACTTACTTAGAATAAACCCCCTAGCCTAGAACAATGAATATTTAATTTTTGAATACTCCACACAAAAATTCCATATCATATTGAAAATGAGTGTGAAGATGAAAAATATTGAAAAAATCTTGACAGAAAAGACATGTATATTGAAAGACTTTGCTAACATAGAGGTGCAAAGTGGGTAGGGACGGATGAGCCCGGCCCAAAGCACAACCCAACTGAGTCGTGCCTAGCCCAACATGGTTCAGAACCATGCTTGAACCTATTTCGTGCCAGCTCAAGGACCGGCCCATTGTGTGCTGGGCTGAGATTTAGAAAAAAAATGTATGACATGACGAACATATATTTATTAGTTTATACTCTCACCACTTGTATTGCATTCAGGTGCATATGTAATATTAGTAACATATTTAGAAAGTTTAGAAATGACGCAATATTTAGTGATATAGCTCTTGAGATAAAAACTAAGTACTTAAAGTATTAGTCTACCATTTTAACCTCTTTATTATCTGACTGTCTAAATAGACCTTAGGGTTAAGGTGAAAGTAATAAAGAATATTTTGACAAACATATCCTTGTACATGAACCAAAAATATCAACCTGAAAGATTCAATTATATCACATAATGATAACAAAAAACTTAATATTTTATAATTATGAAAATCATATAAGTCAATCTATCTCGTGTTATCTAAGATAACATGAGATCTACTGATTCCTCCGGTATCGTGCATAACATTGAAATCTACTTTTTCTGTTGCAGTCAATATGATTTCGAGTAGGAGATCAATACTATGATCAAATATTATTGAGATACTAGCATGCATAAAAAATTAGAAAATTTTAATATTGAGCATCCAAGATTAAGATCGTGGTGGAACAAGAACAAAGAAATTAGTGGCTGATAATAACTCGTGGGACTTTAAGAAGGTTGAGCCCACCACAAATGATACCAACAGAAGCTTACGCAATAATGATCAATTGCATACTCATATTGGCTGGCATTGAGATTGAGGTAGTTAAGCTTAATTATTATTATTATTATTGAGATTGACGATATTTATGTTATGTTGTTATAATTTGTAAGTTGTGACTTTTTATTATTTTATTTATTTTTGGATTGAATGATAATGAATAATTAATATATTTTTTTATAATTTTTGTGATTTATGTGAAATAAATAAATAATATAATGTAGCACTCACAACTCATAAATGATAACTTAAAATATAAAATTTATAAAAAAAATTAAAATAATTAATCCACAATTTAAAAAGCGAGACGGTGAGTATAGTGCGACTGTACGAGTTAATCCCAAACTCAAAGTCCTAGCTATGCTAGGGTAGTAGGGATAAGCTAAGCTAGAAAACCTAAGCCCAAACCAGGCCTGACTCAACACAGCCCGACACTACCCGGCACTGCTCGGCTAGTTTGATACCTCTAAGCTAACAAAATATCAGTGAGAGCTTTTGCCACCAAATACTTTATCTTGATTGATGCTATTGTCAACTAAAAAAATATATAGAAGAGAGTAAGGCATCTATCTCTGAATTCCAAAGTCTTTCTCAGAAAAGATCTTTCCGAGTCGGTGGCAACACCAAACTCATCAATGAGAGTTTATGAATGATTTGCCAATGCTCGCTCTCTATGCATTTTCTGGCTTGATCTTAAAAAAAAGGCTCTGAAGGTGGCGGCCACTATTGGGTTGAATGACTTCAAGGTATCCAAAGATTTGTTGAACGCATTTTGCAAGCACCATTACACCCAATTTTATTAGATGTCAAGAGAAAGCACAGGCATGAAAGAGTAAGTTGTCAACAATTAGAAGTTGCACTTGTCCAATGTCATACATGATTATGACAAAGACATCTAAAATGTGGACAAAATGGCTTTTCCAAAAATGTGTACCTAACCACAGCTTGGTGTCCCAAGGAAATGCTTACCATTACTTTTCTTTATTCGGTAGCAGGTAAGAAATTCAAGATTTTAGTGATTGGCATTTAGCAAATCCGAAATTAGAGGTGTCAACCGGGCTCGGCCGGCCCGGCGCGGCACGAGGCACAGTTCAGCCGTTCATGGGCCGGCCCTGCACGGGAATTTCCCTTGCCCTCGTGCTGTGCCCAGGTAAGGCACAACTGCCAAGGCCACCGGGCCTCGTGCCATGCCTGACCCGGCATGGTTTAATGGCCCATGGCACGGCCCGTCGACATGGGTCGAGGTCACACCCAGTCCCGCACCCGCAGACCTGGGCTCCCGGCTTCCCGCACCCTCACGAGTCACGACTCACCCTCTTATGACTCGGGTCTAGCTTCCCGTACACAAAGACCACGGGTCGGGTCCAATCAGACCCGACCCGCGGTCCCTCCCAACCCGACCCAATTCCCCCCCCCCCCCCAAATGAGCAAAAATAAATTAAATTTTAGCCGTTAGATCTCGCCTCCAACGGCTAGGAGATAAAATCTGACGGCCCTCATGGTACTGCCCCCTAAAATATTAAAAAAAAAATAAAAAAAATTACTTTTTTTTAAAAAAATTATTTTCTTTAATCTATAAAATCCTCCCCACCTCTCTATAATATTTATGTTTTTCATAAATATTTATTCTCTCAAATCTCACATTATCACTCTCTCAAAACTTTTGTTCCTCTCTCTCGGGACTTGGGATTTCGTCATTTGGCTTGGCTTTTCAAGAATCTCAACTCGGGTTTCGAATTTTGAGCTAGACTGTGGTGCACCGTACACTTGTTCGACCTCACCGCTTTGCCGGGTAATTTATTTTAAGTTTTTTTCTCTCTCAATCTCTCTCTAGTCTAGTCTCTCTCTCTAGTCCTAAAATAGTTAAATCTAAAATCTATCATCTTGCCTCTACATAAGTATCATGTTTAACAAAAATCCTAAAAAATGACATATATTAATGAAATATATTTAAATTTAAAAAATAAAAATCTTACACAGAAGTCTGAGACTGCTGAAACTTTGGTTTCTCCAGTCGTCTCAACCCAAACTTCTAAAAAATAAAAAATTAGAAATACTTCTGTAGTTTGGACTCATTTTAATATAATAAAATAAAAAAATATTAGGAGTGCAGAAGAAAAAATGATACAGTATAAATATTGTATGAGAATTTTAAATTATAAGAGTTCATTTGGGACTGAGCACCTTAAGAGACATGACAAATTATATACCAAAAAATATGATCCATTAGATCCCAGGCAAACTCAACTTGGCACTACATTTTTTGAGACTGGATCTAATTCAGTCTCAAAATTTACTCTCTTCATATACTCCAGCGAGTTGGGTTGAGACGGCATGGCCAAACTTATCACATTGATGGGTCTTCCGATCAAATTTTCGGAAGATTCAAGGGTTGTGCGCATTATGCAAACATATTTTCAGCCTGCTTATCGTGGGATTCCTAGGTCTACATCTAGGAATAACATACAAAAATTATATAAGTTAGAAAAATAAAAAATAATTAATAAATTTATGACATATAGTAGAATGGTATCCGTGATGTCCGATATCAGGACAAGTCACGATGAATCATCTTATGCATGTCTCATCAGCCACTATGTAGATTCTGACTAGACTATGAATAAAAAAATTTTAGGATTCTCTGAGATTCTCCATCATCATGATGTCCCGACCATTTTTGAGTGTATGATGAAAATCTTTAGGGAATTTAAAATTCAAAATAAAATTTTTAGTATCACATTCAAACGCATCTAATAATAGAGTAGTGATTAACATATTTGTTAGGAATACTAGAGACGCACCATTAGGAAAAATTGTTCATGTCAGATGCATGTGTCACGTGATTATTTATATGAGTCTACCTTTCCAGTACTATCTAAGATGACACGGAATCTACTGACTCCTCTGGTATCGAGCATAACATCGATGTCTACTTTTTCTGTTACAGTGAACATGATTTCAAATAGGAGAACAAGATTACGTCCAAATATTGTTGAGGCATTGGCCTGTTTGAAGGATTGGGAGGATTCGAAGTTTAGCATCCATGATCGTGCTGGAGCTGAAACAGAGACTGCATCCGCATCTACTGCGAAAGCGGAGGAGTTGATTGCTGGTTATGATGATCCATATGATAGTGATCTTGATGTTGCGGCTAATGATGCTCATGATATGCCGATTGACGATTGATGATGATCCACTGCTTTTTGATTTCAATGTTTTGTTTTTTATTGATTATACGCTTTATTTTTACGTTACGTTGAAACTTGAATTTATTTGGTTCGGACCTTCGGTATCTGTTGGCTGATTGGTCATTTCTCATTTGGTTTGCTTTGGCTTTTTTGACTTTTTAATTTTTTTTAACGAAATTTTTTGTTTAATTTATTTTTTTGTTTAAATTTTTCATTTAAAAATTTTAAACTCAATAATTTAATTCTAATAAATTATAAACTAATTTTATTTTAAATTATAAAAAAAATTAAACTTTGTAATTTAAAAAATTGTTAATAATTTTTATTTTATAATTTTATTATATTATACATTATCTATAATTCTATATATAATATAATATATTTCTTATTTAAACTAAAAAATTAAACTTTAAAAATATTTTAAAAAAATTAAACCAGGCCCGCACAACCTAGTTTGGCCCGGAGAGCCAGGGCCTGACCAGGCACGGCACGAAAGCACGACCATGCTCTAAAAAATGGGACGGGCCAGCCCCCAGCCCGTTTGACACCTCTATCCTAGATACTGAGAACTTTCAACAAATTACTTTCTCGATGAATTATAGTTTAGAAGGCAAACACCAAGACTTTGATGATTAGAGCAATTATTTTGGATTATCTTCGGTTGTTTAACTCGAAGATGCAGTCTGAGAACCAAAATATTTTTTTTCTCAACAATGCCCCTTGCCATCCATAAATGGAGCTCTCCGACATCAAATTTGTTTTCCTTAGACCAAACACGACAGCAAGAACCCATTTCTTGAACTATGGTATCATTCAAAACTCCAAGGTCAAACATCAAAAGATACTTCTTGAGTTTCTTCTCTTCCATGAAGATGTAGTTGCCTTGGATTCTAATTTAAAAAATGTGAATGTTGGTCAGGACATTGACTAGATCACTCAAAGCTAGAAGGAAGTTGCCACTTCCATCATCAAAAATTACTTCCATATGGTCTGACTGAATAAAGAAATAATCAAAACAAAGCAATATGAATAGTCGACTCAAGATGAATCGATGATCATTCTTGCTCAAGAAGCATGAGTTAAAATGCCCAATCATGTGGTTTGGAGTGAGCACATTTTGGTTTAAACCAAAAAACCAAACATAAATTAATGGTTCGGTTTGGTTTTTTGACAATTCTTTTTGCAAAAAAAAAAACCGAACCTAATTTATACCGATTTTCAGTTTTTGGTTTGGTTGAAAAAAAAATTCAACCATTTTCAACCAAAAACAATAATGATATCATTTTTTTTAAAAAAAAATTACAAACTATGTCATGCATCCGTTGGTCCATTGCATGGACCCTGCACGGCTGGACCATGGTGCATGCGTCTTCCTAGCCTAGGGGCTAGGGCTAGGGGTGCCAGGTGAGCTGCGAGCACACATATTATAATATATTGTTTTCTACGGTGTGTGCCCCCCCAAGGCCCAACCCCCAAGCTCATGCAATCGTGTGTCATGGTCGAGGTCATTCGATCCTGCACTGCCAATGCCATAGCCTCAACCCTCACCAGTAGGTAATCACCCCTCACCCACAGCCACTCCTCTCGATTCTCGCCCTATCTAGTCTAAGTCCAATTTTAACACATCCAAATATCCTAGACCAATTTAAAAAATTGTTTTAACCAAAAAACAAACCGTTATATTTTGATTTTTAAACCAAAAAAACCAAATAAAAATTTGGTTTAGTTCGGTTGCAGTCATCAACTATTCGATTGGACCAAAATCCAAACAAAAATACCAAAACCGAACCATCTAACCAAATACTCACCTCTACTTGTGATAGAGGACATCCTAGCATTCAATACTTTAAAGGATGGTTAGGAAGATCTCATCTTGTCTGCACCACATTTTAAATTTGAGCTCAAAAAGGAATAGCAATAAGTACAATTATCTAATTCAACTATTTCTAAAACTTTGAAAGGATTTCAGATTCATGAATTTTTCAGCAACTAATCACTTGGATGATCTCGCACCATTATTGATCTATATTGGCAAGCAACTCATCAAACATCGAATGCAAAAGTCAAAATAGGTGACGCTTCATCAGTTCTTCCAAAAGAAGCCATAAAATAATAACTTCCTTACATCTCTCTTAGATTGAACACTTTTCTATATTGAACACTATGACCCAAACACATTGGTGTTCAATATAGAAAAGTTTTACTATATATATATCAAGTACACAAGTATCTAGATAAGATAGCCAAAAAATAGCTCAAATAAGCTAAGTCATATGGGTATAAAGCAAACATATGAAAGTACTTTTTCCTCTCTCTCTCTCTCCTCTCTCTCTCTCTCTCTCTCTCTCTCTATATATATATATATATATATATATTACTTGCTCTAAATACATACAAGTATAAAAAAATGAAAAAAAAAAGAACAGATGATCATGAAGAAGAGCAGAGTTGACAATAATTTATTGCTTCAAATATTAATTATATTCCTCTTGCTAAAAGACCATTTCATAGATTTATGTTTGTGAATATTTATTTATGCATAAAATTAAAGGGTGCACCAAGAGCTAAAAGGACCTTTATTGTGATGACTTTAGCTACTATAAAAAAGTTTCTATGAAACATAGTCTTTCTTGCGAACTATATCTTTTAACAACTAAACATGTTTTGTACCTTTCTATCGAGTTATTAGGCTTATATTTAATTTTATAAATCCACTTACAACAAATGAAATATTTTTCTCAAGGAAGAATAGTAAGAAAATAAGTATTTTTTAGCTTCCATAGCATCATACCAAAGCTAAAATTTCATAGCATAGAGAAAAATAAAGGTTCAAAATTAAAGGATACAATCGGAACAAAAACTCTTTAAGAAGTTTGATAAAAAAATTATAGGATAAATAAAGGATAAGAAAGTGACAAGTCGAATAGTTCTTTATGAGAAACAAAATTGCAATAACACTTTCATGGATAGTATATAGATTTAGTATGTCTTATGGATTTTTTTAGAACTTGCTGCTACCGAAGCTTCAGATGCACAAAGTAAAGGGGACAAATAGAAAGTCTTCAATAGGCTCAGTAGTTTCATACACTTCTTGAAAAAGAGAACGAGAATGAGAAAGAAATTAGACTAAGCTAGTATCAAAACTAGATTTTAGGTGAACTATATCAAAAAAAGAAACAACTAAATTTTCAAAATAAACCAATCAGTTAAAAAAAATATTTTCATAAAAAATAACATCTCGAAAGATAACTATTTGTTTAGTTTCAATTTCATAAAGTATGTAACTTTTAATCTTGAAATGAAAACCGAGCAAAACATATGTGTGCTCTTAGTTAAAATTAAGTCCTATGTGTGGTAATAGTAGATACAAAAGTTAAGTATACAGATACCCTAAAGAGAAAATAATCAATAACAAATAGGTGTAAAAATTCATAAGAAGTTTTATTCAATAGTAATGGATAGGATATTTGGTTAATAACGAAGGTAGCCATGAGAATACAATATGTTGAAAATCTATTGGAAATCTATACAAAAAAAAATATGAGCAAGCAACATTGAGGAAATGTTGATATTCGTTTGTGTACTACTACAAGATTTTTTTATGACTTTTTTATACAAGAAAACTAATAGAAAATACTCATATTAAAAAAGAATTTGGTGAACTATAATTTGAGAGCATTACTAGATCTAAAGAACTTGCTTTTTGGCACTAACTTGTCAAAAACTTGTTTAGCCAAAAAAAAAAAACAATTTAAACAGAGTACATACATCCAATAGAGTGAGAGAATATTTGGAGTTGTTTTGAGACTTTTAATAATTAGGCTAAGGCTCTCAAAAAGTTAACTCAAAGAAAGGCTTTTCAAAATAATACTGAAAAACAAATATAATAATATTCTAAATATTATCATACAAGCACATTTATAAAACAGACAAAATAATTGAGGTATCTCACTAATTGAGTGCTACCATTAACATAAAAAAAAGAATATAATAATAAAAAACTAAAAAAAATTTAAACATCTTTCATCAAAGTTATGTATACAAGTTCATAATATAATTTTGGATATAAAAAAGAAAAGATGAAGTCTATTTAAAACTTTTATGAAGATACTAGTTATTCTATTATTTAAATTGACGTGAAAAACAAGTCTTTTCGGACTAGTACGGTCTCTTTTTTTAGGCCCGGTCAAGTTACTTTATATTGTCATATAGGCGTCAAACGAATCGTATTATGCCAGACACGATATGAGAAAAATATATCGGCCTAGCATGCCGTGAAGGCACGGCCTAGTGCATGGCCATGCTGGACCTTGCCAGACGTTCCCTGGAGAACTCATATCTATGTCATAACTTACAACTTTAAATATCATATAAATTTCCGAATATAAAAAAAAAACACTTAAGAGAAAAGATAAGAAAGAAGAAAAAATAAAAAATATATATAAATCATGCATACCAAGAACCCTGGGCGACACAATTATTACTCCCATTTAGGATAAATCTAAGATAAATACAAGTAATCATTGATTAAAATTAGAATTATATACTTTGATTTCCACTTAAATATTCATTGAGAACCCTCAAATTCATAAGATATCTCTTAGTATATTTCACGTGATTTCCTCCTCAATGCTCGACTAAATTGAAATCTATGACTAATGAATGTACTTGTATTATGATGAATTAATAATTATATGAGTTTATGTTTATGTTTATGTTTATTTTATTTTTAGGATGTTAATAGAAATGGATACAAATTAAAACTAAAACTTTAGATTTTCATGAATAAATAAGTTTGTGCATATCAACTGTGATGAACGATAATAGAAAAATTATGAAATACATTTACGTAGCATGGTAAAAAGTAATAACTCATTTAATCATAAAATGTAAGATAAAATTATTATATAAATATCCAAATTTAAGATGAGCTTAATCATTTTGAGCATGATGATTATGAAAACAAAAACACGAATATATTTAAGACTAATCTATTATATACAAATAAAAAGAATTAACTTTTATGTAATTATAAATGACAAATGGGCCGCACTAACCCAGGCCCATGCCAGGCACACCCTCTGCATCAATCATGCAGTGTCCGGCACGTGGGCCACAGCACGAGTGACCAAGCACCGAGCATGATCAGGACAGAAAGACGATGAGCCGATGTGGCGATGTGGGACGGGTGAGGTTCTACGAGGCCCAACGAGCGACTGCAGCAAGGCAGCACGAGCTAAAATCCTAATTTAAAAAAATTGCCACCCCGAGCCGAACCAACCCAAACCCGATCAGATTTTGGGTCACGGGCCCATGTCGGGCCTTACCTCCAAGGACCGTGTCGTGCCTGGTACGAAACGGCAGCATGATTAGGCCTGAAAAAAAAAACCAGACTGGATCAAACCGGCCCAACCCATTTGACACCTCTATATGTAATATATAAGTTAAGTAGAATATATAATCTAAAAATTTTACCATAGTATGTGAGTCATATGTTGGCTGTGATGAACAATAATAAGTATGTCACAAGACACAAATAAATAAGAGAGACTAAATGATAATAATAATCATACAAATCATTTTCTCTTGTATAACTTTCATATGTGAGATTCATAAAAAGACATATGTTAAATATCATGGGTATAATACTTAAGAATTCGAAAGCACAAACATATTTACATATTATCTCATACATTTAAGATAATTAAAGAATAGAGATTAAAAGTACATATTCAAAATAATTATTAAGGACAATATATGTATTGTTTACAGAGGATAAATGTGCAAATGACCCTTTCATAAAATAAGATGTAGCTTCAATATTAAAATATAGATGAAACAACTACGAAAGGATCATCCTTAATAGTGATAATACAAAGATGATGATCACTTTGTATACTTAGAGGACACACAAATATTTTCACACTAATATACTTTTTGTCCAACAATTAAACATTACATTAACCAAATACAAAGAAAATATCATCATACACAAGGATATGAGCCAACAATAAAGTCTAATATCTTTCTAAAAATTAAATATATTTATTCAACTCAAGAAATAGTTAGTATACTGTTGATTAAATCAAACTACTTAAATAAGCCCCATGATATTGATATCTAGATTTACATCAGCTTTGTTACTTGTATGACACATATACTAGCAAAACTATGTTAAACAAAAAATCCTCATCAAACAAGATTTTAGGATTATGTCAGCAAATAACATTTTTGACTCTCACAATGTCATAATATATTTTTAGCATCATTGTTAGAAATTATTTTAATAGAGTTTAATTAGTAAACTTGAGTTGACATAACTATATTTGCAAAAGATAGTTATATTTTTAGTTAAATGTATTTAATTATTACTTAGTATTCATATTGTTTATACATTTCATTTTCTACTTTTATTTTATCTATTTTATAACCACCACTTACATAAGTGGAACTTTTAGGGCTATGTTAACTTGTGGACCCAAAAATTGAGTGATCAAAAAGAGGATCTTGTCTAACGAAAGAGAAATTGAGATACCAAAGAAATGATATTTTTCAACCAAATATATCAAATGAAAGAGATGAATTAATTTCAAAGCAATGGTTAGTATTTCAGACCAAACAAAACTTTCAATCCATACTTTCATCATAAATGCCTATCAAATAAAAATCTAGAACTACTACTACAAAATGAATAGTTATACTGAACAAACATTATTATTTGAAGATAATATTTTAATATTAGTGACGAAGACAAATAAGAGAAATAAAGAAGAATAAAATCAAATAAGACAAATAAAACCAAAACTTAAAGCCAACATGCACAATTTTAAAAGTTATTTCACCCAAAACTATAAAAATTTATAAGAAAGATATGAAAAAAAAATAAAATCAAAAAAAATAATGAACAAAACAATAACAAGAATGAAGTTTGAGTACAGGAAAAATTCACGACACCTAAAAAAATCATGACAATCATCACAATAAGAAATCACAAATTTTTGATATCACGACCCAAATAAAAAAAAATGTTGACATTTTTTGTTCAGCATCATTGATCAACACAAAGAGTACAGATGAAATGAGAAAAAAAGTTCACCACAATACTAAAATCTAGTCATGATCATCCTAGATGTGTACTTATTCTTTTGATATAAATATTTGGAGGGAAATTCATTACTTGTGAATGATTGAGCAATATCTTTAGTGTTGGAATTTGTTTGGCACTCGTGTACTAATTTTTTTAGATCATTCAGTGAGTATATCTTATTATATTTGTACTAATTTTAATATTTATTGGAAAGATTTAAATTCTTACTCAATATAAAATTATAAATTGATAAATTCAATAAATTTAAGATGAAATTATAATGATTTTATGTGAAATTGATAAATTTCAATAAAATAAATGCTTAAAGAAAAATAAGTAATTAAGGTTATAATAATTTCATTATCACATCTTAAGTATACCTTTCACACTTATTCTTGAGTTATTATGATATTTATTCTTGGTTGTAATTAGACAAAAAAAAGTATCATAACATTTTTTGTATTTCTCGATTTTATCACCAAGTTTACCCAAGTATTTTACTGTGTAATATAATCATCAAATGCACGACATTTTCTTAAAATTATAGATGCACTATCTCTAAAATACTTAATGACCACAATATTATTTTCTCATAATGACTATCAAATACATCACTTATACAAATAATCACAATAATTTCCAAAGTTGGGATTTATTCAATACACAGTCAAAGTACTAAATATTTGAGTCATGACATTATTTTTCACCATAACTTTTCATTCTAAAAAGTATTAACTCTAGACATGACATTTCTAATAACATGACTTTATGTTCCAAAAAATAAATATCAAAGTCAGAACCTTATTCAATGTCATTATTCTGTATTATAAAAGGTAAGTGTCTCAATTACAATAATTTCAAAATCATGATACTATGCTCAAAAAAGTAAAATCAAAGTTGTAGCTAATTCCAATGCCAAAATTTTGTATCATAAAGAGTAAATATCTCAATCACGACAAATCAAGTACCACAAAATTACTACGATACTTTGCTTAGCAAACCAAGACCAAAATTATGAATATATCTAATATTACGACTTTATAAAATAAAAAATAAAGGCATCAGTCATGAACATTCTTAGTGTCATAACATCAATACACCAAAGAAGATTTGAAACGATAATAAAGTCGACATCTCAAGTCTATGTTATCACTTCCAACTTGAAATATCACATATATTACCAAAATATGAAAAATGACACTTTAAGTATAAACAAAAAAAGAAAAGAAAAAATAAGAAAAAAACACAATCTACACATGCCAAGAAAACTATGACGTGACTCAGACCCCCATTTAGACAAAATTCAAGATGAAAACAAGCAATCATCAATTAGAATTAGAATTATATACTTAGATTTTTACTTGAATATTCATTGAAACCCTCAAATCTAATTAATATCATAATTATGAAAGGCACTCCTGAGACACGCCTAAAGCTCATGAACCATCACTCCCAATGAAAATGTCTCACTTTAGGTGAGACACATGTGTGTGAGACGCGGCATGCCCTTCTTCTCCTGATTCCTCTTCTCCTCTCTTTTTTTTTTGCTTTTTTGGCTGTCAGAAATGGAGAAATATCATCAGGGAAAGTGAGGCAAAAAAATGTCAGGGAGAGACGATGAAAGGCGAAACACAGTAAAAGCAAGTCAAGGAAGAACATATCTAACCCAAAAAGGCATCATTTTAAGTTATGTTTTATTTAAAAAAAAATCAAAACAACCCAAAACAATATTATTTTTTGTTGGTTTTGAATTTGTAAAATCCCAAAAAATGTTGTTTTAAGGTTCTGATTTAAAAAAAATAGAACAACCCAAAACGACATTATTTTGGGGTTTCTATTATTTTTTACATTACCTCCAAAACATCATCGCTTTGGTCTTCCAACAGCCAAAACGATGCTATTTTGGGGTTCTCATCCTAAAGCCCTATAAAACTCCTCTTTCTCAGATTACACCTTAAAATTCTCAAAAAAAAATCATTCCAAAACACTCTCAAGACTAGATTGAAGAGAAGAGAAAAAGAATAAGACTCAAAAATATTTTTTTTATTTTTCCTATTTTTATTGTAAATAAATTCTTCAAAAGGTAAAAGTTATATTTTTAAAAAATTCTTAAAAACTAGGAGAAAATTCCTTCAATAAAACTTTGAAAAAAAATTAAATTTTCAAAAAGCTAATACACAAAATAGAGAAAAAATCTAAAAATTTATAAAAAATAGAAAAAAAAATTATAAAAATTATGAAATAATTAAAACAAAAAATTTTAATAGTTTTAATTATTTGACAAAGATTGAGTATGTTTATAATTAATAGATTTATAAGAAAAATCATATTAAAGATTAAATATCTAGCTATTAGCTAACCATATATAATATATATTATCAGTATAATTAATTATTTTTTTGGTTTTTCCTAGATAAATTCAATTAAATACAATAATTCACATACTTAGGTACATGAAAAAATCTATATGAGTTTGGATTATTTTCATCGATCACAAATACTTAGAGTTGATCGGATATTCAAATTCAAGTTGAACATTAATTTACACCAAAAGAAAATCTATGATATAATTTTATATATTTTTTTTGAAAATAATTTTATACCAAATTCTAGCTATTAACTAACCAAGAGACATATTCATGAATTATTAAAGACCTTGATTTACCTTTTTTTTTCTCAAAACTTAATATGTTAGACTTATATATACCACCTTGATGAGTGGTATTATAATTACTTTTCACCTTTATTGTATTTTTTTTATATTATGTTAATAATAGCACCCAGTAATGTGGACGGTCCTAATAGAATTTAAGTTATATAAAGTTGTTTATGAATTTTTTTAATGTATTATTGAGTTTTTTTATTATTATTTATTGATTTCAAGTTTGTACATGTGCTAAAAAGCATGGAACAAGTTCATTCTAGTGTTGATGGAAAGATTTCATTTGAAAATGAATTCCCTTTTAGTTTTGATAAAATAGTACCTTTAGAGTTAATCTCAATCCTAACACCAAATATGTTAGGAGTTGAGATATTTGACCACTCAAAACTTCATGTTTATTCTATAAGAAAATAACTTGCTTAACTAATTCAAAACCAAGATAATTATCAACACAACTCATAAAATCCTACAACCAACTCTTTATAATATTACTCTTCTAATTATTTTTTAGAATAAATAGATAAATTATATTCAACATTCTATCTTACATTCAAAACCAACTCTTTTTTGATACCCTTTATCATTTCTCTTGATAGTGGTAAGGTATTCAAACTTTATTCTATAATATTATCTTAATCAGAATGATATTAAAACATAATAAAAAAAATAAATATCATTCACCTTATATATCTTAAGAACTAACATTTTAGCTTTTAAAAATATATATTTATTGTTGCAAGTTTATTTTCATTAATTTAAAGGTAAGATAAATTACTTAAAAGCAAGATTTAATACAATTTAATTTATTCAAACTTTTTTAATTAATTATTATAATACTTTATCTATATAATCTATACAATCTTAATTTGAATACTCATAGCGCCTTGGACTTCCCACAAATAAATAATATAATAATTAGATATAAAAAATATTTTATTTCATTGTAATTTTAAAAAAAAAATTGTTTATAATAAATAGACACATAATTTTTGAGAGTAGACACAATATTCAAATTTAATTTGTAAATTATAAAAGATTTAAGGCCTGAAGCAATCACCAATAGTCTAGTTTACAAAATTTTTAATTATTATTACCTCATTTAATTAGCACAAATATATTAGATATTATTTCTTATTTTATCAGAAATTCAAATATGACATTTATTTTATTAATTATACATGTTGATGACATACTTATCATGAAAAATGATGAGCTAAAGATTATTTATCTCCATGGGTACCATCATCCATAATTTTATATGAAAAATCTTGAACCAAATAATTTTTGGGGATCAACATAGCTTATGATAGTATGTGTATTATATTGTCAAAGATGATATATCTTGAATATTTTTTTTAAAAAAATAATCTTTTGAGTTGTATTTTAACAGTTATTATGTTTGGTAAATACCATTTATTTAAAATGAATTTCTAATTAACTTAACTATATACAAAATATGTATGATAAAAATTATCTATTTTATTATTATCAAACAAAATATTTTGTATGTAATCAATATAATTAGTTATTTCATAAATTTATAATATCAAACTCAATTTCATATTATTTTTATATACTTAAATATGTGAAAAAAATCTAGGATTGAATACCTCATTCAGTAATTATCTTTGGATGGTCAAGTATTCATACTCCAATTAGAAATTAATTTGCACAAATATAAAACCTATTATGGGTTGTTATATTTTTTTTAAATAATTTTATTTCTTAAAAAAATAATAAATAAATGATTTTCTTAGATTCAAAACAAATACAAAATTTAAAGTTATAGTCACAACTATCTATGATTTTCTTTTGATCATGCATCTACTTAAGAAGATCAAATTTTTAGTCATTTCTTTTATTATTATCAATTTTAATAATCAATTAATGAAATATATAATCTCTAATTCAGTGTTTCATAAGTAAATAAAATATATAAATATAAATTATTTCAGATAAAAAATTCAAAATAAAACTATTAACACAACTTATATTCTTATAATTGACAGGCTAGTTGACATATTTATAAAGACTAATAACATCTAAATTTACTTCTCTTTTTTTCAATCTTTACTTGTTTTTAATCATTTATTTTATGTTAATAATAAAAATATTCAACTTGTAAATTATCCCAATTATTTCTCAGAATTATAGATGAAGTAATACAAAACTTTTAATAAGATATTATTTCGCATATATTATTTATAGATAACATATTATTAATTAATAAGACAAAAAAATAAGTATAAAACTAAAAATTTGAAGAATTATACTTGAATCTAAGGTTTTGAATTTTTAGTTACAAAATAGAATATTTAAAATATAAATTTAATTATATTAAGAGTGATAATAATATTTTAATACAAAATGAGAAAATAAATATCAAATATTAACCATTCCAAATATCTAGCCTCTATATAAAATAAAAATAATGAAAATTATAAGAATATGTTTCATAGTATTAAGTTAAAATTGACCCAAAAGATAGTTATATCAAAAATTCTTTATGGTAGATAAGTACCAGATAAATTAAATGAAGGTTTTATAAAATAATTATAAACCAACCATATTGTATATAAGTGAATAATACACAACTAAGAAATAACTAAGAAACAACATATTCAAAAGATGAAAATAACAAAAATAAGAATGATAAAAAAATATATGATAAAACTAAAAAAGATAAATTAAAAATAAAATTATTTAAAAATATTAAAATAATTCATATAAATGATAAAATATGAGATAATCATCTAAGGTGTTTGATCATGTTCAGCATATACATCTTAGTGCATAAGTTAAAAATCATAAAAATATTCGCTTGAATAAAAGATAAAAAATTAGATGTAGACCAAAGAGAAAATATGTACAAGTTATAAATAAAACTTAGTTAATTAAAATATATATTAATATAATCAATCTCAAGTAATTGGGATAAGACTTAGTTAATAATAATAATATACATAAGATTAAAAACACTTATATTCATTATCATTATGAGAGTGAGTTTTTTGATTATGAAGGTTTATACATTATTTTTTTTCCAACAAATTTCAATCCTTAATTATTCTTGAAAAAATAGTTATTAACATAGGTCGATTCCATTCAGCATAGTTATCTCTAATCAACAATTGAGTAACTAATACAAGGATTAAACTATCAGGTTTATAAAGAAAATAAGAATTCAAATGATTATTAATGATGAAACTAACACTAGATGTCCTTCAATTTTTTGAGATCGGTGATTTCATGCAAATCAAAAGAAGAAATAAAAAAATAAATAGAAAAAAAAAATCAATCTAAATCAAGACGTACATCCAATAACATTAAACACTTTTGTAGCTTTACAATATTTGACAATGCCGAGAAATTAATATTATCAAAAAAAACTCGAGTGATAACAAATTAATCAACAAAGACATTGTTCTCAAATCAAAGATGAGAGTAGAGGAAGTGGAATCTTGTACGTTTTGCTCCTTTGAGGATGCAACTATGATATATCTAATGAATGACAAATATTTGCTCACATATAATAATATGGATTAGATGCATAAAAAAACAAAGTCATAAAACATAAAACTGAAAATAAGGTGCAATTACTGTTCCTACATCCTCTTGCTTTTACAGACCAATTTAAAAAATAAAAATGAAAATAAATAACAATTCATCATTCACCCATTATGCCTTCACTGTTATAAAACAAAAAAGGTGACAGGTTATATGAATTAATAAATAAAATATGTATAAACAATTGACTTAGATTCTGTTCTTTGTCCCTCAATTGTTCTTTTATTCAAAGAATCACACTCACAATTACATAATAAGGTATGGCCGTGAAGCTATATTACAGTACCATAAAAAGAGAAGATTCTTGCTTAATCAGCTTTAATCTTCCACTAATCCTCTCGAAAGCCGACTGAGTTGGATGAATTGTCACGTTATCTTTCGAGTATACCACTTCAGCATCGTTTGGTTGGCAAGAATAGCTTTTCTTGTTGCTGTGGCTCCGACTCATTGAGCCCTACTTGACAAAAAAATCGGATATTCGAACCTCAAATGCAGATATATTAAATTAGTGTCCGCCTACCATTCAGCTGCCATCAACATAAATTGATTTTATTTATCTGCGACTGTTTTGAGAAATATATCTCTTACTTGATGTACGGAAGCAGCATAATCGGCATCGTCCGAGAAGTCATTGAGTTCCATTTCTTGAGAGAGAAAGCGAGTGATACAGAGAGAAGGACAAAGGAGGGAGAAAGGGAGGGGATAGGGAAGGAGGTAGAGGATAGAGGAGGGAGAGGGGGACAAAGCCAAATGGGAGAGGGGGGAAGAGCCGGAAGGAGAGGAGGGAGAGGGGAGCAAAGCCAAATGGGAGAGGGGAGAAGAGCCAGAAGGAGAGGAAGAAAGAGGCCAGAGGGAGAGGGAGAGGAGAGGTGGGGGGGGGGGGGGGGGGGGTGTGGAAGACAGAGATGGGGAAAGCAGCTTGGCGGGCAGGGACGCAGCGGGGAGAGAGAGGAACGCGGCGCTGGAGTCAGTTGGCAAGCGAAATTATATTGGCAAATAAGTGAGCTGAAGATATATTTATGTTTTGGTGCACCAAACACAACATATTTAATTTTATGTACTAAAAATCTAAAATTGTATGCACTAAAATTTTGGTGTACCATAACTTAATTATTTTAAAATTTGATGTATTTTTTCTTTATTATGATAAGTTTCGTACCCTAAAATTTTAGCACGAAAACATAATTATGTTGTAATTTGTATACTATTTTTTAATTATGAAGATTTTAGTCTACCAAAAATAATGTTATATTTTTCGATATACATCTTATGTTTTCATTTGAAATTTATCTTTCATATGCAATAGCTTGTGTTTTTAATGGGGCAATAAAAAATTAATATCATATGAACTTATTTTTCTTTAATATCTATATAAGTACATTAGGTGAGTTATATTCCATATGAATTTTTTATATATTTACATTTCTCTTATGTTTCTTTTCTCATTCAAAGTGATAATTTAGTCTAGAATATTATGTTTTCAAGTAAAATATTAGACTTTGCTAAGTTTATAGTGTTTTGATCCACACAAAATAAAAGTAATATTTTGTTATGCATATCTAAATCCTTAAAATAGTATTTATAACGAGATTATCTATTTACTAGCTTGTGTTGTTGCAATATATTTTGTTTTTCTTGTCGAAGCTGACATGATTGATTATAACTCTGAAATCTAACTTAAACCTCATTCAGTAAAAGTAAACACAAATAATGGTGCACTTTATGTTGTTAATATATTCTACATAGTTTGAATTGATATAATCTCTAACAATAAGATCTGAATCTTCATTGCATATTGTAGCATTTGATATATTCTTGACATATCTAAAAATCCTCTTTATAGCATACTAATAATAGCTTTTATCAATTTATCATATATCGACTAATAATTATCATTGCTTGTGTAATACATTGTCATTTACAAACTACGACAAATAGTAAACTTTTGAAATCTGATACATATGGTACTTGAGACATTTTTATCATATCTAGAGGTGTCAAACGAGCACGGCATGCTATAGTGCTATGTCTTGGCCAATCGTGTTGTGTCAGACACGTGGGCACGACACGCATGACCCGGCACCAAACGCAGTCAACACGAGCCGAAATTTGACAGACGAGGCTCGCCAAGCCCCGAAAGGGCGAAGATGCGTGGCGGCGCGGCGGCTCGCCGCAGAAACCCTAATTTTTTTAAAAAATTAGGGTTTTGTCCGACCATAACCGGACCAAACTTAACGGTTCGGCCCAACATGGTAGCTCGATCGTAAAGCCCAAAACTAGCCCGGACCATTTGACACCTCTAATCATATCTTTTTCTTTGTTATGAGTCATATTTCTTGAAAACTCAAGGTTTAATATAAATATGAATAAAAACTAGCTTACAATTATGTATATTAAAGTATCACAAAACTTTCTTGATATAATTCTTTTGTTTAGGCAATATTCTTCTTTTCAAATTTTTTTGCCAGATATATTTTCACTTTTTTGACATCATTTTTGTTAGGTGCTACAACAATATATTATTCATGCATAATAGCAAGATAATGAAACTATCACCATTGGATCTCTTCTAATATACATAAGAATTTGAATTGTGTATTTTGTATTCAAGACTCATGATAAATGAATCAATCTCTTATACTAGCATCTATGTACTTATTTGAGTCCATATAGAGATTTGTTCAATTTACAAACTAATTTTTTTGTCTTTCTTCAAAACCTTTTGGGTATAACATATATAATTATTCTTCAAGTTCTCCATGAAAATATACAATTTTCATGTGTATTTGTTATAATCGTAAATCATATGTTGCACACACATTACCAAACTACATGACTATTGTAAGTCGAATAATACAAGAAAATATTTCATTGAAATCGACATCTACTTTCTAGGCATATCTTTTGACGACCAATCATGCATGATACAACTCCACTTGATCATTAACTATTATATTTGATATTGTACACTCATATATTTCCAATACTCTTTATTTCTTGTGGTATTAGAATGAGATATCATATATTGGTTATATGGAAAGCTTCAATTTCTCCATGCATTATTGTTATCCAAACAAAAACTTTTTGGCTTCTTATAGCCTTGTGGAAAGTTGATGACTCTTCTTATTTTGTTAGCGAATAATATGCAACATTTTACTTAAAACTATACTCTAAGTGTCAAGTTTGTTTTCTCCCTCTCGATTTAATCATCATACTTCATATACCTATGACTTATCTAATATTTGTTCATTGTGCTCTACTCTTGTAATTCATGTTCTAGATATTTGTTTCCAAAGAAACTTATAATTTTTGTATTATCACTTTCTTATTCTTGCAGTATGTCTTCTTCAAAGATGACATATTTACTAATAATAAGTTTGTGCGTAGTTGTATCATACAAAAAACACCCTTTTACTTCATTGGAATATCCCAAAAAAAAAATATTTTATAAATTTTAAATCTAACTTTAATATTTATTGGGCATTGTACATAATGTACATGGGACTTCAAATTGAATATTGGCAAAAATAGTCAATTGGCTTAGTAATCTATATTTTTATCGGCATCTTCAAGTCAATCATAATTGATGATAAGCCGATTGATAACAAAATATGTAGTTTTTATTGTTTTTGCCTAAAATCACTTGGTCTTCTCCATAGTTCTTAACATGACTCATATTTGTATAATAATTATGTTTATCCACTCAGCTACTTTATTTTTTATAGAATATATGTCACAATGTACTGATTTTTGAAACCTTAATTTGAAAAAACTTATCAAATTTACTACTAGTATATTATCCTTTATTATTAGTCCTCAAACACTTAATCTTTTTTCACTTTCAAGTTCAACTTGTATTTCAAATATTTTAAAAAATGAAAACATATCCGACTTCCACTTGATTGGATACATCCAATATCTTATAGAGTAGTAATCAATAAAAGATATGAAGTATTTTGCACCTTCTATTGATAGAACTGGTCCTTCCCTGATATCAAAATAAATTAGTTCCAAGATATGTTTGCTTCTTGTATTAGAGCTATTGAACTTCAATCTATACTACTCTTTAATAACATAATGCTCATAAGAGGATGACAAAACTTTTTTGAGCCATGGAAGAACTCTTATTCAGTAAGAATTTTGAAACCTTACTTTGATATGTAGCCAAGATTACTATCTCATGTCATCGATAATTATTTTCTCAAACTTGTTGAAACCATGGATACTTGTTGTTGTCATTGTGTTTCTCTTCTAAGCATATATAAATTTATGAATATATTTTCTACTTTTGTTACTATAAGTGTTTCTTTCATTATTTTCATAGTCATCAATTATCCATTATTATTTATTGTCTTAAAGCAATACATTTTTCTTTATGTCATTCACATGTCATACCTCTTGGATGATACATAACACATCATGATACATCTTAATTGTGATAGTATTAATACCAATAATTTTGAAAGAATAATTATTTTCCATGAATATAGATTCTCTTGAGATAGGTTTGTATTGATGAAACCATTCTATTTGACCTTAACTATTAAAAAAGAAAAGATTAAGGTGGATCATAAAGTTTTGGTGGTTGAATTGGAAAAAGTTGATAAATTGTATACACATGAAAATGAAAAATCTAAAACTTTTTATAATATCAAGGCTAGGGAGAAAATAAAGAAAAATAGAGTGTAAATTAAGTGCATGGAAGAAGGAATAAATATACTCATTCCTCCATCATCCATGATTGATACAGAAAGTGCAATATAAAAAGTAGTAAAACAATATATTGAGAAACTAGCATGGACTATGGAGATTCTCAATGAAGAGAGAAGCTTTGAAGGTTTAGCTATGGATATTAAACATAGCACTACTTGGTAGGCAACCCAAAAATTTTATTTTGTTGCTATTCTTTGTGTGATAAATTATGATTGTTGTTAGAATTAAAATTGTATGTATATATTTACACTTACACTACACTCCACAAGCAAGAAAAAATAGCATATTCAAACTAACAATTAATTAGAAATTTTTCTCAAATTTATGCTAGTTTTTTAGAGTAATGACTTTGGTATTATAAAAAAAAATTCTATCAGAAGCAACATGATAATGTCATTGTAGTTATTCAGAGTCGTGACTTTAGAGTTAGAAGAAAAAATATCATAGGGGCTACAAGAAAAGACCAATATAGTTTTTCAAATATGTGACATTTGTGCTACAAAAGGGAGAGCATTTATAAAAATTATAAAAAAAACTATAACTTTGATACACTATCAAAATTTGGAAGATACTACTTGCTACAATGCCGAGACTTTTTATTTATAGAAGAAAAAAAATTTTCATAGAGTCATGACCTTCAATTTTTATAACCCTAATTTTTTATCGATGCCGTGATGGTCCACCCTAAATCCTCATTGCTTGTTGATTCAATAATGAAAGGAAGAAGATCATTAAATATAATTTTCATGGAGATGATCGACAAGAAGAAAGGGAAAAGACTAAAACCTAGTATTGCATAGATATAACCCAAAAGTCATGAAGCCAAGGCAACTTTCATTACATATATTTAGCAAATATGGATGGACTCCATGCTTTGCAAAAAAGAATTTATTAGGGAGAAAAGATTTTGCAAATTCATTCATCCCTTTGGTAATATTATTAGAAAGTAAAATTGAATGTTATTTTGTATATATATATATAATGGGAAAATGCCTTGGTTGAAAATAAGTTCTATGCAAATTTGTAGGATAAACAAGAGAAGACATGCTATATGAGAGAGATTTTGGTTCATTTTGATAAAAAAACTCATTGAAGAGTTGCTTGGATTTGCATGGGAAAAAGATAGTGTGTATTTCAATTTTTTCTACAAGGAAATGAATTTTCCAGCTATCGTCAAACTATTGATAATTGGTAAAGTCATTTGGAGGATCACTTCAAAAAGTACATATAAATATTTGATAAAGAGAGAACTTGTAGAGGTGAGTAAATATTAATTATACTTTATATGTTTATTTTTGGTATCACTCTCTATGTTTCTATGATTACTCTAGAGAGAGATATACTATTATTTATCATCCTCATTCCTTGTATCACTTTGATGTGAGAATGATTTTGGAAAAATTGATTTTTAGATTCCTCGAGAGTGAATTTGATTACCAACTAATTTATAATTCACTTATTACTTTGCTTTGTTTAGTTAAGTAGCTTATATAGATGAACAAGTCAATATAATATATTTGATAGTGTCCCGATGATATTATTGGGCATACATAGGAAGAATAAATGAGATAGAAAGGGGAAAAACTAATACTTGAATGAATGAATTAATCAAAATTTAGAAAGAATACCCATCCTTCACCATGAGTGACACACAAGAGACATAAAAAAGAGAAACATGAGAAGATGAGTTGGCCTACATTTATCATTTCTTAGTTGCACATGGTAGTAAGTTTATAGATATTTTGCATATTTTGGAAAATATATAGCAAATTATTGAATGAACAAGGAATAGCTAAAAAGGGAGATCTATTCCATACACATAGGAGTAGCAAAATTAGTTGGAAAGTATGATGTGATATGGAAAAAGCATCTACATAAAAAAGAGATGAACTTTGTCCCAATATAAAAATTATTCGAATACCAGATCTACAAATTTTTGGAGGAAGAAAAGAAAAGAATGGATAATGGATTGATAGGAAGTACTAAATTATTTAAAATTCTATACAAAATAGTTGTAGAAAATTAGAAAAGAGCAATTAAGGAAAAAAATATAGTAAATGAGAATGAAATGACATTTATAAAGTACTAGTGGATGGATAAAATAGGAAAGTATAGTATAAACCAATAAGATTTTTATTTTCTGATGGTGAGTTTTGATGCTGCACTAAATTCAATTGGGTGAAGACATAAGGTTTTGTATGATATTTTGACAAAGATATTGGATGAGTTATATACATTGAGGGGAAATTTAGAAGGGTCATCTATTTCTCAGCCACCTTTGGAGCACTTGATGTTAGATTTTCCTTTCAAAAAAAATGGTCCTAAAGATAAATCATACTGCCACTTCTATTACTTTTATAATTTATATTCTTGGTATTCATTCCCATATTGTGATGTTGTACTTATTATGTGGAATTGAATTTGAGAAGTTTGAATGCATTGTTTCTTTTTCTTTTTATCAGAGGGGGAAGTTTTTGCTCGGGGATGAACACTTTTTTTAGTATGTGAGTTTGTTCAGTTTTCAAATTAATAAATATTCTTATATATTTTGGGAATTAATAAATTCACATTAGATATTTTAGAATATATCTCAAGAATTTCTAGTTCTTATTGATAGCACTCAGAAAAATCTAGGATTAAAAACCCTATACCTATAATTCTTATTTAGTGTGTCTTAGATTTGCCCCTAAGTGGGGATAAAGATTTATGCCCTGCCCTTAGAGTTTTAGCTTGTGCCTTGTATTCTTCTTTGCTCATGGATCTTTCATATATATGTTGGCTTCATGACCTATCTCACCTTCTCTCTCTTATTATTTTTGAAATACCCTTTCTCTTTTTTATTTCCACCCAAATCTCACTTTTATAATTGCATGTCTAGGGCTGTTTTTAAGTGGGAAGTCATAGCAATGGGAAATGATCATGGCTTTAGTTTTGTCTCTCTATAATACAAAGTCACACTACAGTAGATGGTCATGACTTTGGTCTCTTTCATCTATTAGATTTCCATGACAGTATGAATGATCTCAACTAATACATTTTTTTTCTATAACATGAATTCAAGGCACTGGAAATGGTCAATGCTAGTACATCTTACCATTATAACATAAAGTCATGATATTAGGAATTATCATGGTTCATGCATTTCCTTTATGTAACCCAAAGTAATGGTATCGGGAATGACCATGACTTTGGCCTTTACTCTAAAGTAAAAAGTTGCTCTCAAAATTACTATAGCTTGATTAAATGCTATATGTAACTCTTTGTAACTGAAAGTCATTATGCGGAAAAATTTTCATGATTTTTGACTTAGTATTTGTTGCTTTGGAAAGAGAAAGTCGCATCACTAAAGAATGTTATGAATTTTAATACTAGTGGGGTATTTGGCTACTCTGACATAAAATTAATATTATGGCTATTAAAATAATACTAATTTAGAGTGATTGTGACTTAAAGAAAGTTTCATAACCAAAAAGAACATGTTACATATTGAAATAATCATGTCAATTATGTTATAAAGTCATGACGTATAAAGATAATCATGATTAATTGTATAAAGTTTTGGCTAAGATTAGTTTTTGAAACTAATACATATAATTTAAATGTGTAACTAAGTCATAACATAAAAAATTATAAGACTTTACATGACTTTTTTCTCCACTCCTCAATAATTTCTCCAAGTATTACATTTCACATGAAAGCTACCTGATTTCACTATTATTCAACATAATCTAAGAAATTTATAATATTTGGTAATATTATAATATTTGGTATTTTAAATTACCTGATATCAAAATTATGATTTCACTATTATTTCATCAAATCATTCTGTTTAAGGCCCCTTTTCATGAAAACATACCAACAATAATTACCAAAATAACTAGTAATATTTGGTATTTTTCATATCAAACAAAATTCTACCCTAAGACTATTATTCATCCTTAAGCAATTAATCTTTTTCAAAAAAATAAACTTTCCATATCATTACAAGTAATTTAAAAATAAATAGCCGGCATTGTGAACGCCGACCTTTGATTTAAACTAAAGGTCGTCATTCACAATGACAGCTATTGACATCCTGTTTCTAGGCATACTTGTTTAGTTATATTTTTTAAACCAGCATTTTAATTTGAATTTTTTATTTAAAAAAAAATTATTTTCCTAAAAAACTAGAATAATTTTGAGTTGAATAAGATACCATTTCGTAGGCCTCATTGATATTAGTTTGTAGATGGGTTGAATTTTAAAATCTAATTTACAGATAAATAGTAATGGCCCTATGAAATTCAAATAGCAGTATTTTATCAGTGTCTATTACTATCCTCAGTTTTTACTTGAAATTAACCCTAGGCACTATATAAACCTAGTTTTACGTGCCAGATAGATCCCTAGCCCAAAAATACTCATTTCCAGCTCCAAAACCCTAGAAAAATTCTCAAAGACCCATGGATCCCGAATTGGGTCGTTTCAACCCATTTTCAGGCAAATTAGATTTTAGCCAGATTTTACTATTTTCTAGCCATTCCAAGCTTATCCATAGATCTCTCCCCCTATTTTTGGACCCTCTGAACTCATTTCCATTTTTCATTTCTTCAGATTTCTCACCATTTGAAAGATACGATGAAAACAATTTTGGCCGATGGTTGAATTGAGTTTTCGGCTACCACATCTTTTAGACCAAGGTAAGGGTACTATAGTGTTCTTTGTCTATTGGGTTTTTCTTTGATATAAAGTTTGTAAATTTTGAACATTATTTGATTAGTTTTCTATTTTTTAGGTCATTTAGGATAATTACCAAAAGGGTTTGGGCTGAAATTGGAAACCAACTAGTCAAATTAGGCAAAACTAAATTTGGATTAGTGAAATTTGATATTTTTATGATTTATTGGAAGGTTTAATTTCAAAATATAAGCCTCTCAGTGAAAAGCTCCAATTTTAGGTAGTGGGTTTATAGGGCACATTGTATAATTGGATATATCGGAGTCCAATTTAGATATTTTCATAGTTCTAGAAATTATTTTAAGATATTTGGGCCATCCCAATGTCATTGTTTTAGACTTTTAGTTATTGAAATCTAACTAATATTTTTATTATATTACAGGCACTTACACTGAGCTTGGATATGATCCTACTGGGGAGCAGGACTAAGCTTCTGTAGTCTATGAGTAGTTTATATGTTTTAAATATTTTGGTATATAGATTGAGCTTATAAACTACTTTTAAAATTTATTAATTTACAAAATATTTCTTGAGATTTTTTTTATGATTTTAAGCATGTTAAATATTATTAAAGTTTTAGGTGCTTAAAATTGGCTATGGTGAATATTTGTGAATTGAAATTCATCAATATATTTGATTGATTTGTTGAAATTAAATTCATAAATTTTTAATTAATAATATAGTATCATTGGAAATGTATATGTGAGTAATGGTATTGTGTGGGTTGTTATAAATTAATATACCATATAGTACCATAGGTTCGATTTAGTATTTATATTACAGTGTACTGGGTTTGCCACAATGTCATGAAGTTGGTTTCATCCAACATTTATATATTATTTTAACGATGTCATGAGGTTGGTTTCATCCGATGATTATATATTATTTCCATGGTCATGATGTCAGGTTTACCCGATGGTTTATTATTATTATTATTATTATTATTATTATTATCACGACACCTTTCGATGTTAAAAGTCGTGAGGTGGGCTATCCCACGGGTTATTATGGGTATAGGTATAGTATATTATTGAATTCTAAGTAAGCTATAATCATTTTAATATTTATGGTTATTGTATTTTTATGATTGTTTTAAGCTCAATTTTTATGTTATGATTAAATTCAGGTTATAATTTTCTTAATAATAATTTTTGGTGAAATTTTTGAGCATGATTTTCATATTATTGATTTGGGTATAAGTTTGAGTTTTGTGAAATGATTTTAAATGGGGAACTTTGCAAAAAGGTAGATATGAGATCTTGGGAGAAGAAATTTTCAAAAAATAAAAACATTATTTTTCTTTATAATTTATGCCACTCACCGAGATTTATTCTCACATTTTATTATTTTAAATATGTTCCCTATGTCGAGGTAGTTCATAGAGACCTACCTCGCACCAGCTTCTGCATCACTCTTTCTATGCTAGTTATAGTATTCTATCTTATCTATTTGTCTTTATTTTATTGGATTTATTTATTTCCATTTGCACCCCTAAATTCACAAATACTCTTAGAATGCTCTGATCTTAGTATTGAACTCATATGAGTCTTTATTATGTGTGTTTGTGGTTATGGCCTATAGTAAGATAGGTCATTTGTAGATTTGAGCTGTTGTGATTTTTTTTTATATTAATACATGTGTTTACTTTCTTTCTTTAAGTGGAGTTCCATTGGATATTCCTTAGAGATTATATAGTGAGATTTCACTAGGCGGGATAACCTAGGGAATCCCGGGAGGGTATCCGGGTCGGGTCTTGTCAATATGTTGTTGGTTGTTTTTTCCTTTAAAATAATATTCTAATCTAATGCTATTCTAATCGTGCATTACACAACTAGAAGGAAACCTCAAGTTAGATTTAAGGAGAATTAGTTATACAAAAAATTTTACAACTTGAATTGTAATTTAAAAGGCATGACACACATGCCATATTTAACTTACAACAGCAACACACATAATCCATTCATATGGGGTAAAGGGCCATAACCATGCACCATGCAAAATATACATCACTTTATCATGATTATAATTAATCAAAGTAATCATTTATGAGGTGTTTAAATTTTAGGGTCCTATGGGCATTGCCCCTTGCGGTGTCCAGGGGTAGCACCCCTGCTAGTGTACAAGGGCAGCACCCCCGGGGTGGAGCCCCTGAAACAAAAATAAATTGCTAACTCGTTAAATGAGTTGCTGCCATATTTCCTTAACAAAAAAAAAAGATTTATAAAACTGATTTATGACTGCAATCAAATCATAGTATCATTTATAAAACTATTTTACATTTAAACATCTTCGTATAACAATTATACGAATCTTTAATCACTTTAAATAACTATCATATATTAATTCATGGATGTAATCATATTACAATCTTATTTACCACATAAATTGAATTTAGTATTCGTAACAATTGAATTAACATGAACAAGTTACAAACATTATTGTTTAATCATATTAAACTATTTATTATCATATTAATATTATAGATCTGTTTCATGCAATATTGATCAAAAGGTCCATAAATTATTTGTATAATAATGATAATATGTTTGTTCGTATCAAATATAAACAAATATATAAAATGATTTAATTGATTTGTAAATTCTCAATGATACCATTGTCAGGGTTCTGGTAAATTTCATACCAGAATTTCACAATAGACTAGGAATACACCAATGATCCATGTAAATATAATTAAACATTGAACAAGGATGTTACCTCTTGTAGCACAAATAAAAATTTGATTTCGAATAGTTCAGTCGAATCCTAGCACAGTCAAGTGTCCATGCCTCTAACGGTATCCACACAAACATATCTTTGTTATTATTTTTTGTTTTCTATCTCTCCCATTTTATATAAAATCTTTTGGTTTTTCATACATATTTTTAAAAGGACGTGTTATTAACTAAAAGGATGTGTCATTAATAACACACATTTATAAAAGGACGTATCATTAACTAAAAGAGAGAAATGTGAACATTAAGTTTGAGCCCATTTTAAAGGTTTAAATATCTACTAATTGGATCAAACTATTTAATCTAATTAGCTTAAGATTTGAAACAAAATTTAGACTTAAGATTAGACTCAATTTATTTTAGTCTAACTAAAATAAAATGAACTCCAAATATATATACATTTTTATGTGTGTGACCCAATAGGTTCTCGTAATGTTGGCAGTGAATTTAAAATCATATTTTAAAGAAACAAGCAAAGAACAAAATTTAGCAATACATCATTGCTACCCATTTGATGGAAATATAATAGTTGCAACATAACCTAATTTTGTGCCTTATATTATTATATGACTTAGTTTTTTTGTCCATAATATACAAATTGATTAATGAGGCACGTATCATGTCATCCTCACATCAATATATACGTTTATTGAACTTTGAGTAGACTAACTTAAACAAATAAGATCAATATCTCATATTGACTTATTTGGCATGATCATGCATTTAAGTAGTCCTACTCAATCAAGGGGTCAACTGATATCACTTACATTATATAAAAGGGATAAATTCCATCTACATCAATCACAACCCTTTGCACAATTTATTGTATACATAATAAACAACTCTATAACCATCCTTGTTACAGGTGGTGTTTGCAAAATCTAAAATATATAACTTCTTATGTAGGGAACCATAACGACTTCATGTCAAAGGACAATTCAATATACTTATGTGTCAATCCAGTATATGTTCTCCAACATATACTTATGTGTCAACTTAATATCTCATATTTGTTAACTTACATACTAGTCTTAATATATTAATATTGCCCTTAAACATTATTACGTGACTAAGGACAATTTAGAGTAGTATTTGATAGAATATTTCACTCTAAAGCATTATTATATTTAGAGGTGTCAAATGGGCTAGGCAACCTATGCCCGACCTGGAGCCAGACCTGGCATGGTCCGGCACCATGCTCAGGCCCATGTCATGCCGACCCTTGGCACAATTCGTGTCGTGCTGGGCCATGGCACTTCGACCTGCATGCCATGTCGGGTTGAGGCACTTCGACCTGCATGCCATGTCGGGTTGAGGCACTTCGACCAACATGTCGTGCTAGGCACGACCCGAGTGCCTGACAAGTAGGCAGGGTGGGGTGATGATGCCCGACAACCGATGAAACTATGGCTGACAACCAACAAAATGATGCCTGAGAAGGACGAAGCGGTGTCGCCCAATGGGCAACGATGGCATGATGTCGATAACTTTAATTTCCTAATTTTAACTTAACCTAAAACTAGCCCGAATCATCCCAAACCCAGGCTGATTACTAGCCACGGGCTGTGCTGGGCCTACCCTCCAGTTAACCATGTTGTGCTATGCATGACACAATACTGTAGCATGTCATGCCTGGCACGACACGTAAGCATGTTGGGCCTAAAAAAAAGGTAAGGCTAGCCTAGTCCAACTCGTTTGATACCTCTAATTATATTCATCTAATATTTGCACAAAGCTAAATAAATATAATAATCATAAAATGATGTCTTTTTACATATACGATATGATACAAAAATCCCAAAAGAATCATCTAATGATTGACTTTTAGGGCATACTCTAATAATTAATGGAGAGGCATCATATTTCTTTCAGTCTACTCGGGGGCTCTAGTAGAGGATGTACTGTCACCAATCTTCTTCATTCTAATGGTAGAATACCTCTCGAGGAGCCTTAATGAGCTCTACGAGAAGTACCAAGGAGTTAGTTACCTTACGGGTAGTAGTGTGTCGGTCAGCCACCTAACCTATGTGGACCACACCATTATCTTCACTAATAGATTGTGCAGCTCCATTAGAAAGGTATGTAAGGGAGTTGCTGCATAGGTATGAGTAGATTTTGGGCCAGACTATTAACTTTCTGAAGAGTAGTTTTTACTGTAAGGAAAAAACCAAACCTAATAGAGTGGCCAAGCTCAAGAATAATCTCGGGATGTAGAAGTTCGACTTCCCTATCACGTACCTGAACTGTCCCATTTTCAAGGGGCACAACAAGAGTCTCTATTTTGATAATATCCTGACAACCTTCCGTTCTCGTATAGAGGGTTGGTCTAACAAGTTACTTTCTGAGGGAGAAAAGATCATGTTGATCAGACACATTCTTGCTTCGCTCCCTCTTTATCTTATTTAGGTGTTCAGACCCAATATGACGATGATCAAGATGGTGGAGATACTTATGTCTATATTTTTTATGTGGTCACTAAAGAGATATGAGGCACATTAGGTGGATGAGATAGTGAACCTTTGCAAGCTACGTGATGAGGGTGGCTTGGGATTCAGAAACATCCGGGATAACTCGAGAGCAATTGAGATGATGTTGTGGTGGAAGTCATGGACCAAGCATACTCATCTCAATAGGTTTTTGAGGGATAGGTATCATAATTCTGGGTTCCCCGATATGAAGAAAAGGTCTCCGACTTGCCAATGTGAAAGAGAATAAAGAAAGAGAGTGCCGAAACTGAGGAGTACATTGTGTGGAAGGTTGGGAATAGTGACATATCATTTTAGCACGATAAGTGGGTCGTTGTGGAGAAGCTTAGCTAACTAGGGGCCTCGGGTCCCCCTGAAATTCTATTCGAATTAATATCGCATATTAAAAATATGCAATATTAATTCAATTATATACAATTATCAATTGACATCAAATTCATCATAAAAAAATAAATTATTAAAATATTCAGTATTAGATAAAATAATTCAAAATAATTTTTGGATAAAATATAATTTTGTCAAATTCTTGTTATTTATCTCAAAATAGGTTTTTTTCTTACTACTTTAGTAAAGATAAACTTAGAAATAATGTACTATGTTAGTTAAGTTGATAATAGTTTATTGAAAGACATTTCATTCATAACGAGAAAAAGATTTAATAAAATATTATATATGAGAAATAATTATTATAAAAGTAAATAGAATACATAATGATTCAAAATCTTGTTATAAAACATAATAATAAAACAATTCGGCTCTTGAATTTTAAGTATTTTTTTTAAGAATATAAAGTATTTGGATATTAAGAAAGTTTCATAAACTTATTTTTATATCTCCAAAATTATGTTATTTCACTCAAATTTCATATGTGATGAAATGAAATGAGTTAAAAAAAATATAATAATAAGAAACAATTATTTATAATATAATTGGAATACTGATTATAATTCAAAATCTACATAAAGAATATAATAATAAGAAAAAAAATATCAAATAATTTTTATCTCTCTCAAATTAAGTTTTCTACTACATACAATAGTTAAAAACTATTAAATAAAATGTTGGAACTAATTTTTTGATAGACACTATTCTATGTTAGTTCAATAGAGATTAATTTGTTGATTGGTATAGTTCTTACTGAAGTTGGTTCTCATAAGAATAACATCATTTAGCCCTTAGTTGGCACTGAAGCAGGAGGAAATACATTGAAAGGCATGGTATTTAAATGAGTTTTCTAAGCAGGATGCTCATTAATTTAGTCATATACATGATTCCTTAGCAGTGCAATCTTAGTAACATTTAGTAAAAAGGAAAATGGAGAATTTAGGGATCCTAATAGAACTGAAGGTTTTCATGGTAACTTCCCATGCATTGGGGAAATATAATTTTGGTGAGAATGTATCACTAGGAATTGAGAAATTACTAATCTGGCATGAGTTTTGTTTGAACACCACTTTAATATTAAGTACTTTAGTGAGACTATTAAAGGATCAAAGACCCAAGAGTTCATAAATTTCATGCAAGATAATATATGTTATTAGGTATTATAAAAAAAATTACTGACTGCAAACTATAACTGATGAGAATTATTTATGAAGAGAGACTTTTTCTTTTATTCTGTGTTCTTACAAGCAATACAATGATTTATTTATAGGCTATAGTTTTCCTTTCTAAAATTGAAAATTAAAAATCATTATCACCCGTAAAAGTAACTGCTGACTCTTGACATTTTATCTTCCGCATTAATAAAAAGACATTTAATGTTTATTCAACAAGACTCCTCTATAAACTTAAATGCTTTTGCCATCTTTCATGCCTAGCAATTTTTTGCAGTTGTTGAGTAGTATTGTAGGTAGCAGTTTCGTGAAGATATCAGTGACTTGGTTCCGACTTGTCACGTATACTAATTCTATATTTATTTCCTTCACTTGATCTCGGATTAAGTATGAGCGAACATCAATATGCTTGCTTATCTCATGATTCACCTAGTTCTTGCTCAACTCAATTACTGATTTGTTGTCAACTCGTATCTTAGTCGCACCAATCGTCCAAGTCTCTGCACCAATTGCTGTAAAAGTACCTGGCCAACTTGTAATTTAATGCATTTGTATAGAATAACCCAAGTGATATTGTTTCTTTGATGTACCATAGAATTCACTTTAACGCCTTCCAATGTGAATAGACTGGCTCCCCCATGAACCGACTTACAATACCGACATTTAATGCAAGGTCCGGCCTTGTGCATGTGAGATAGCGAAGGCTTCCCACTAAACTCTAGTATTTGTTTGCGTCGACTCGTTCTCCTCCATCAAACTTAGATAATTTTACACCCGGTTCCATTGGAGTTGAAATAGGATTGCACGACTCCATCTTGTACTTCTTCAAAATCTCCTTTGTATATGTTTTATGGGATACAAAGATACACATCTTTCCTTGTCTTACCTCCAGACCAAAGAAAAACTTCATCAAGCCCAAATCTATCATCTTGACTTCCTGTGTCATTGTGCTCTTGAACTTTTGTATTATTTCATTATTATTCCCTATAAAAATGAGATCATCAACATAAAGAGCAACAAATAACATATTACCTTCACTTTTCTTCACATAAAGGTCATGTTCGTAGGGACATTGCTCGAACCCATTCTCTTTGAAGTATGTATCAATACGAGTATTCCATGCTCATGATGCTTACTTTAACCCATAAAGTGCTTTCTTCAATTTCAACACCTTCTTTTCTTCTCTAATTTTCATGTATCTGGGTGGTTGTTTAATATAAACTTTTTCTTCAAGCACACTATTAAGGAATGCCGACTTGACATCCATTTGTAATATTGGCCATTTGAATTGAGCTGCTTGTGAAATGAGCAATCTGATTGTCTCCATTCTTGCAACGGGAGCAACCACCTCGTCATAGTCGATTCTCACCTTTTGCTTGTAACGCTGCTACAAGTATCACCTTATACCATTCTATCTCCCCTTGAGCATTTATCTTTTTCTTAAATACCCACTTGACATTAATGGGCCGAGTTTCTTTCAGCAATTCTGCTAACTCTTATGTATTGTTGCGATCTATTACTTTAATCTCCTCGTCCATGGCAGTTTGCCACTTCTTTTCTTGCACCACCTGTTCAAAACTTAAATTCTCAAAATCCACCAAAAGGCATACAAGGTGTACCTCATTTGTCGAATCATATAAATCTTGTAAACTTTGAATTTTGGGTTGTCACGGTTCATCTTCATCATCAATAGTTTTAGAATTTTTCGGTATGGTTGTTGGTATAACAGTTGATGATTCTCCAACTTTGATGATATCTTCTGTTGCTTTATTTCAATCCCATTCATTTGCTTCATGAACTCGTATATCATGGCTTATTAGAATCTTCTTGCTTATCGGGTCGAATAGTTTGTATCCTTTTATTTTCTCATCGTACCCAATAAAAATATATCTTTTATTTTTGTCTTCGAGCTTTGTTCTTTGTTGATCTGGTACGTGTGCGTACTATGTAGGTCAAACTACCGAATACTTTGAGATGAGAGAGTTTCATTTTTTGTCCGATCCATGTCTCTTGTGATGTTTGATCATACAACATCGCATGTGGAAACTAATTTTTGAACATAGACAGCGTATTGCATGGCTTCCGCCCAAAATTTATTCGGCATTTTCTTGCTTTTGAGCATTGAACGAATCATGTCGAGAATGGTCCGATTCTTCCTCTCGGCCTCACCATTTTGCGGTGGAAATTATGGTGTGGTTAGAAATCACCTTATGCCTTGCTCCTCACAATACTTCATGAAAAACGTCAAAGTGTATTCGCCACCTCTATTGGATCGTATAGATTTGATGTGTCTACTGGTTGCCTTTTCCACCAGCACTTTGAATTTTTTGAATACCTTGAACGCCTCAGATTTTTCTTTCAGAAAGAAACCAAAGTTTTTTGTGAGAAATCATCAATAATATAAATAAAATACCTTTTGATGCTAAAAGATTCAGGGGTGATTGGTCCACATATGTCAGAATGAATCAACTCGAGAGGTTGCTTAGCCTAATATTCTGCCTTCTTTTGAAATAACATTCTTGCATGCTTTCCGAGCACATATTCTTCACAAAATTTTCTCTCGTATCCCATGTCCGGTAGTCTATGCACCATGTTCTTCTTTGCCAACTTGTTTAGGTCTTCATGATGTAGGTGACTAAAATGGAGATGCCACATTGATGCATTGTCTTCTACATTGACTTGCAAATATTTTTCTCGCATACTTCTCAAATTCAGATTATACATCCAATTTCTTCCCATTTCAATTTGTACGACTAAATGCCATTGCTTGTCTTTCAATAGTAATATCCGATCTTTCATAAAAATAAAATAACCTTTCTCCATCCATGAGTTGCCCCATACTTAAAATGTTGCTATTGAGGTCTGGTACTTAATACACATCTTAGATTGACCCAATGAAACCATCTTTTTGTACATAATAAATCGTACCTTGACATTTGACCTCAACCTTCGATCCATCTCCAAATGATACAGATACAGTTTCAACCTTTCACATCTCTTTGAAACAATGCTCGTGCCCGCACATATGGTTGCTTGCAGCCATGTCGAGGTACCACACTGTGTCGTTGTCAGTGTTGACTTTGTTATATACCATTAAGAGAAGGCCTTCTTCCACCTTAAATTCCATGGCTAGGTTGACTGTCTCTTCCACATTTTTCTCGACTCGACATTCTTTTGCAAAATGCCCCACCTTTCCACAATTGTAATATTTATCGGAATTACAATTTTTCACATAGTGACCATATTTGCCACACTTGTAGCACTTGATATTGGAATAATTTGACCGACCGCCTCTTCCATGACTGCATCCTCTTCCATGCCAATTTTGTTGGTTTGATTGCCCCTTCTCCTCATGATACTCTTCTTGACTGTGGCTTTTCCCATCGTGACTATTTCCTCAACCACCATGGCCACGCCATTTACCTCGAAAGTTTTGAGAAAAAGATATTTTTTCATCATTTAATGATGCCTTGGTTTGAATTACCTACTCAAGTGCCTCCTACTCTTTCTTCTTATTACGATATATATGTGCCATTAGGGAACGGGAAAGCTCGTCAACCATGAAAGTTGCTAGATCCTTTGACTCTTCTATGGTACATACCACATTCTAGAAACTATTAGTTAACGACCTCAGAATATTTTCCACGACCTGTGCATCAGACAATTTTCTCCATCTCTATTAAGTTGATTCACCACGGTTTGAACATGCGTGATGTAATCGGATACACCTTCTGACTCCATCTTCATGCCTTCCAACTCATTGTCAAGAGTTTGAATGCGAACTTATTTAACTCGGTCAGTTCCTTTGTACACAGTCTCCAAGATGTCTCACGCTTCTTTTGAAATTTTTGCATTCACAATCTTCTCAAAGCCTGACTCATCAACAACTCGGGACAACATCTATAATGCCTTCTTATCTTTTGATCACATTTCTTTCAATGCCTTATTTTGAGCCACCGTATATCCTTCGGTAGATTCTAGTTCTTCGAAACCTTCTTAAACCACCTCCCAACAATCCACAGAACTGAGAAGAGCTTTCATTTGGATGCTCCAATTCTCGTAGTTCACCTTCGTTATATGGGGCAGCGGAACATTATTGATTATACTCTCCATCCCTCTGATACCAAGTTGTAAAAAAAAATGCTAGCTACAAACTATAAATGATGAGAATTTTTATGGAGAGAGGCTTTTTCTATTATTTCGTGTCTTATAAGCAATACAATGATTTATTTATAGGCTATAGTTTTCCATTCTAAAACTAAAAATTTAAAATCATTATCATCCATAAAAGTAACGGCTGACTCTTGACATTTCATCTTCTGCATTAAAAAAAGAACATTTAATTTTTATTCAACAGGTATAAGGCTAAGATTAATGAGCTAGTATATTTTGCTCCTTATATAGTTGATAAATAGAGCAAGCAAGCTCAATATTTTGAGTAAGGGCTAAAATATTATCTAACTTTAAAAATGATTTATTTGCACTTGTGTGGGTATGACTAACCTTAAATGGATTTATTTGCATATCCATGTGAATAGGAAAAAAAAAGGAATTCAGATCATGCCTACAAGTAATTTTTTTATAATTCTTTATCAAAAGAGAAATCATAGACTTCTTGCCCAATTCAAACTACCTTGAGGCTAGGTTCTTCTATTGAGCTATGAGATGACAATAATTTTTTGGATGGACTACATTGTTAATGGAATAAAATATTTTGGTCGTATTTAAGAAGGGTAGATAAAAAGGGATTGCCCTTACTTCTACGATGAGGAGTATTATTTTAGCTTAGTCATAGCCATTTAAGGTTCAAGTCACCCTAGCCAGTTGGGTCGCTCTACTCATAGTTCTTCAAAATCAACAACAGATATGGGGAAGATACCTATGAATTAGAGATGAGCTTTCACCATCATGCCTATCATAGAGGAGGATCAAGTTGAAGATACTAAGGTTGGAGAAATATTCCATGTTTATAGTACTTGAAAATATATTTTGTTTGACATTTATGCTTCTCAATCATTTGTTTTCAGATTGTTTGTATATACTTTGGGTATGAAACCCAATTAGTTTGATTCTAATTTATGTGTTGCTTCTTTGTTTGATAGTTTGATTTTGGTGAAAAATGTTGGTAAAAATTATGAACTTTATTTTGGTAATTTATCTCTTTGTATCAATCTTTTATTTTTGAAGATTTCTGAATATGATGTAATCCTTGGAATGGATTAGTTATTAGAATTCTAGGTTATCCATTATTATTATAAGGGATGAGTCATATTACAAGTTGCTGAAAAACTTATTGTATTTAAAAGTGAGTATTATTGATCATTATTGAGTGGCTAATCTTGTAAAAATTGTAAGTTGAGATTTGTGTTTTATTTTTTTGAATATGGAAAGAGAAAGACATAAAAATGAGATAGTTTGGTCTCAAGTTTTGATTGTGCAAGAATTTGATAACTTATTTTTTGAGAAGGTACTAATGTTGTTTCCTTTGAGTGAAATAGAGTTTTGTAGACTTAATGTGACGATTTAAGCCTATTTATATTACTCCCTATCAAATGTCATAGTTGAGTTGATAGGGTTACAAAAATAACTCCAAGATCTTTAGAGTTAGAGGTTGAACATTCAGTTTTTCCTGAAAGTATTACCTTGTAAAGGTATACATCATTTGGGCAAGAAGAGGAAACTTATATCATGGTATATGGGTCTAGTTGAGATACTTGTGAGAATGAGAGTGGTTGTTTATCAATTAGTATTCCACCAAAGTATACTTACATACATGATATGTTCTATGTCTCTATTTTACATAAGTTATTATAGAAGTTTTATAAAAATGATCATCTTTTATATTTATTATATCACTTATTTTAATTGATAAGATGACTTATTTATTAATTTGATATTTATTATTTCTATAAATTAATATCAATCTTAAATCAATTATTGAAATCCATGATATATTACATAGCATGAAGAAAATTATACTATGATAATGAGATTCTTATCATGTGTAATTATCTTGTATTGAACTTATCCATAATCATGGATCAACCGGATTAAATATTGTTGATTCAAATAAAATAGCACATGTTGCACTCCTTGATTCGATCAAGTAGTTGATCTCATGAATTATAATTATGGTGATAATTAAAGTAGACGTGTAAATGCTTCTTAATAATAGTCAAGTATATCATACCTTCTATGAGACAATCAAATAAATTATCTATATAATAGATAATAATCAAATCATAGTAATGATGCAAGTATCCTTAGACTTGAAGTAATTAAGTTTTCCTTATATATCAATCATATGTTTTGACTTCATTCTTTGTTGCTTCTCTGAGATCACTCATAGGGTAATAATTACATAGAGCTTGAAGGGTTTGAATGTAGCTGAGAAATCAATAAAGAATTCACCACTCCTAACAGAGTGAGGCGAATACCTACAATCAATAAAGGAACTAGGGGAATGCCTTAAAAAAATTTTATTTGGAAGCAATTATATGAACCACAAGGGGATACATGGCCTTGAAAGGCTCACACCACATGCTCACATGCAATGTGACATGTTGTAAGTGGAGACCAAATGTCTTGGGTTGAAATTGCATAAGAAAATACTTGAGTGGAAGCTAGGTGTCCAAGTGAGATTATGCATGAGAATATGCAAGTGACACATAGCTACTAGATGTCGAGTGAATTGGAGAAGTGTTCTACACTTAAACAAGCTAAGTTTGGTGTAATGGGAAAAAATAGAATTTAGTAAAAAAAGATATAAAGTAAAGATAAATTGATCAAATAAGGAAAGAAGTTTCCTTCCAGTTGGATCAATTCATGAAGAGATAAAACCAAAAAATAAAGGAGAAAAGGAGCAACTATAGATTTTTCTATTTTTCTAGATTTGGTGGATCAAGGACTTGAACTTTTATCTATTAAGTAGAGGTCTTCTCCTACCTTAGTTATTTCAAATTTAAGAGCCATGAAATGACCATGAAAAGTAGTACTAGTCGTATGCTGATACACAAATAGTCTCTATGGAAACTATTGATTTTAGGACCAATTTCTGAAAAATTATAATTTCTAAAACTATAGTTTTGTTATTTCCAGAACTACATAACTATAGTTTGGGGTGAAATCATTTGGATACACATGTAGAATTTTCTGGGATTTGAGATTGAAAAATCCAATTTTGTATATTATTGTTTGAATGAATAACTTATAAAATTTGTGAGTATATATATTGATATGTGCATGTTAGATGATAAACATGATGCTTGAGATGAAACATGAATAATATATATATGTTGGATGTAGATTTTAGAATGCATGTAGCATGAGATTTCATATAGTGGCATTAGCATTATATGTGCACAACATCATGTAAATTGGGTGTTAGTTCATGATATGAATTTTGAATAAATTAACACCTAGAGGGTTGTGCATTATATTTAATTTTGGAGGATTGTCTAGCATATTATAACATCAGAGAATGACCAGTACAAAATGATATCATATCATAGGGTTCTATAATATATATTATGATATTGAAATTCAAAGGGTTGTCCACTTTATTATAATATTCAATAATATCCTAAAAAAAGAAGGCTTTTATTTTGAAATAGTTTTCATAGATGACAAATATATGTCTGAGGGAGTCGGTGAGAACCCAAGATATTAGCATGTTATATAGACATTCATATAGAGATATGCATGTTTTATAAGAATGTGTGTGAATTTATGACATTGCATGTGCACTTAGGTGGTAAATAATCCTGGTAGCAAAATTTCTCTACTGAGCATTGCTCATCCCATCATGGAAAAATATTTTTCACATACTAGAGATATATCAAGAAAAGATAATCCTTGAGGTTTAGATGTGAAGTAGGCCAAATATGGTTAATATTGTATTTTGGAAAATTCTGATACGAAAGCTAGTTCTTTTTTGCATTTAATGTAAAAAGAGTTAGGTTATATGAATACTATAAAAATTGATAAGTTATTTTGGAAAATTGTATTTAAGTTATATGTTTAAAAAAAGTTGATAAGTTTTTTTTCTCATGTTTTGGTAATTTTTTTAATCTAATGTAGCACCTTGGTATTGTTCATGATTACTATAAAAATTGATTTGTAGGAATTAGGGTTTCACAACTTCGTATAAGAGGTAGGCTATATGAATATCTATGGTTAGTTGGATTTGGGTTTAGATCATGCATTCATGTGCATTCTGATGAATTGTTTTGTGACATATAATACATGATGATGTGGTATATCATTTTTTATTATATGTGTATATATATATATGTATTATATTATTTGAAAATTATATATTTGGTAAATTATATAAAGCAAGTGTGGATGTCTAAGGTAATAATTTAACATTAGGAGTTATGATAATAAATAATTAAATCTTAATTTTTCTTCTAGCTCAAGTAGATGGCGAGTGAAGGAAGAGGAAGTAGGGGTCACCCATGAGGCACAATACTTATTTTTGATCAGTAGGTCTTTATGAAGGCTATGAGTGCGTTGTAGTTGCTATCATTGCACAAGCTAGTGCGCTGGAGGATAGGAAGGAGAGGATAACCTCTAGAGGTTTATGGAATATCATCCTCCAGCATTCAGGGGAGGAGGGGACTCATTGATAGCTGATCCCATTAGTTTTAGTAGGATGAAAGGGTTGTAGAACATATAAAGATTACTTTTGATGTTATGTGGATCCTGTTAGCTACATTTTAGTTACAGGGTGAGTCTCAAGTATGCTGGGATTGGATCAAGACATCCAAATACTTAGAAACGATGACATGGAGAGAGTTCCGAGAGCTCTTCATGGGAAATTTTGTCTCAATATCTGCTAGGCATGCAAAGGCCAAGAGTTTCTAGAGCTAAAGCAAGGAACAATGATAGTGTTAGAGTATATGGAAAATTTCATAGAGTTAACTCACTTTGTTGGTGATTATGTGACCACAGATATGGCCAAGATGAGAAAGTTTGAGGATAGTCAAAAGTTGTCCATTTGAGGCAATATTGTTGGATTCCTCTTCGCAATACATGAACTCAATGGTCAGCACAACTATGGGCATAGAGAAAAAGATGAATGATACCTATAGCATTCATGATATTGGTGCATGTGACAAGAGAAAGGAGGGTTAGCTATCATCTAACTTGAGAAAGAAATAGATAGGTTCAATCCCGCAAAGGTTTTTAGGATAAGGTCATGGCCATCAGGGCCAAGGCCATGTCAAGATTTCTTGACAATCATAACCGATAAGATATTTCCATCACCATCAATATAGATAGGTGAGACAAGATTGCCCAATGAGACATGATACCAAGATTATGGGACATCATAATCTCAGTCATCAGTGTCATGTATGCATATGTAATTTATTTTTTTCACCCCAATATGAACAAAGAGAACATGCATCAATCTCGGGGTGTAGCACATGTGCCAGTTGTTTCGAAGACAAGCTAGAGAAGTTAGAGCATAGGTCGTGGTCGAAGATAGGGATCATAGGTTAGGACGTTATGGACCTAGGAGCATGTATACACCATTGCACCATAGGCTAAACCAGTGGATCAATCGGTTATAAAGGGTATGTTTTTGTTGTATCACCTTTTGACAAATATGTTTTTTGAATCAAGTGTTTTGCATTCATTCATTGATGCATCTTTTGTGGAAAACTTGAGTATAGAGGTTGAGACCTTTGAGAAATCTATTGTATGTGATTTCTCACCTAGAAACTACGGTGATGATTGATTAGATAGGTCGAGGGTGTGATTTATAGATCACAAGGATTCTTCCCACCATGGACTTGATGGTCATGAACATGTCATGGTTTGATATTATCCTCGGGATGAATTGGTTGATGGTACACTAGGTTGTTATCGATTATGATTGTAGGTGAGTACTACTTAGAAAGATGATGGTTTTTGCATGATGTTTTAGGAGCAAAATATGATGCTTTATCCTTATTGTGTATGATGTGAGATTGCATGGATAATTGAAAAGTTGGCTGGAAAGCCTTACCCTGGAGGATGAGGGAGACTGGGCTTTTGGTTTACCATGTGCAGTTTGCAAATATGAGGATGTTTTCTAGATAACCTTCTAGGATTACATCCATAGAGCGATATAGACTTCATGATCGAGTTACACCCTTGTACATTGCTATTTCTATTGATCTGCATAGGATGTCATCAATTGAGATACATGAGCTCATAGTCTAGTTATAAGATTTGACAGAAAAAAGTTTTATTAGACTGAGCACTTCATCATGGTGCACTTTATTTTTATTTGCAAACAAGAGGGACAAGATACTTTGATTGTGCATCAATTATTGGCAATTGAATAGGGTCAATCAATAATCGATATCCCTTGTAGAGAATTGATGATTTGTTTGATCAGGTTAGAATGATGCATGTTTATTCAAAGATATATCTCTATATCGATTATCATCAATTAAGAGTTAAAGGGGTAAATATCAACTTAGAATTAATGATTTTTAAAACTAGAAGTTTAGAAAATAATTAATTTACAAGGTCTTGCAAATTAATTTCCTGATACTTTTATTGATTCAACAAAATTTATAAAATAATAATACTTGACTACAATTATCCCAACGAGGATTGAAATTTCAACATGAAAATTACAATGTAGCATGAAAAATGAACCTAAGTCATGATTAAAATATGGAAGACTTATTGGCACCAAAAACACAATTTATAGAAAAAGAAAAAGTGCTATATCTATAACTCATAAAGGGCATAAAACTGTTAAGTCATAGGTTGATGAACAAGTAGCTCTTGTGGAAGTACTAATCAAAGAGTTATCTTATAATAATGTACTGCTACATAATAATGAAAAGATATCTATTAATTATATACATGAGGGAAGAATATGGGATCAAAATATTACCCATATAAATAATATTTTTTCTTTCCCAAGTAGCTATGGATATCATAATAAACAATAATGAAGATAAAGAGACAAATTATAAATGAATATTGAAATTGTCATTATTAGGAAAAATGGAAAAAAATAATTTAGGCAGAAATGAATTATTTAGCTAAAAGAGAGGTGTTTGGACCAATAGTACTAACACCTAAAAATGTTAAGCCTATTGGATATAGATGAGTCTTTGTACAAAAAAGAAATGAAAATAATGAATTCATATGAAATAAATAAAGCTCACCTTGTTGCACAAGGTTTTTCACAAATACCTAATATTAACTATGAGAAAACATATTCACCAGTAATGAATAAAATCATATTTAGATATTTAATATATGTAGTAGTCTCAGAATGACTAGAAATATATTTGAGGGATGTTATCACAACTTATTTTTTTGGATCCATAGATAGTAACATATACATGAAAATTCCTAAAAAAATTTATGTTACTGAAGCAAAACTTTCAAAACTACATGGTATGTATTCAATAAAGTTACAATGATCCTTATATAGACTCAAAGAATTTGGTCAAATATAGTATAATCATTTGAGTACATATTTATTGTGAAAAGGATATTTAAATAATTCAATTTGCCCATATATATTTATCAACAAAATAGAAGTTTGACAATTATAATAGTATATGTGGATAGTCCGAATCTAATATGGATCCCTAAAGGGCTCCTAGAAACTACTAATTATTAAAATAAAGAATTTGAGATGAAAGATCTAGATAAGATTACATGTTGCCTTGGTCTACTAAGAATGTATTTCTTAAATGGTATTTTCGTTCATCAATTAACATATACTAAAAAAGTCTTGAATGGCATTTACATGGACAGTGTTCCTTTTCTTAACTCTTCTATGGTTGTTAGATTACTTGAAGTGGATAAAGATCTATTTTATTCTAAAAAAGAGAATGTGAAACTCTTTGGTCCCAAGCATCATTTTTAAATGCAATTAGAGCTGTGGTGTATCTTGCAATTTGTACAAGGCAAGGCATAGCCTTTTCAGTGAACTTACTTACAAGATATAGCTTAGTGCCTACTCTTAGGTATTGGAATGGAGTAAAATATTTGTTGAGATACCTTTGTGGGACAAGTAATATGAGACTATTTTATTCTAAAGTATAAAAACTAGAGTTACATAGTTATTTGATGTTGGATACTTTTCAGATCCTCATAAGGCTCGATCAAGAATAAGATATGTATTTTCTTGTGGAAATACTATTATCTCTTGGAGGTCTATTAAGAAAACCATGGTGACAACCTCCTCTAATCATTCAAAGCTATTAACAATACATGAGATAAGCATATAATGCATGTGGATTAGATATTAACTCTATTTCAAACACTACAACAATATTATATGAAGATAATATTGCTTGTATTGCACAGCTCAAAGGCATATTCATCAAAGGAGATCAAACTAAACATATTTCTTCTAAGTTCACTAACGCATTACCAATGAAAATGCAAAAGGACATCATATTATGTGGGTGAGAGTGTATGGTCATGGATAATTATCTCTTGGTGATAGATTGGTGGGCTTGGTACCATTGGATATTGACCAATAGAGCCGCACAATATTACATAGCATCAAAAAGGTATGTGTGTGAGCAAATGCAAGAAGGGCTAGATTATCTTTTTGGTGAAAGTCCCAGATTGGTAAGACATATCCATTGGTGAAAAGTCATAAATTTAAAATTGTTGGTAGGTATTCAAAGTTCATATGGTGAGACTCCAAAAATCTACTACCCAAAAAACACATGAGATTTGATTCTAAAAAGATGATTTTGAAATGGGGATATCCGTAAAATAATTTATTTAAAGACCAACAAATTTTACTTTTAAAAGAAGCCATTGGAAGTATACATCAATAATATTTTTTTTATCATACAATGGTACATGCATGATATGGTGGGAGCCAGTGAAAACTTTGAGCATAACATACATTTGAGTCTCATTTCATTACATACATATAGCATCTTCAGTTTGAGATTACATTATAAATCATGCATGTTGATTGCAATTGTAACCACTACACATGCACTTAGGAGAAGAGTACCCTTGTTGGAATATTCTATATTGAACATGATTTACCATTAAAAAATATTTCAAGTGGGGGATAGGAACTAGTGGATAACAACCATTCGAGGTCACAATTTTGAAGAAAGTTAGATGGTAACATTATTGGGTTTTGTTGTAAAATAATTAGAATAATGTGATTTTCCATTTACATGTTTGTATGGGAATGTAATGATAAAACATAAACAACTATGGATTCTTAGTATTTCATTGTGTTTCTTCATATGGATGAATGAGCCAGTGGAAAAACCTTATTCATAAAGGTGATTATGATTTTGGCTAAGATATGGATTTTTGGAAGTCTCCGTGCAAGGAACATTATAGATTGGCATCAGAGCATAGATTCATTAGTACCCAGGGCTTGTTATCTTATACCAACATCACAACTAGGGATCTATCTGATTTCTCCTCTTAATTTAAGTCCTAGTAATTGAGATCAATATGGTGGTATCATGTTACTCGATATCCACAAGTTTTCCATAGGTTGACAATTAGTCAACAGAGACCTAAATTTTGTGGTATTACAACTTAGTATCAAAGCTTAGATATGTAATTACCTTGGTCTTGATAAACATAAATATAGGCCATTGTACTCATTGTGCATTGCATATTTGATGCTATGTGATTGAGTGTTACATTGTGATAATTATATTTGTGGTGCAATGTGTACAATGAGGATGAGCACTAGGAAGTAGGATCAAAGAACATAATATTTGGGGTTCAGATATAGAATGAACAAAATTGATCAGAATGTAATATTTATTATTGCCTGACATATGCATTGTCAGTAAGACTAAAACAAGAGTCTAATTTTTATATTTGACACATGTAGATGACATGTCAAAAAAGATGATGTAAAGATGATAGGTGAGGAAACAACCAAATGTCATTGGCCTTTGATCAACAAGCCTTAATAGAAGCTATTGGTGATGTGATTATGTCCATTACACAAGATAGTATTATGACTATTATCATTGCACGGACTAACCCAATGATTGGTCAATGGGGGTTCATGTAACCTCTAATTGTTTTAGGGTCATCATTCCCAAGCTTTCATGAGATGAAGAGATCCAATTGTAGTTGATTATTAGTTCTGACAAGTTGAAAAGATTTTAGAGACTAAAAATCACCTTAATTGTCACAAAGATAAAGCTAGCATCTTTCCAACAAAAGGATGAATCCTAGGTATGGTGCAATTGGGTCAAAGCCTCAAGAGAATTGGAGATAATAATATGGGAAAAGTTCCATGAGCTCTTCATGAGCAAGTATTTTCCAGCATCTACTCAACTTATAAAAGCTCAGGTGTTCTTAGAACTAAAATAAAAGATAATGACAGTGTTTGAATATGTGGCCAAGTTCACTAAATTAGCCCATTTAACTAATGATTGTGTTGCCATTGATATGGTCAAGAAGAGAAAGTTTAAGGATAGTTTGAAATTATTCATCTAGGGTAAAATTGTGGTGCTCATCCTACAAGTCACGGAATTGATAATCAATATAGCTATGACCATTGAGAGTGAAGTGGATGATACAAAAAGCTTCAGTGATGCAAGAGTGAAAGATAAAAGTAGGGACAACTAACTTTCTTCTTTTAGATATGGGAAGACGTAGAGAACTTCTACTAAGGGTTCTAGAAATAGGGTCAAGTTTATTAGGGCCAAAGTCTAAGTTAGCCTTCCCAAGGTGGGAGAGACTTTGAGGCCCCTAGCTCACTATAATAGAAGACATGTTACTATTACAATCAACCTTGTCACATGAAGCAAAATATTTTTCATAGATAGTAATCCCAAAGTCATGGGACACCATAATCCTGCTCAATAGTGGATGCAGATAGATAAAATTTGTTTCTCCTTACCCTAGCATGGGCTAGAGAAACTAGTATTAGATTCAAGGTGTTATCCAAGCACCTACTTCATAAGCAGGCCAAAAAGGCCAAGGTATGGGTGGAGGCCAAGGATTGGGCTCATAGGGCATAGGCTAAGACATCAAAGAATCAAGGTTATGTCAATGACTTCACTCATCATACAAAGATTATAGATTAGTTAGTTATATGAGGTGCTCTTCTACTCTAATTAATAGGTAAACGTGTTATTTGATTCTGGTGTATTGTATTCTTTAATTGTTACAACATATATGAATATTTGGGCTTTAAAATTGAAATACTAAAAAACTCATTGCTTGTGAATTTTTTTGCTAGGAACTAGGATTATTATTAATCAAATATACTAGAATTGTGAGTTAGAGTTCTTAAAAATTCTGCTCACTGTGGACCTAAGTGTCTTAGATATATCAAAGTTTGATGTCATTATTGTGATGGACTAGCTGATGGCACACTAGGTCATTATTGATTGTAATCATAAAAAAGTTAACTCCTACACAACTAATGGTACTTATTTGTGTTTTAAATGGATTAGCATGATTCCTTATCCGATGTGCATGATACTAGGTGTAATGAGCAGTTGATAATTTGGCTGGTTAGCCTTACTCTAGAGGATGAAGTAAGACAAAATTAAAGTCTAACTCAGATGGTTTGTGAATATGGGAATGTTTTTCTAAATGAATTTTTATTATTACCCTCATAGAGAAATGTAGACTTCATAATTGAGTTACACCCCAAACATCGCCTATTTTTATGATGCCACATAGAATAGAATTAGTTGAGTTGCAAGAACTCAAGATCCATATATAAGAATTATTGAATAACGATTTTATAAGATTGAGTACTTCACCTTGGGCACTATATTACTATTTGCTAAGGAAAAGGACAAGACCTTTCATTTATACATAAATTATTAGTTGTTAAATAAAGTTAATATCAAGAATAAGAATCTTTTACCAAGGATTAATAATTTATTTGACTAGTTGAGAAAAGCATGGATTTATCAAATAAATATTTCGCATTGGCTACCACTGCTTAAGGATTAGGAAAGCAAATATTCTTAAAATAGTATTTAAGACATGATATGGGCATTTCTTATTCATAGTGATGCCATTCAGATTGATAAATACTCTAGCAGAATTCATGGACCACATGCATATGGTATTCTAGTCTTGTCTAGATCAACCCGTTATGCTCTTCATTATTAACATCTTAATGTACTCTAAGCCTTAAGGAAAAACACAAGGGGCACTTGAGGATTATTTTCCAAAGTTTGAGAGAGCATCAATTATATGCTAGATTTAGTAAGTGTATGTTTTGGCTTTCTAGGGTGTGATTCTTAGGTCACGTGGTATCATCTTCAGGTATATCCATAGACCCATACAAGGTCGAGGTAGTTATGAGTTAGAAGAAATTAAAGTTAGTCTTTTAGATATATAATTTCTTGGGATTGACTGAGTACTATAGAAGGTTGAGGTGGTTTATAGGTGTTATTTAAAAAAAATATCAAAAATTTTATTTTTTATATTTTTTGATATTTTCAAAGGTTATAACCTTTGATATACAGATTTATAGACAAATAAATAGATAGATAGAAATATAGATAAATAGATAGACATATTGATAAACAGATAGGTCGACAAATAGATAGACAGCTAGATAGACAGATATATAGATAAATAGATAGATAGATAGATAGATGGACAAATACAGAGATAGATAGATAGACATACAGACAGATAGATAGATAAACAAATAGATAGACAGATAGGTAGGTAGATAGATATAAAAATAGACAGACATATAAATAGACAAATAGATAGATAGATATACGGATAGATAGATAGATGGTCAGATTGATAAACACATTAATAGACAAATAGATAGACAAAAAGATAGTTCGATCGACATATAGATATAAAGATAGATATCTAGACTTATTGATAGTTCGATCAACATATAGATATATAGATATAAAGATATATAGATAAAAAGATTGATAGACATATAGATGTCTGATTTATAGACTTATTAATAGATATATTGGTAGAAATATAGAAAGAAAGAAAGATATAAAGATATAAAATAGATAAATAGACATATAGATAGACACATTGATAGATAGATAAATAGATAGATAGATAGACATATAGATAGAAATAAAGATAGACAAATAGAAAGACAGATAGATACACATATTGATAGACACATAGATGTACATATAGATCAGTAGATAGATAGATTGATAGAAAATAGATAAACACATAGACAGATAGATATAAAGATTGATAAACAGATATATAGAGAAATAATAGATAGATAAATAGATATATTGATTGATTGATAAATAGACAACTAGATAGACAAAAAGATAGATAGATAGATAGATACATATATTGATAGATAGATAGAAAGGCATAAAGATACATAGATTGATAGACAGACAGATAGATAGATATATAGATAGATAGATTGATTGATTGACAGATAGATAAATAAATAGATATATAGATAGATAGATATATTAATAGACAGAATGATAGATAAAATAATAGACAAATAGATAGACAGATATATAATTGATAACTACCTCAACCTTTGGAAATGGGTCAAGTTTGCATTAAAAAGACTAATGCAAGAAGGTACATTAGGAATTGAAGAAGAAGCACTATTCAGCTCCTATCCTTATAGTTCTAGAGAGGGAATATAGGTATATATTATATTATAAAGCATCTAAGGATAGACTTAGTTGTGTGCTGATGTAATATAGAAAAAAAGGAATAGTTTATGATTCTCAGAAATTAAAGAATCATGAGCAAGATTACCACAAGCATGATATAGAGTTAGCAGTCATTATCTTTACTTTAAAGATTTGACACCATTATTTGTATGACAAATAGTTTGAGGTGTTCTCAGATCACACGAGCCAAAAGTATATTTTACACAATGAGATATCAACATGAAGCAATGCATGTGTATGATGTATCTGAAAGACTATAATTTTACATTTCATTATCATCTCATTAAGGTAAATGTGATGGCCAATGTATTTAGTCAAAAGTCATAAGGTGTACTTACTAATGTGGCATCTCATGAATGGTAGATGATTGAGAGTATCTTATTAACAAAGATCTACAAGTGTATGAGTCGTACAAATAGTATAATAGACTTTTGTACAGATATTAATCTCATAAAGATTGTATTGGTATTTTGACTATTCAATAAGAGGCAATCTATTTTTAGTATAATAGATACTCAAATTATTAAAGAATCTTAGGTCAAGTGTGCATTTATCTAATTTATATGATGTCATTAATTCATTGTGATCTTTTCTATGAACTAAGGTTAGTATTAATCAGATATGCTAGACTTGTGAGTTAAGAGTTCTTATAAATTCTACTCACTATGGACCTAAGTGTCATAGATATATCAAAGTTTAATGCCATCATTGTGATGGACAAGTTGATGGCACACTAGATCATTATTGATTGTGATGGACTTACCCGAGGTTGTGTATGATACTAGGTGAAATAAGCAGTTGATAAGTTGGCTGGTAAGCCTTACTCTGAAGGATGAGGTGAGACAAAATTATAATCTACCTTAGGTGGTTTGTGAATACGAGGATATACTACATCACACTCCCTAAATTTTCTTATGAAATTTTTTTGTGATTTCTCATTATTCATATGATAATATATTGTGAAATTTTTATTGAGTCAAAATACATACCCTCTACTCTATATTTGATTTGTCGCTTCCATTTCAAAAATGGGATTTGCTTCCACCTATTCATATAGATGTAAAGTAACAATCTCCCCTAACATTTTTCTTTTTTCTTCTTGTGCATACAATTTCTTCAATTGAGCCTTTATCATTATTTAAATGGCAGTAAACCTATCCAACTTTAACACTCCAGCCTACCTTCTCCCAAGCATTCAATCCATTAGATTTTAGTAGTTATTTTTTGTTAGCTCCTCAAACAAATGACATACCCCCTCAAATAATTTATACATAATAGATCTTCTAGTAAGAAGAATTGACTTATCTCACTCTTTGCCAAATTGAAACCACAACTCAAAACCATGATGAGACATCTTCTTAATAATTCCATAAAACAATCCCAAATATCATATAATTTCTCATGCTTCTCTTCCCATAAATAATTTATCTCGCTCAAAAGTTGAGAAATAATTTGTGGTGAGAAGAATTCAGTGAGAAATGCTCTCACTAATTCATCTCAACTCTTAATAGAGCCTCATGGTAAATATTGAAACTAACTTTATACTTTACCACTTAATGAAAATAAAAATAATTATAATATTATTGTATCTAGGCCAACACCATTTATATTTACAGTATCACATAGATCTAAAAATAGTATGACATGTCCATTAGGACCTTCTGATACTTTTCTGCTATATTAGTGTTATTGAATAATAGCAATTCAACTTGGTTTCAATTCAAAGTAATTAGCTTCGATTAGTTGCACGTGAATCTAAAAATGATATTCATCACTGTAGATCTCCAATAATCCCTCAAAGTACGGTAATAGATGATGGGCTATCAAACAAATTTTCCATCACCTCTTTGGGTCTCTCTATTAATTTTAATTCCCTTTATAATATTCTTGTTTTCTCTTTATTTGGTAAGGATTCTTCTAGTTCTTTTAATTTTTAGGTCTTGAGAGGTTAGCTCAATCCCAGAGTTTTAGCTCATCAATGGTGACTAAAAAAAGAAAAAGAAAAGAGAATGCACATAAATAATCAAATCTAAATACAACAATCCACATTCAAACAAGTTAATATTATTTAGCTATTAGATTAGGAAATATTTATCAAATATAATGCTATCTAATTTACTAAAAAATAATTACTCTTTTATAGAAATAATTATATCCACTTATATTGACTAATCAAACTAAATAATCTCTAGTAATAACACCAAAAATTTATTATATATTTGTTACTCTACCTAATTTAATTAATTAGGCGATGTCACAAATACTCTTTTAAGAGAATATCTCATTAACTGAGATTAACAAGTATATGAGTCATACAAGTAATATAATAGATTTTCATCAAGATACTAATCACATAGTGGTTATATAGGCAATTAGAGTATTCAATAAGAGGAAACTCATTTTTAATAAAATGGATACTCATATTATTAAATAATTTTACGCCTAGTGTTCATTTATCTAATTTATGTGATGTTAATTCATTCGATATATATTATGCTAGACAAAAAATGATGGTTGAGGCATTATGTAATGACACCATTCCTTATCATTATATAATATGATTGTTAATATTGAGTCCTTCCTAATGGTGGCACTCTCTTAGTTGTCCTCTTAATATTTCATCACCAAGATAATGATTCATCCATTCACAAGGCTTATTTATGATCCTATACTTTTTATGCAACTTCATCAACTACCCTTAATAGTTAATTCTTATAAATACTCTTATTCATTGGTTTTCATTGTCTTAAAGACTAATCATTGTCATGCTTTGTAAGTATTTACACTTTTAGTTTTATAAGTATTATACTCACATAATTAACATATGTTTCTTTTGAGTTTCACTAGTGGGAAGAATTAGAGGTGTCAACCGGGCCGGGCTGGCCCGGCCCGACATGAGGCACGACACGATTCGGGCGTGCCTGAGCTTGTCTGGCACGGAAATTTCTCGTGCCCCGGCTCGTGCCCTGTCCGACCATGGCACGATCATGCTGTGTCGAAACTAATTTCTTTTTTAAAATTAGGGTTTCGAACGCGTCGAAATCCTAATTTTTTTTTAATTTAGGGTTCGGCCCGACTGGGACGAACCTAGCGAATCGTGCCGAGGGTCCGTGTCGGGCCAGGCACGGCACGGTATAGTAACCATGATGTGCCTGGCCCAGCACGAAAGCAAGGGGGGCCTGAAAAAAATGGGTCAGGCCGGGCCGACACGTACCGTTTGACACCTCTAGAAATCATATTACTAAAAAGAACTCACAAGAGCTATCACCACCTTATAAGTCATTACACTCATGCATAACCTAATGTTTGTATGTCACCATTTTCCTTAGTAATGATGTAATTCAAACACTAAAGGTGAACTCTTGGAGGAATATCTTATATAATGACTATCCTAATTAAAAACTAGTAACTCTAAGATATATAAAATGAATTGCTATGTGAAAATTTTCATACTTTTAGTTTCGTAAGAACCATACTCATTATTATTATTATCCCCAAAATTTAGGATTTAATATTTAAATTCATCTCGTGCATCATAATTGGAAGGACTATCACCACTTTTCTTTCACAAGCATGAGTGAGTCTCATCACTTAACCACCACTATCCACCACAATAATCTCGCACAAACATATCATTCATCGAAACTCTAATTTAAATTCTATTTATTCATCAACCATTAATATCCATAACATAAAATATAATCAAACCATATATACAACTATCCATGATTTTTTTCTTGTTTCATGAGGGAGAAGAAGAGCTTCTTCAAAATTTTTCTAACTTTCACTTTTATACTCGAGTGGCTTTGTAATTCTTTAAGTAGAAAGTTATAACTTTCAAATGAATGTCACCACTCCGACTTTCTTCTCTTCAGCTTGAGGTTGTGACTAGAAAATATATACGAATTTATTTGACATCTTGATCTTTCTATAATGCAAGGTAGCAACACTAACAATAACTATGACTTGGGTCTAATCTCTTTGTAACAAAAAGTCATAGTAGTATGAAATTATCATGGTTTCTTACCATTATCATTTATATTTAATAGATGGTCATGGCACTCAGAAATAGTAGTGGGCTAGAGACGGCTACCAATATTATTATATAGCCACAACATTGTGTAGAAGTCATGACATTGACATCCAAATTTTATTTACCGATCAATGATCATGCCTATAAAAAAAGGCATGCAACACTATAATGTTACCATTCAATGAATTTTGACTTTTATAATTGATATGTTTAATGTTCATTTTGATTAAAAAAACATTTATCAAAAAAATTAAATTATGAAGTTAAACTAGCTTTTAGGCACCTTGTTAAATGCCATAAATATCCATTAAAATACATACAAAAAAAATAATTTTATACATAATTTAGCTTCTAATAGTGATGGTACTTATTTGTGTACCATTAAATCAAACATTAATATACTAAATCTTTAAAAAATTTTGAAGCTAAATGTATTAGGATAATAATAATATTAGGATAACGGGTCACCTAAAAAAATCCTTATGTTTTATGCATGTATTGAAAGTAATGCATGTCATGGTGTGATGGCAATAGGTGGGTATCAGGTTCGAGAATCATTAAGCTTGGAAGACCTTGAAATGATGAAACAAACAATAATTGTAAGCGGATGGCACAAGAATTAAAAGGAACACCTACAAACTAAACTTCAATGCAATGAAAAAAAAAAATTTCCAAATAAAAATCTTTTAAAAATAACATTATCACTAAGCTAAAACTTCAAATATCACGACCCTCCTCATAGGGAGCTTAGCTGATTAAGACTCTTGGCAATGTCCAGGATATCACGAATTCAAGTATTGTCAGTGGGTCCAAATAAGTGGGTCTTGAGACACCTTGGTTCTCAAACATTATCACTAATATTATTGTAGTCTGATTGACAAAAGAAAAAAAAAATCACTCAACCCTAAAGGACACAAATTTGATCCAGATTTTTTTGGGCCATAATGCTCCAAAATTATCATGAAAAAGAAAGCTTTGCCCACCATAGCTATAAAAGCACTGGGCCATGGCACTAGAGCAGGCAAGGGGCATCCTCATCTGGATCTCGGCACTACGGCAACGTGCAAGCCAACTCCAAATCCTCCCTATCGATGGTGTCATGTTGGTGGGCACGGGCATGAAGATGACGAGAGAACCTGGTTGTAGTAGTGTCCAAGAAATAAAGAATAGAAGATATCAAGCAGCTACAAGCAAGCATGGGAATTGGGCCAAAAACCCATAGAAACAAAGGAAAAGAGAGATAGAAAGCTCGTAGGCCTAGAGACCAAAAGAAACTCCCTCGGTTCAAGTTCCACGAGACATAGTCGATATAATCTTCCTGGTCTTTGGATGTCGGCACAGTGATGAGGAAGCTAACATGGGCATAACATCGAATAGATTGCACATTACAGAGAAAAGCCAAGAAAAAGCAGAGCAAGATGGAGAAATACTTTGCCGAAGAGATGAGAGAACTCTTGTTGCCATAAATTAGCTTGGAGACATTGTCCATGGAGGCTGAGCCACTACCCACAAAGACTGCCATAAGGGAACTTAGAGCGATTGCTGTTGTTGCCAAAAGGGTGGACGCCATTATGTTGTTCCTTAGTGTTTGAACTGCTAAAACACCATTCTTCAATGGATCCTACAAAAAAAATCAAGGGTTCTCTCAATCAATATTAAATTCCAACAAGAACAAAACAAGAGAAATGCAACAATTTAAATAATATTACTTGCCAAGTTTGACTTGACAATTAGATTACTTCCCATTCGTAACCATCTACCTAGCCGAGGGAAAGAGGCAGTAAGGTTTCATGACTATTTTTTTTTTTTTTTGCTAGGGTTTTCCACTATTCAACTGGTGTTTCTTGCAATCAATTTGTAAGGACTAGCAAGCTTATTTGTTATGAAAGGTTTACCTCCTTATATGAGTTTGTGATTCATTCATAAAGCTATTATCTTTAAAATTCATAAAGCTATTATCTTTAAAATTCATAAAGAAGTCAATTTTATGGTAGATCGCCTATCATAAAATTGGGATGAGAATCTTAACTGCTATGACCTAAGAGCCTTGAGGCTCATATAAGAGCTAAATGGTAGAATGAGTTAGATTTTAGGTATTGCTAACAACCCTCGTGGGTGTTGTATTTCATTGTCTTGCCTTGGAAAAAATTATGCACCATATCAAAGCATTAATTTAGGTATAATTGTCAATTATTAGTTGCTCCAAATATTTTTCATGTTTTATTTATTCTCATTATTATATACATGTCATGGAATAAATTACAATTTATACAAGTGTGTGTGTGTGCGTGTACAAATTAAAATATAAACAAGATTTCAATGTAATTCATTTGTACATAAAGTTCATACTCAGTACATAAGTCTCCTAATTAGGGATGAAATTAGGAGAGGTTAATATCTTAATAGACCCAAAAATTAGAAAAACTATATCTTATGAATCTTAAACTCAAGATCTACTATCATTCGATAAAATGACATATCATACCAAGATATGACTTCCTATAATTCATACTGTACATAATTTGACTTTATACATAGGAAACAAATTTAATTGATTTAAGTTGATTTCATTCAATATTATTGCATTATTTATTATATTAATTTTATTACATTAATTCAACATAATATTATAGTCTTAATAATATCTCAACGTCAGATATATTTAAACCATCACTAATGTACTTGATCTCAAAAGAACTCCAAAATTAAATTTGTTTGATCACGATAACTACTAAAATAATTAACTAGTATAAAAAATTATCGTATACATTTATCCTAGAAATAATAAGAGGGGATTGAGAGGAGGATAAAAAAAAATAATAAAAAAATATCTCAGCGTCAGCCTGATAATAATTTTTTCCAACAATGTACCATCAAAAACATAGTCACTACCTAATATTTTATTTTTGAAGAAGCAACTTAATTCTAATATTTTTATGAGTATTTTTTTGAGCAAGAACCCAAATTCTAAAATTCAAATCTACAAAGATCAATTATTTGGACTAGTACTCACAATTCTGGCAAGTCCAATACAACCAGACATGAAAATCAATCAAAACATCAAATCTAAACCAACTCCACCCAACCACGACACATGTAGTCCAACATAGTTTTTAAAGACGTGAAACAAACATGCCTAAAGCTCAGGCTTCACCAGGGCTAGGCAAAAACATATTGCCTCGCCTCACCTTCAAAAACTTGCCGTGCCTCACTATATATGAGCACAAAAAAGAAGCCATTTTTTATTATATCCCGAGCAAACTATCATTTCAAGGGAGTGAGCTTGAACACATATCATTATTTTGGGTAAATTAACTCAACTTTTGCATAAAATTTTTGGAATTATTTTGATATGTTTAAAAAAATTGAGCACGTATCTTGGTGTCACGATAAGTGCCTTCATTAAAGAGTGATAATTATCATATTCAACACTCATCAGATGCAATCTCTTTAATTTTGTCAGTAACACCGTCAAAATATAAACTTCTCCAGACCTCAAGCTAAGTGAGAGGAGACTTATATATTATATACAATTTTTTAAAAATCGAAGAGTAATCTCAAGCAAAATTAGCTAATGCTAGTATTCAAAAAGTTAAAATTCACCATTTATTAAAATCGTTTACCTAAAAATTTAAAAAAATTATATATTTGTTAATTATTAAACTAATTTTAGTTCATTAGAGATATTTTTGATATTATTTATCAAAAACACAATATTTTACTATTCAATTTCACTCAAAACCTAATAAATAAAATGAATGGATATAAATTAAAAATTATGATAAATTTGATCATTTATAACTCGGACAACTATAAATGTAATAATTAAATCTAGAAATTATTTATCAAATACACAATGTTTTACCAAATAATTTTTCTTTATATTTGAAAGGCAACATATCTTTAAGCAAAACAATTAAATATTTGAAGAATCATTACTCACCATGTATATGCTCATTTCATCTAAAACATAAACTATTTTAAAATAGCTAAATACATTTTAAAATTATGATATTATACTTCATATTTTACCATAATATTTTTATTTTTATCTCAAATAAAATATAAACATTAAAAAGAAGAATTAATATTTTAAAGATCATAGTTTATTATATGTGTCATATTTATATCATATTAAAATACAAAAAAAATATGTCAAATATATTATAAAAATTATTAATTTTATGTTTATGTCAAAATAAAGAACCAACTAAAAGATATTTTTACCATGAACCAAAGAGTCTATTTTTTTTTCTAAAATTAGTGCGTGAGAGTATAATAAACTTAGTTTTGTTTGTCATTATATACTTATAATAGTGCAAGTGCTCGCAGTCAAAGTGAGAGTATTTCAACTATGATATTTTTCTACACACACACACAGAGAGACACAAACACACACATAGACACACACACACACACACCATATTTCTAACTCTACCCAACACATAAGACTCCTGCTTAGCACTAGATTTAAAAAAAAAATAATATCTCAAAAAACTTATCCCTAAAAATTAGAGAGAAAATGCTTTTGGCAAGTATTGAACCCATGACAACATGACCTATTTTGATTTAGTATAAATAAAAATCATACTCAGCGCACATGACTCCTACTTCATAATGAAATCTATGAGAGATAAATATATCATCAATGACTCTTAAAAATCAGAGAAATTGTGTATTATGAATTTCAACCTTTTGATTTTAATGAATGCAATTATAATCTTACAAAGACATGACTTCTAAGAATTTAGTGTAAATAAAAATTGATATTTATTGTTATACTAATTCTACTAGAACAATTTACAACATTTCAAAATGACTTACTAGATGTGTTATTCTATTAATTCTATATTGATCTTTGAGTCGTACATGAAAGAGCACAGACTCTTAGTAAGCCTCTACAAAACTACGTTATCAGCAATTATGAAGCTTTTTTTTTAATTATGAAACACCGCCATTTTATCCCCCATAGAATCGCAATTCTATCTTCCACTGCAGATTTTTGACACTCAGTTAAAGAAAACTAGTTCTTAAAAACATAGCTGAAACAGCAACTTAAACGGATGCTCAGCAGCCGGATTGAAAAACCAAAAAATATATTACGAACGTCAGGATAAAAAAGGAACTTACGATCATTACGGCATGGACCCATTGATGACGAGACTCGGCATTGATGCCGATCACAGTCCGCATTGGACACCGACGAATGGTGAAAAGAAGCCAACTGTGGTACCCGCCCATCACCAATATCCCAATTGGTATCAGCACGTAATCTAAGACTCCCTCGTCCATATCGATTATCAGCCTCGTTATTCTTAGAATTTCTCACAGTTTAGATCTGACTAGAACTAGAAGACCCCATTTTGCTTTGTCCTGTTAGAAGAGAATATGCAGAGCAGGCGGAGTCCGACTGTCTGACAGATTTCAGTTCAGTGGCTGACACCCGTGCTTGGCCTCCCTGGATAACTTTGAAAGGCGTCTGCCGTGGAGTCATCCTCTTTTTTAAAGATGAAGCTTTTATTAATACTTTTGTGAATCTTTCACTAAAACATAATTTTATATTACACTAAAACATATACTTGTGAAAAATTTTGAATTTTGAATTTATTTTCTAATAAATAATCTTATTTTCATAAGATTTTTTCCGCTCAAAGTAATTTTGATATGGTTTTATATTAATTTCTTTAATTTTTATATTACAAATATATCTTGTTGAGGTATGATGTTTGGACAATAGTTTATTTGAAACTACAAAGTATCGGGATTATTTAAGATTAAAAAAAAATAAAAAAAAATAAAAAAAATAAAAAAAATAAAAAAATAAAAAAAATAAAAAAAAAATAAAAAAAATAAAAAAAATAAAAAAAATAAAAAAAATTAAAAAATTAAAAAATTAAAAAAAATAAAAAAATAAAAAAAAATTAAAAATTAAAAATTAAAAAAATAAAAAAAATAAAAAAAAATAAAACAAATAAAAAATAAAAAAATAAAAAAAATAAAAAAAATAAAAAAAATTAAAAAAAATTAAAAAAAATAAAAAAAATAAAAAAAATAAAAAAATAAAAAAATAAAAAAAAATAAAAAAAATAAAAAAATAAAAAAAATAAAAAAATAAAAAAAATAAAAAAAATAAAAAAATAAAAAAAATAAAAAAAATAAAAAAAAGTAAAAAAAAAAACAAAAAAAAAAACAAAAAAAAAACAAAAAAAAACTCAAATTTTTTTAAAAAAATCTCAATATAAAAAGTCTGAAAAATATATTCAATGAAAATAAAGATCAAGTAAGAAATAATACCAAATCAAATGATAAATACTAACTACTTCTTCACATACACTAAAAGTCCATAAAGTATAATAAGTCTAAAAATTATGTTTTGGACCAAAACATATTTCCTATGATATAAAATTCAAGAGATCAAAAATTCAGTACAAATATATAAACCTATGATTTTGAGGTGAATACTTTGATTCTATTTCTATATTATTCTTTACATGATATGGTCGGTTATCAGATTTATGGCTCGGAATCAACAAAATGATGATATAGTCATTTTTGGACCAAAGAAGAAATTATGTTCATAGCTTTCAATTCTTCAAAATTTTTCAAGTTCCAATTTCTTACGTCATACACTCCTACACACATATAAAAATAGAAACTAGTAGTATCCACACTACACATACTAAAATTATATATATGTTGTGATTATATATATAATTTGCATACATAATACATAGAAAATAAATCATACATCAATGTACATATTGAACACACATATTATAATTTAGATATAAACACATAAATACATAAATTGCAATATTAAAATCAATGTGTAGAAGAGAGAGAGTGAGGACATTATACCTTAGCTTTAGGAACTCAAAACTAGAAATGAAAAATAGCAAAAATGATAACTCAACAAAAATCTACTCAAAAACCTTGTCTACCACAACTTCCCTTTTTCTAAAAAAACACACACCCTCATTGCTGAAAAAAAATGCTTCTGCCTATTTCTATAAATATAGATGCACCCTCACAACTAATAAAAAATGCCCACGTTCACATTTCTTTAAAATGCACATTGTAGGAATTTTTGTTTAATGATAGGATGGGGGTACTCCCCTATCCAAGAGGGCACCACGCTGCCCTCTTTGGGAAAATGCGATTCTTCTTATTTTCACTAAGTTTAAAAAAAGTTATTTTTTTTAAACAAAACATAGGATTTTATCTCATATATTTGGTCAACCATACTCATATCTTCAAAAAAAAATATATAACAAATTAAATAAATAAATAGGTTTACTCAAATTAGCCAGACCCAACAAATCTCGCTCTCTGCCCTATGTGGAGAGACACATACCAGCACATAACTTAAGAAATTAAAATTTACCATTGATATTTATTTATTGAACATATCAGTGATATTTTTATTTGTTTTTATGTTTTCAAGTACAAGTGACTTTTAATCTAATATATCTCATATCCAGTGATATTGTACATCAATATACTTCAACATACTTTTGAAGGTCAAATTCTTAGAAAAATGTATACCACTCTAATTATCGTACCATACAATATATGTATTTTATCGCATATCAAAGTTTGTAAAAAATCTTTTTATCCATAAAGTTTCTTTACAAGCTTCAATAGTTACAATGGACTTATCCTCAACCTCAGTGTTGGGTTGTGCTACACACTTCTACAGCTTGGATTGTCACGATACAATTCTCTCCCCAAAGGTTATAAGATAACATTTGGAGAGAGAATCACTAGTCATATCAGAATTAGCATATCCAAGAAGTGTGGGTTTTAACCCGCCCAAACACAAATATAGTTGAGAAGTTGCCCGCAGGTATCACAAGATAGATTTTACTATAGCATAGTTATATCTTTTTGGGCTCAAGAGAAAATGATTGACAACATAGATAGCATGTGTAATATCCAATCTAGTACAAACCATAGCATACATAAGACTATCAACTACTTAAGTATAAGGAAAACAACTCATATCTCTCCTTACCTCATTAGTGTTGAGTATATGTTTGATACTCTGCTTAAAATGTTTAGCTAAGAAAGTCAAGATTGACTTAGCCTCCTTCATGAAAAATATCTCAAGAACTTTACCAATGTATCATTCTTAAGATAACCAGATCTTCCTAGAAGGTCTATCTCGGATGATACTCATCTCTAAAATATGCCTGACTAAGCCTAAGTGTTTCATGTAAAAAACCTTTTCCATCTTTCCTTAAAGCCTATCAATTAGTGCTCAATTACGACCAATAATCAATATGTTGTAAACATACAATAATAGTATAAGTTTATCATCTCCTAAATGATGACTGACAAATACACAAAGTTCACAAGATGTGTGCTGAAAGTCATGAGACTCAATGAACGAATAAAATTTCTTGTACCACTGCCTATGAGCTCATTTAAGATGATATAAGCTCTTGTTTAGTTGGTAAACGAGACCTTTATTCTCTTCTATAATGAATCTCTCAGGCTAATCCAAGTAGAGAGTTTCTTAAAGATCATCATGAAGAAATATTGTCTTTACTTCGAGTTGATCAACTTTTAAGTTCAAGCTAGCGGTTAAACTCAGAACTATTAAAATAGAAGACATCTTCATTACTAGAGAAAATATCTCATCAAAATTGATTCATTTCTTTTGATTTAATCAGTTGACCATTAATCGAGCCTTGTATCTTAGTTGAGAATCACAATTATCAAGTTTTAGTCTAAAAAGCCAATTATTTTCAAAAGCTTGTTTTTCTTTCAGTAATGTACCAGATCATAAGGTTGGTTGACATGAAGAGGCTTCATATCTTCCTACATAGCCCGAAATCATTCCTCTTTATTCTCAAAAGAGATGGCCTATTGAAAGGTCTTGAGTTTACTTACATTTGAAAGAAATATGTAATCATAGAGTCAAGAGGATATCTGGCGATACCTAGATGATCTTCTCAGTCAAGACTGAGATGTATCATGATGAACAACTAGGTCATACCTAGTTCCAATTGAAATATAGTCTCTCACCACCTCAATAGGTATATCCTTGAGCTTGATGATATCATATATAATACATGGCTTAGAAATATTAGTAGTATTATGAGGCGTAGAATTACAAGGTGGCTACTCATTTCATCCCCTTGATTAGACTAATTTCTAGAAGGGAATCAGCATCAAATTAGTAAAAATAGGAATCTATGTGGTATTTATTCATATTCCAAAAGATAAATAATCTAAACTCAATGATACTTCAAATCCATGTATCTTCATTTGCTATGGACATGAAGAGTTTGGGTACAGAGTATGGGACCCAATTGCCAAGAAGAATACATGGATGTGTAGTATCATTGAGTTTAAATCATTCATCTTTTGGAATATGAATAAATACTTTATAGCCCAAAACTCACAAGTAATTATATGAGATATTTTTTCTTGGTCCAGATTTTATTGGGAACAATTCCATCCAAGGGGGTGGCAAAGCACATATTACTTACATAAACAGCCATACGCATAACTTCTCCCTAAAATTTATTGGAAGATATGCATGAAAAAGTTTGCATCTAACTCTCTCCTCAATAGTAATCTTCATCCTCTCAATAATGTCATTTAATTGTGGCATCTTGGCTGGTATTTCTTCATATTTAATACCATGAAATACACAATAATTATCAAACTGACCTCGATATTCTATACAATTATTAGAATGCAGAAGATCAATTTCTTACTAGTTTCTCTCTCAGCTAAAGTATGAAAATCATAAAAGATAGGAAAAACTTGATCTTTTATTTTCAACGTATATGCCAACTCTTTCTTAGAGTGATTGTCAGTGAATATGACAAAATAAAGGGTCCTACTGGATATTCTAATATGTATAGAGCAAACATTAGTATGAATTAGATGAAATAATATTTAATATCCTCGAGGGTGAATGAAAATGGAAATGTGATTTATAGCTTTTTCTAGCCATGCAATCCATACACTCATCAAGAGAAGATCCCTAGTCAAATGATAAGATATTCATACTAGCTAGAAGTTAAACATCATTCTCACTCACGTAACCAAGTTTCTTATGCCAAAGATCAATATTAGTTTTATGATGAACAATATTTGCCTAATATCCAGGCATTCTTGCTTGAATGACATAGAAATTACTCACCTTCTTACCTTTCACAATGATTAATATGACATTGACCAACTTCCACCAACCACCACCAAAAAGACTAATATAGCTCATATCATCTAGCATGTCAACAAATATTAGGTTCATATGAATATCATATATATATCAAACATCTTTCAATACTAGATGATGTCTTATCTACATCTATGCACAAATATCTCTCATACCTAAAATCTATGTCCATAATTACTCATTCTTTACTATACCTAGAGATCTCAAACAGGTCGTGTACCCGTGTCATGCCAACATGGTCTAGTTTTGGGTGGCTCTATCAGGCCACCATGTCGTGCCGACATGGCCTAATAAGATAGTCGTGACATGTCTGGCATGACACGACTTGATAATGGCCAGTCCAACATGGTCAGTTCAGCCCGAGTCTGGCTAAATTTGGGCCAGATCATGCCTAGTCATGTTGGGTCATGTGGGTCATGCCAAGTCAGGCATGTTCGAGCCCATATATGCCAGCCTAGCTAGGAGCATAGGACTAACTGACTAGGTGTTTAGGTCAACCGGTTAGTGGTTTCGATTATCAAGAGTCTAAGATCAACCTGACTCATCAATACAGGTTGCGGATTAATAATTTAATTTTTTGTTTATAAATTTTTAATTTTAAGTTAATTATGAGTTGCGACATTATAATTTTTATTTATTTCATATAAATCATAAAAAAATAAATTAAATAATGCAAACAACAAAGATTAAATTTCAAAAATGAAAAATATCAAAAAAACACATCTATCAATAATTATTCAATCCAAATAAAATAAAATAACATAATGTTACAACAACAATATAAAATAAAAATAATCAATCATTATCTCGAAAGCTCAATCACAATGTCATCATCATGTAAGTATCTAATGGTATTACTAGTAGTGGGCTCAATCTCATCAAAGTCCCACGAATCATTATTTACCAACAACTCTTTCGCTCTTGTTCTAGTATGATCCTGGATACCTAACCTCGAATCATTTCAATCCTTCATACATTCTAATACCTCAAAGATATTTGCTCACAATCTCAATCTCCTATATGAAATCATATTGATTGTAATAAAAAAAGTAGACTTTGATACTATGCTCAAACATCGGAGTTAGTAGATCATGTGTCATCTTAGATAGCATGTGATAGGTGGACTCATGTGATTTTCATCATTATAAAATATCATATTTCTTGTTATCATTTCAATGATAAGATTGAGTAGTAATCAGTATATAAGAAGCAAGATAGCATGTTCTTATTCAATAGTCCACCCCATCATTTCCCCCTTACTAACTAAATGGAGAAGTCATCATCTCTAAATACTATGTCCATGTCCATACAAAGAGTATGGGTACAACAACTACTATACCTAGTATCTTAGTATGTAAATAACTCTATCAACTTATCATGAATGAACCCTTTGGGTTGTCGTTCCTAGTTCATGCACGAGGATATATATGTCAACATATTTTGTACTTCTTCTACCTTTATCATAGGGTCCCTGCAGGCATGCAAATAATAAAGAGATAAAATGGTGGACCAATATTTTAAGTACTTAGCTTTCATCTCAATAGTTATGTTACTAAATATTGGGTCATCTCTAAACATCCTAAACATACCAATAATGTTGTATATGCACCTAAGTACAATGTAAGTGGTAAGACTATAAATTGACGAACATATGGTTGTCATGTCATAAAAAATATTTAGGAATTTCATAAATAAAATTTCTGTATCCTAGTCTCTGTCATCAATAATAAGTTTGTTACTCTTACTATTGTCATAGTAGGATATCAAATGTTCATATCCAATACATGACTCCAACATCAGGTATGTGTAATTTCAATGGTGTCTCACATCCATTTAGAATTTCTTCTTTTTTAGACCCATAGACAAACATAGACTACCAAATTCATGTTGTCTACTAGGCAATCTAAGATATTTTAGTGAGTTACATATTTTTTTCTAAAAAGGAGAAAATAACCTTCATCCCTGCTAATACTATCAGGTTAATAATGTGACACATGTATCTAACATAAAAAATATCTTCTATGGCCTATCTCTAATGGTCATAACAAACATATTTATGGTTACTCCATTGTTAGATGTATTATCAAATGTGATACTATATATTTTATTTGGAATATTATATTCTCTAAAGATTATTATCATGCATTAATTTATGGTCATCCATCATGAGGATAGAAAATCTCTGAAAATCCTAATATCTTTTTATTTAGTATCCATTTAGAAGCTACATAGTGGGCGGTGAGACATGCAAAGATGTATCATCGTGACTAGTCTATATATTAAACATCACAGACACCACACCACTATATTCCCTAAATTTATTATTTAATATTTGTTTTTCTAACATATAATATTTTAGTATGTCATTCCTACATGTGTACCTATGAATCCTATGATACATTGGCTAAAAATATATCTATATGAAACTGACTACCCTTGAATTCTCCAAAAGTTTAATCGGAAGATCCATTGTGATGATCAATTTGGTCATATCTTCTCTTTCTAACTCATTGTGGTACATGAAGGGGGTCAATATAGAAGTTGAACAAGATCCAGTCTCAACGATCCCACCACTCAATTAGGCTTGTATAGGATCTAATGCACTATATTTTTTGATATAATGATCAGCATATCTTTCCAGGTACATAGTCTCCCACGCATTCCTACAAATATATATTTTCTTATAATACTTGTATTATATCGATTCTTCATCGACACCCCAAATATTTTTATTTTATACTATGTTATAATGAGTCTAAACTAGAGATATTTTTCTAGTTTTTTGTTTTTAAAATGTATGAGTTTACGTCAAGGGCATGGGAGAAAACATGCTTTTGGTGGCCTCAAACTTTTTTGTAGGGTTATCATTATTAATATTATCTATGACAATGTTAATATTAATCTCATTATCATTAAATTCATTATTTATTTTTTTAGTTTATTAATTATATTCTAATTTCTAATTAAAATAAAAATTATTTGATATTACTAAAAATAAAAAACAAAATAATATTTTAAAAATAATACCCATTTATCAGATAGGGAAAAGAGAATTTAATAATTAAATAGGGCAAAAATCATACAACCATCAGATTTTCTACCATAGTCATTGGAAATACATCCAACATTGTGGATGCAACTAAAATTTATTTTTTTATTATTTTTTTAGACCATTAGCCGAATGCCCGAATGCGAGTTCTAGAAGCTTTGGCATTCTGATAGGTTTGGTTTGGACATTCAGCTTTGGTTCGGGAGTTTGGCCTTCGGGCCATGCCCAATCTACCCAGCCCACTTGCCACCTCTAACTATATCATAATTACCATGTGTGTAGATTGTAAAGAAGTCAATATGCAGTATACTATTAAATGATGCTCTTGAGTCAATAAAGTAATCTCCCTCTTGAGATACAATATAAGTGGAATTATTATCGCTAACAAGTATCAAGTCACCTTCAAAGGTGACATTGGACTCTCCTTCTAGCCTCTCTTTTTATGTGCACAATTGTTATCATTTTTTTCATGTGTTGCAACTTGTTACAATGGTTATACTTAATTGCTTTTCTACTTTGTGATTTGTCTCTAAAAGAATGAGTTATTCTATCAGACTGTGTGTGCATTGTAATGCTCTTACCATGCCTTTAATAAATAAGTATACTATGAGAAGCTCCCACTATCTCATTTGTCCTTGTTTTTTCTTATAATAAATTTTATAAGGCAATGTGTATTGACATAACACCTCCAGGTGGTGTCATGCTTAGGACCACCACAAGATTATCCCAGCTATTCAAAAGTGAGCTCAGCATTAGACAAACTTATAACTCATCTTCTAAGACAAGTTTCATGGATGAGAGTTGATTCACCAACTCTTGAAAATGTTGATATGTGCCGACATTATATTATCATTCTTGAACTTTATTTTAACTAGATGTCTAATGATCAACATTTTATTTCTAAGCATGTTCATTTCAAACGTAAACTTTAGCTTTTCCTATAACTTGTGTACCCTCATTTCATATGCTGATAAGTATCACTACTTATCTATTATCAAACTATTGAGACAATCCTAAAATGTAGGTCTTCCCATTCTTCTTCACTTAACGTTTAGGTTTCTCTTTCTTTCTCAATAGGTCATACAACTATTTTACTATAAGGTAGTCATTTATTCTCTTTTTTCAAATAGAATAATTAGTGCTAGTTAACTTTATTATTACAGAATAATCCTTCATAATAATAAAGAATAATATTGACCACAAGTAATTAACCCAAATAAAATGTTTTGAAATATGTCCGAAATCACTCTATTAATATCAAAATAATTGAATACAAATATAATGATAATGAATAAATTGAATATCATCACAACAGATGAAGAATATACTCCTCAATAAAAATTTGAATATCACTTTTTGTGTGGAATGAAGACCTCGATCTGATACCAATTGTTAGAGTAAAATGTTTGGACTGTGATTTATACGAAACCACAAATTACTAGGAATATTAATTGATTAATCAAACAAACATAAGTAAATAATCAACAACCCAAAATTAATAAAGACTTCATTATAAAAAGTCTGAAAAATATTTCCAGTAAAAATAAAATTCAAATAACAATAATTCCAAATTAAACGATAAATACTAACGACTTCTTCACACATACTACAATCTAGTAAAAAAAAATAAGCCCAAGAAATATGTTTTGGACAATTGTATTTTCTAGGATATAAAACCTTACAGATCAAAAATCCAATACAAATAAGTAAACCTATGATTTTGGGGCGAATGCTTCAAAACTCTTTCTATGCTATTCTTTAGTTGATAGGGTCAATTTATTTAATTTATTGCTCGGAATCAACAACATGATGACATAGCTATGTTTGGACTGAAGAGAAGATTCTGTTCGTAGTTTTCAATTTTTCAAAATTTTTTAAGATCCAATTCCATTCGAATATACACTCCTACACACAAATAAAAGTAGACACTAGTAGTATACACACTACATACAATGAAATTATAAATATATTATGATTATATATATAATCTACACATACAATGAACATAAAATAAATTACACATCAATGCACATATTGAACACATATATTGCAATCTAAATACAAATACATAATTACATAAATTACAATATTAAAATCAATGTGTGGAAGAAAGAGAGGGAGAACCTTTGCCTTAGTTTTTGGAACTCAAAACCAGGAATAAAAAATGACAGAAATTACAACTCACCAAAAATTTGTTTAAAATCCTTGTCTACTACACCAGTCCATTTTCTGTAAAAAAAGTACATCCTCACTATTGAAAAATGCTTCTACCCATTTCTAAAAATGTAGACACACTCTCACAGCTAATAAAAAAAATGCACACACTAATGTTTCTAAAAATTTCATGCTTTTGGAATTATTATATAAGTATGGGGATGGGGTTGAGGGCACTCCTCCATCCAAGAGGGTACCACGCGTGCCCTCTATGTGAAAATGTGATTCTTCTCATTTTGGAATGTTTTTTAAAAAGCTTTTTTAATGTTTTTTTTAAACAAAAAATGGAATTTTATACCATGTATTTTGTCTACCATACTTCATGCCTTCAAAAATAATAAAACAAACAAAATAAATATATAGGTCTACCCAACTCGAGCTGACCCAACATTTCTATTTAGCCAATTAAGGATTGATGTCATATGAATTTGTTCATATTCATTTTTTATTAACACATATTCTTGATAATCTTATATTTAGATTTTGTGATTCTCCACACATATTTTTCCTTTTTTTTATAAATAATATTAAACTAGAGGTGCCAAATGCATAGTGTTGGGCTGTCATGACCCATTTGTTTAGGCCCATCCAAGCCACAATGCCGACATGACTCTAAAATGGGTAGCCGAGCATCACTCATTTGCCCACCTTTTGTCTCGATCATGCTGAGTCATATTTGCCCAGGCTAGCCTTGGTTCATTATGTGCTAGCCTGTATTCATTTCAGGCTAGTCAAGGTCATGTCCAAGCTAGTCTGGTGAATTCCAAGCTACCTTGGTCCATAAAGTGCTAGGTATGACATTCTTGTGTTGTGCTAAGGCCAACCGACATAATTGACACATTTATATTAAATTTAAATGTGATAATCTTTTTTTTATACGTGACCAAAATTGTCCATTATTAATTATAATCAATTAGCCTATTTGCTAACTTTGCACTTAAAGTATTATCTAACTCTATTGTAGAAGTAGGTAAGATAGATAATACTTTTGAACTCAACTCATATCTTTTTCAGCATGAATAAACACATACTTGGTGTTAGATTTGTTTATACCAAGATGACTTGCTTGATTAAAATCAACATAGACTTTGATAGTAAGAATTGAGATAAAATCTTTCATAATAGAATGAAACATTAAATATATCCTTAATATATCTAAGAATTTTTTTTATAATGTGCCTATACATTCAAACAAGATTCATTATATATCGATTAATTATTATCATTGGTTGTGTAATGTTGTGTTATATAAATCATAGTGAATATTAACCTTCCCAAAGTTCATGCATTTAGTACTCAAAATATTTCAATCCTCTAAGCTTTATCCCTAGAATATTATTTTCTAGTCACAAATCTATCATTTTAAATTTCCTAGCAAACTGTACTTTAATTCTTTAATATATTTCTATTTGGTTAATAAATTTATTATTACCAAATCTCTTGTAGCTAGAACAAGGATCTAAACTAGGTTTGTAATATAATTGATCATAATGAAAAATCAATTCTATTATGTTAACTTATTAGTGCATGTTTTTGATTATATAGACATTTGTGTAACCTAAAAAGCATATTCTTATTATTTTTTTCTTTAAATTTTTCTGACTGAAGTATATACATTTATTCTTCAAGGTTATCATGAAGAAAATTCATTTTCACAAATTTTATTCTTTTTTCTAAGCACATCATAATCTTTTGCTATTGATCATGACCATTATGTTTGCTTTTAAAAAGTTATTTATTTTCAACATCCTTTTTTTTTGTGGTAATGTCATCCACATAAATGAAATCAATCGAGCCTTAAATGATCTCTTTGAAAGTTGATATCTTTATATCCACTATTTATAAATATAATACAATATTACTCTGTAAAACATAATTTGAGTATCAAACAAGTGGCATTTTTTCACTAGTTGACCATCAAACTTATCAACTACATAATAGGAAATACAAACTACTTATTCCTAAAATAATTTTATTAGTTTTTTAATTGTCAACAATACTCTTGTTTTTTCTATAAAGAATATGTTCATTCATAATGTTACTTCATCTTGTAGTGTTTATGCTTCCGTGGACTATCCCTTAGTATCTTCTTTTTTACATTAGTCATCAAATTCATTATTTTTATATTCTATTCTATTATCAGTTTCAAAAACTTGATATTCTTTTCTAATTCAAGTTTCACCTACACTTTGAAGACATTAAAAATATCAGTCCTCCTCTTGATTTCATACACTCAACATCTTATACATAAGTTGTCGATGAATGATACAAAACATTTAGTTCAAATAAATAAAATTGGTATTTTTGAAACATTGAAGTAAAATCAAGTCTAAAATATTTTTACTTTTAGCTACTAATGAACTAAAACTTCAACCAGTAATGCTTACTCATTACATAATGCTTAGATCGAAGGCCATGCATACTTGTTCTATCATTAGTTCTATTTTAGAGTTTAATAAAATAAAACATAACTTAGAATCCTAGTGTGTTTCTCCAATAATCATGTACAAATTCGCAATAATCTTTTCATCCTTCACTACTACAAGTAAGCAATTTATGATATTCATGATTTTATTTATGATTTGTATTAGTTATCTAGTTTATCTATTTGACCCACAACTAATGAAAACTTTTTCAAACCTACCACATATCTTACCTCCTGAATTGTATAAACTATATCATCATGTATTTTTACTTTGATGATACTCTCCAATGTTTAATCATTACCCATAAATATATATCCTCTTGATGTAATTTCATATGTAGGAAAACATTATTTTTATGAGAGTTCATGTGTCAAGTAGCAACTTAGAGAAAATGTTTGACATCAACATATCATTTTTTGTCATCAACAACATGAGTTGTTTCACCATATAGTATTTCACCTTCATCTAAAAACTATAACATTTTTGTTAGGGTTTTTGTATTCTTTACTTGGCTCACATTGAGGTTTCCGCACTCTCTCTTGACATACCCCACTAAAACCATATTCAATTTTCATAATTATAGCATTTCATATTCTTCTTATTTCTTAAATTCGTTCTTCCAAAATTTGACTCCCGCTAGAATCATATTCTATTGATCTTTTTCTTGTCATCAAATTGTGAATTTATTAGACTGTGTTGGTTTGCACCTATTTTTTTCTTCACTAGCAGTAAGTTCATCAAAGATTAGATTCTAAAGCCGGTGATGTGTTGACCATAAGTTTAATAATAGACTTATAAGTAGAAGCTCTTTATGTTCATTAAATTTAACTATATTTCTTAATGAAGAAAGTTGAGCAAATAGAGTATTGAAAGTATTGATGTGATCTATTACTAACGTGGATTCTCATATTCTTAAAGAGCAAAGTCTTTCTTTCAAAAAGATTTTATTGTGTAATAATTTGATCCATTAAAGATTTATGTGGTTGTATTAATTATCACCAAATATTTATTGTTTCTCAATAATGATTCTATTTTCATTTTTCACATCATAGAATTTCTTCCATTGAACTTCTCAATTTTGAATTTTATTTTTATTTTATGAATATTTTCTTGCTTTAATTATTTCGACAATAATCATGTTATGATATCACTTATTAGAAATTAGGGATGCAATACATAATAATATTTCCCCATTAACAATTGGAAAGAAAATGAAATGAAAATAAAATATTGTATGATATTACTATAACAAAAGAAAAGAAAATACAATCAATTTTGTCTATCAATGAGAATTATCTTTTTTATCCCTCACATTTCACCTAAACTAAACCCATATTATTCCTTGGCTTATATATAAGCCTTGGAACCACAGGGGAAAAGTAGCTAAGACTCCAATCCCAACTGCATGATAAGTGATCCACAAGCATCTTGGAGAAGTGTATTTGGCATCATTGAGAATCTAAATCAAGTCCCCAAAGTTAGAAACATCTATCTGCTTTGTTGCCGATCGAACTACCATGTAGTTGGTAGATTACCTAACCACCCTAACAAGGGTAATTAAGGCTCGCCCAAAAATGAGGTAGCACAACTTGAGTGGGCCCATGTCATAAAGTTAAGGTCGCATTTAACTTATATGACACCACCAAGTTGGACACAAGAAAGTCACCCAACTAGAGGGCTAAATAAAACTAAGTATGGATGGAAGTGGCTAAACCATATTGAGTAGATAGAATTACCACTTTCAAGTTGATCATAACTAGATATCTTTCCAAAATTAATGGAATAATGGTATAAAGTTAGCATATGTTAAAATATAAACATAGATTACCTACTTATAAGTATCTTTTTTGATGAGTCATGTGTATGGGATTTGTTGATTAAATCATGATAGGAATGAGTTTTCTCCTAGCTTTCACATCCATGTAAATCAAAGCAAGCAATGTTATCGATTAAAAGTAAGAATGAACTCATCTTTATAATTTAAATTACACCACTAAGTTCATCCTTGTCAACTAAACCAACATATATATAATCACATAAGAACCTTACTAATACATCAATTTTGATTAAAAAGTATTATATAAAGTAATACTCTCAATAAGATATATATTTATTTATATATAGACATATAGATGTCAATGACATGAGAAAAACATGTATGGTGAACTATAGTCATGTATGCACGTGTATGTTTCTATAGTAATGTATGCACATGTATGTTTCTATAGTCATGTATGCACGTGTATGTTTCTATAGTCATGTATGCACATGCATGTTTCTATAGATATATAGACACTATAGATAAAGCTTATAGTTTAATTAAATAAAGATGGACTCGGATCAAAGGAAGACTCGAATACATCTTTAAACACTGGCAAAAATTCAAATGGCCCTATTATGTTTAAAGAGCATGTCTGCACAACATCAGACTATTCTAACTCGATTATTTATTACTACTTTTACCATACATTAAAATATTAGTATATTAGACTCAAATCTTTGTAAACAACTAGATTACTTCAATTTTATTATTTTGTTCTTTGTGGTTATTTCTCTTCTTTGTAATTGCTCATCTTCTTCATTCTATTCTCATTCCTATGCATCTTGAGTATCATAAATTCTTATATATTCAAGGTTTATAATACTAGATAATTCAAAATATGGTATCAGAGTATGTTTGTGGTTCTGTAAAAATATTTTATTCCAACAAACTTCTTTTTTTTCTAAGCCCTCATATGTTATTCATGATTCCTACTCAAATATAAATAAAAATATACACATATATTAGATCTAGTGTAGATCTGATTAGATTCAAAGTTAATTTGGGTAAAATAATTCATATTAACCAAGATCCCCAAATTATACTTTCAAGCTTTTCATCTATTTTCAAATAAAAACATGACAATTCCAAATATGATCTCTTCAAGCTCAGGGGCTACAGTTATATCCCTATTCGATGGTGAAAACTATAATTATTGGAGTGTTAAGATGAAAATTATTTATAAAAGATATTTGGGAACTTGTTAGTGAAGGATACTCAAAATTTTTAGATCTATTTTATGTTGATAAAAAAAGAGATATTGAAGGAAAGTGAATTAAAAAATTTAAATGTCAAAGCATTACTATCCATTCAACAGTGTGTTAGTAATATCATCTTTCCAAGAATATTAGGATCAACTAAGATAAAACATGCTTGGGATTTACTTCAAAATTAATTCTATTGGGATAAATAAATATGAGGAGTTAAGCTTCACTCCTTGAGAAAGGATTTCTAGAATCTAAAAATGAAAAACTCAAATTCTTTTAATACCTTTTGTATCTTTTCATTATTATAGTTAACCAACTTAAAATACATGGTGAAGATATTTCTGAAACTATGTTGGTTAAAAAATTACTCATAAGTATGTCTTACAAATTTGATCACATAGGTGTAGTTATAGAAGAAATTAAATATCTATTTGACCTTAGTGTCCAACATATACTTAGCTCATTAAAATCTTATGAGCAATGATAGCTCCAAAGAATCAAACTATCTACCAAAATAGCACTGCAAATTAATTGAATTCCACACACTAAGGAAGTAAAAGTTAGATCAATACAGAGGAAACACAACACAACACACAAATGATAGTCAAGTATGTAAATTAAAACAAACCGAGAGGTAAGAACAAAAATCTTACCTCTAGAATAAAAACCAATATCTTTTCTATAAGACCTTCCTCATACACATAATATATGTAATAAGAACAATAATATTTAAAAAGACTATTGGTTCAAGTTCAAGAACTAATGTCTAAACTATAAGAAGACACATATTTCTAAGAAGTATAAACTAAGATATACATAGTATACTAATTGTGATGAGGAGAAATCTTCAAATGAACATATATTTTACATGGGAAATATTGGAAATACCATGTCTCTTAATATATGGTTTCTAGACAATAGTTGATCAAATCACATGTCTGGAAATAATGAAATATTTGTGAACTTGCAATCATCAGTAAGCTCACAAGTGAAGATGGGAAATGATGATCTTTTTAAAGTAAAAGAAAAAGGTAAGGACAAAATAATTACATATATATTAGAAAAAATCATTAATGACGTGTTAATAGTTCCTGATTGGATCATAACCTCCTAATTGTGAGATTACACGTGTAAAATGGGTAAAAACTAGTATTTAAAAGAAATCAATATACCATATATCATTAATTATTGAAAGATACTTTCTGGATCGTAGAAATATATAGAGGCAGAAGTTTTTCTTTAACTCTTGATCATAATATAGGCATAGCTCTATTCATGCATGCCATTCAAGAAACAATTTATGGTATAGATGGATGAGATACTTAAACTATAAAAATCAAAAGCTTATTAGTCAAAGGAATTGATATGTTGTCTACCTTCTTGCCTCAGTATACCTACCTTTTTTTTTGAGAACCAAAGGGTCTCAAGGCCCACTTATGTGGACCCCCTAATCCCTTTTGGCCCCTAGAAAACTGAGCAGGTAAGAATATTCTCCAGTAACCCTCCACCAGTAAGACTTGAAATTGTGACCTCCTAGATATTGCCAAGAGCCTTAACCAGCTAAGCTCCCTATGAGGGGGTCTCAGTATACCTACCTATATCTATGAGAAGTGTGCCTTAGGCAAATAATCCAAACAACTCTTTTTTAAAAGAGGTTGCCTTGAGATCATCCAAATAATCCACTCAAATTAATTTAGTCAAACATTAGTGGACTAATGTATTTTCAATCCTTGGAAAATAATAATTATTTTGTATTATTTGTTAATGATCACACTCGAATGATGTGGGTATATTTTGTAAGACAAATCTGAAATATTTGACATTTTTGAAAAATTTTTATACATGATAGAAAGATAGTATGACATGAATATAAAAATACTTAGAATTTATAGAGGAATAGAGTTTCTTTCTCAGAAGTCTATCAACTTCTGTGATATAAAAGGAATTTAGTGATACCTCACCATGTCATACTTACCACAAAAAATGGTATTATAGAAAGAAAAAATAAAACTATAGTGAACATTGCATGGACATTATTAATTGAGAAAATATGCCTGTGTTTTTGGGTAGAAGCAGCAAACACAGCTTCTCTATCTAAATAGATGCCTCATTTCTACATTACACAACTTCACTCCAATAAAGCTTGGAGTGGGAGAAAACTAAGTATACAACATGTGAGAGTTTCTTGGAGTATATGTTACTCTCAAATCCCAAAATATAAAAGAACAAAGTTAGACAATAAAAGTCTAAAATATATCATGGTTGAATACAACCCACACTTTGAGGTGTATAGATTTTATTCACTAGAAATAAACACCTTCCTAGTAAGTAGGGATGTGCTATTTGATGAGAAAGCAAGATGTGAGGAAAACAAGAAAATTACAAATCAACAATACTCATACATAAAACACAATCAGACTCAAAAGGTAATGCCAATGGTAAATATTGAAATTTCTAGCCAACACAGGTATGTCTCTATTCCCTATGAATATGATTTAGTTTCTAGTAATTATTTGGATACTTTTGAAACTAACTTAGGCACACCTATTAAATATATAATGCTAGATAATATATATCAAATGGTAATATATACTTTTGAAACTAACTATTCTTCAGTAAAGCTCCTCAACTTTGAAGAGGTTATACAATACCAAGTTTGGGTTTAAGCTATTATATATAATATATACAATAAATAAAATAATACATGGACACTAGTAGACTTACCCCAAAATAAACATAGTATAGGAGTTAAATGGTTTTTTATAAATCAAAGACTTAACCAATAGTGACACATCTATATATAAAGCCCAATTGGTGGCTAAAGACTACTCCCAAAAGGTTAAGTTTGATTACTTTGAGACCTTTTCCATAGTAGCTCGCCTATAAACTATGAGACTCATAGTTTCTATAACTGGACATAGAGGATGAACTCTATTTCAACTAGACATTAAGTTTTCCTTCCCGAATGGTGTATTAAAGGAAGTGATTTATGTTAACTAACCCTTCAGATTCATTAAGCAAGGATCTAAACATTGTATTCATAAATTAAATATGATTATTTATGGATTGAAACAAGCATCTCATTCTTGGCATATTCAAATCAACTCCTATTAATTGAACCAAGGTTTCAATGGAAGCATGAATGAGCCCACATTTTATATATTAACATAACCATGATTTTTGGAATATTGATTATATTTATATATATTGATGATATCATTTTCACTAGCAATAAAACTAAAATGATAGAATTATTTAAAAAAGACATGATGGAAAAATATGAGATATCATACATAGTATCACTTAATAATTTCTTAGGATTGAAAATACTCCAAGACTCAACTATAGTGGTTATAAATCAATCCAAATATATACTTTTTATTTTTAAAAAGTATGAGTTATAAAACTACAAACTAGTTTTTACACCCTTAATAACCAATAAAAAATTCTTATCTATGCAAGATAGACTAGTTAATGGAAATCAATACAAAAGTATTATAGGAAGCTTATTGTATGCTTTAGCTTCTCCACCTGACATTATCTATTTTGTAAACTTAATGTCTAGATTCACACACTCACCAAATCACTTATATTTTGGTGCTGCAAAAAAAAGTATTGAGATACCTCAAAAGAATATTTCATCTTGGATTGAGATATTTCAAAACTAAAGATACCAAAATAGTTGGATATTATGACAATGACTTAGGAGAATGTCCGGAGGGACTATAAGAGCACCTCTGGATATATATTTTCTCTAGGCACTACTACTATTTAGTGTATCTATAAAACAATCGACCATTTTCCTGTGTACTGCTGAAGTAGAATATGTTTCAGTCTTAGTAGCTACTTCACATATTTTATGGATACATAACTATTCACCAATCTGGATGAGGAACAAGCAGAACATGTTATAATCAATCAATTATTGTCATAGCTAAGGATATTATATTAAATAATCCAATTAAATATATTGGACTGAAATATCATTTTATTAAGGATGTCATAAAAACTTATGAAGTAAAATTGATTTTTTGCAGGCCTAAAGATCAAGCTGCAGACATATTCACAAATCTCTTACCAAAAGAGAAGCACATATACTCTCGAATAATATTGAGATTATCTCTCATTTTACCAAATGGGAAAGAATGTAGACAAATCTTTTTGTTTGGATAAATAAAGATGAATTGGAATAAAAGGAATATCATTATGACTCAGTTATTTATTACTATTTTTACTCTACAAAAAAAATCTTTGTAAACAACATGATTGATTCATTACTATTACTTTTGTTATTTGTGGTTGTTTTTTGCCCTATGTTTATTCATTTTATTTATTTTGCTCTTGTTATTTATGCATACCGAGCATCATAAATCCTTGTATATTCAAAGTTTATAATACCATTTAATTTAATCGATATACACACAAGCACACACACTACCAAGCACACATAGACATACATACATATAAATGTAGTTGATATCTAAGCTGAGAAAATACAAATTAAAGAAATTTTTGTTTTATATCACATATTGGAATTACTTTTCCCTTAGATTTGAAATTACAATGATTCATTAAAAACTATTTAAATGCAGATAAAATTTTGTGAAATTGAATGGTTTGCTTCATAAGGTCAAATCAAGTATGCATCCGTCTCTTTCCATAGACTTCACGAGGATCGAGGAAGAAGATGAAGAAGAAAGAGATAGAGTCAAGTTGCCATCATCTTCTCCACCACCAATATCATCTATTTCTGTTGCTAATTTTAGACTTAGTTTCAAATCCAAGTTGAAACCCGATCTCTTATCTCTTTGGGTGCCATTCGGGCACCTCTCTTTGATGGAACCGCTGAATCCATAACTGCCTTCGTAAGGTACCGTTCTTTTCCTTGCACTGCCTATTTTCTTGGCGGACATCCCCACTGCAATTTCTTGAAACGTCAGGAGCTAAGCTAAGCTAGTGATAATCAAACTGAACTTTACACTTAATATAATTATATGATAACTTTAGGGTTTAACACTCTTATTTTAATAACTAAAAAAAAAAAAACATGCTAACCGAATTCAAGAGCAGATTTACCTTGACAGCAATCATCACTGTTCTTGCTTCTATACATCTATAACAAACCAATATTAAAAAATATAAATCAAACTAACATCTTGTCGAAGTTGTTTAATATGGATGAATTTTTAAAATAGATTTGTTTAATCTCTATCAAATCATTGTCGGAATAACTTTTCGATTATTTCAACCTCTACATGTTTATATATATCGTATATATAATATCGAAATGAGGAACCTGAAGATGGCTTTTCACATGAGCAATGCTCAGGCCTTTGATATTCATCAATTGAAGAACCAGCTTTGGGGTAGCTCCTGCATGCCCACATAATTGCCATCCTTCTTCATACAATTTGTCATTGAATTTTAATGCGCACAAACCACACACACACATTTACACAGACCCACGAGAAATGAAAATAAAAGGAAAATTAAAAAACAAAAACTTCGTCTGATGATCAATCCATCTTTGTGCTGGTGCGTGTGCACATGTGTGTGTGTGTGTGTGTGAATGTATACATGCATCTATGTGTGCGCGTGTGTGGGTATAATATGTAAACACCCAGAAGATGTTCATGGCAAGGAGAAACAAGTACTGAACTCGCTTGGCCGCCAAGTCGTTCTACTGCATGAACAAAGCAGAGATGAAGATCGCGAGTCCATGTTAGGCGAGGTGTCCTGGACCGAATATATGGACGAACCGAACGAGTAATGGTTGTGGGTTTTTTCTCGTGATCATCATCACCCGCGGCGAGGGAAATCCGTTTCATGATCTCCCTGTGCTTGGGCAAGGAAGGAAAGAAAGAGAGAGAGACGGAAACAGAGTGAGAGAAGTTAGGAATTGAAGGAGAAGGTGTTAAGAGGATTATTAAAGGAATGAGTACTTATGGTGTCTTCGGTTTTTCTTTTTTGTTCGTTGTTTACTTACCTCAGCAACAGGACCAAATGGAATTTTATTCTTCTGTTTATTTATTGCTGAATCAAAGAGGAACCGACATTTGTATTATGGTTGGAAATGAAAACCCTAGCTCTTGACATATGGAAGTGGACTTATAAATTCCCTCCCTCCCTCTCTCTCTCTTATTTGCTTACTTTTTTGTATTTGTATGACTTCCATGCATTCTCAAAGTTGTCATGCATAAATAATTATATTATGTAAGCATGAAAATGGACGTGTATCGATATACATTCTGTTCAATGTGATATTATCATCACTACTCAATTTCTCTCTCCTTCATTACTCAACTCAATGCTCTCTCAGTCACTCACTCACACACACTCACTCTCTCTCTAGCTCTCACTCACTTTATTTCACTCTCACTCACTCTCTCTCTCCCTCTCTTGGGTGTAGAGGTGCACTAAATGCATGCATGTCCAATAGTGCATCATCATCAACCATTCGTTTAATTTGGATTTGTATGTATGCATTCTCAAAGTTTGTCATATATTGAGTTAACGTAAAAGTAGATATACTCTTTGGTTCTTGAGGGTAAAGTGGCTCAAATCTGTGTGTGTGTGTGTGTGTGTGTATGTGCACGGACGTGACATGCATATGGTGATTGTGTATAGACAGGGGGAGAGAGAGAGTGAGAGGGATTACATTTTTAAATACATTTTTAATAACTAAATGTTGGCAACAAGGATATTTTTGTCATTTACAATTTTTTCTCATAATTATTTTTATAAATTTCATATTATTTCTCACTGATTATAGATATATAATGCCCTTGCCAATAATTATTTACTATTCATATACACTAAAACATAATACTCTATTAAATTCTAAGTAAATATTATCTTTTTTAAAATTTAAAATTAAAATTTTTTTATATAAAAACTAGTTATATGGTAATGAGCAGCAATATAAATCTTGTATTGAATAAGCACTTTTAAGAGTTAAAATAACTGTCTGCCTCTCAACTGATATATCAAATGTTGATAATAAATATAAAAATAAATAAAAAACAAGAGGGAGGCCTGTTATTTATTATTTATATCCACCCGAAGTCACCAAAAGTTCCACTCCCAGCCCCACCACCATAAGTCCAAAACGCATGAAGTCGAGAATTTTATTGCTGGGGCCTGGGGCACAGCGCCGTCCATTCCACTCCATAACAAGTGAAACCTGGTTGACGAGTCCACAGAGGCGCTCTTTCTTGACCATGGAGAATTTTGCTTGGTCACGGAACGGGAATAAAAGAACTCTATGCGGTTCTACCAAAACAAATGATTTTTTTTTTTGTTTTTTTTATCACAGTAAGCTTTCTTTATCCCCTCCGGCCTCCCTCCCCTCTCCTGCCCCCTCCACTCCAGACGATCAAACCTGTTTTGTAAGGAAATATGGCAGGAAATAAAGAGCTTTGAGAAGAAGAAGAGTTATTCACAAGGAAAAACCAAAAACCAAAAACATCCAAATAAAAATGTGTCCCGTATATAGAAAAGTAAATTTATGAAAACCAACTTTTTTGTATGGCCTGAAACAAGCCCCAAGGAAGTGGTATAGGAAATTTGACAGTTTCATGCACAAGGAAGATTTCCAAAAGTGCAACGCCGATCACTGCTGTTACTTCAAGAGATATAGTTCCAGTTATATCATTTTACTACTGTATGTTGATGACATGCTGGTAGTAGGTTCAAATATGGATGATATCAGAAGGTTGAAGCAGCAATTATCAAAGGAATTTGACATGAAAGATTTAGGCCCAATAAAGAAGATTCTTGGAATGAAAATCACAAGAGATAAGCAGAAAGGACTCTTGCAGTTATCTCAAGCAGAGTACATCAATCGTATTTTGCAGAGATTCAACATGAGTGATGCCAAGCCAGTCAGTACACCCTTGGCCAGTCATTTTCATCTATCCAAGGATCAGTCTCCTGAAACGAAGGAAGAGAGAGAATTCATGGCTAAGGTTCCTTATGCCTCAGCCATTGGAAGTTTGATGTATGCAATGGTTTGTACAAGACCAGACATTGGCTATGCAGTGGGAGTTGTAAGCAGATTTATGTCAAATCCAGGCAAAGCTCATTGGGAAGCAGTGAAATGGATTTTGAGGTATCTACGAGGCACCACAGAAAAATGTTTGTACTTTGGAGAAGGAGAGCTAAAAGTACAAGGATACGTAGATACGGACTTTGGAGGTGAAGTTGATCACCGAAGAATCACCACTGGTTATATATTCACCGTTGGAAGTACAGCTGTTAGTTGGATGTCAAGATTGCATAAAATTGTCACTCTATCCACTACAGAGGCTGAGTATGTGGCAATGACTGAAGCTAGTAAAGAGATGATATGGCTTCAGGGTTTGTTAATGGAGTTGGGATTTAAGCAAGGGAAGAACGTTTTGTATAGTGATAGTCAGAGCGCAATACACTTGGCAAAGAATTCTGCATTTCATTCTAGAACCAAGCATATTGGACTCCATTATCACTTCATCAGATCTCTATTGGAGGATGAGGTGTTAAAGTTGGAGAAAATCCAAGGAAGTAAGAATCCAGCTGATATGTTAACAAAGACGGTGACTATTGACAAACTGAAGTTGTGCTCAACTTCAGTTGGCCTGCAAGAATAGCAAGGTAAGGAAGAGCTGCTGCATTGATCAAAGTGTGAAGACAGATTGAAATCAGTCTTCAAGTGGGAGATTGTCAAATATTGAGGCTTATTGTCAAAATTGGAGGTTATTAGTATTGTCAAATATGGAGGCTTCAATTGTCAAAAATGGGGGTTGTTAGGTAGCCTAATTTCCATTTTTCTTCTTTGTTAGGTAACCTAATTTTGGCCACATCCCCCTCATTTTTGCTATAAATAGAGATGTTATGTAGGGAGGAAAATCATCCCACACATCTTCCAATTCATAGTGAAGAAGTGAGAAAGAGAGAAGAGGGTGAAGGAAGAGAGGTGAAGTGAGAAAGAAAATTGAGAGCAATTTTCTTGGAGTGTTGTAAATACTATATTTTTCTCTTTATAGTGAACGATCTGCAGTAGCCCGTGGAGTAGGCAAGTTTGTGCCGAACCACGTAAATCTTGTGTGTCTTGATTTGTTTAATTTTGCTCATTCTAATAAATCTGGTATATAGGAATTATTGTTTTATTCCTAACATTTTTGTAAGGAAATATGGCAGGAAATAAAGAGCTTTGAGAAGAAGAAGAGTTATTCACAAGGCAAAACCAAAAACCAAAAACATCCAAATAAAAATGTGTCCCGTATATAGAAAAGTAAAAATAAAAATAGTTTATATAAAGTCTTGATAATTGATAGAAAGTAAACATTAAAATTCATCTTTACATCAAATATTACGTATTCATTTATTCAATATGAGTAAGGGCATGGTAGTAAATTCACAAGGCCAAACCATTTGAATCGAATACCCCAATCAACTGTTAGATTGATTTAGTTTTTTGAGAAAATCAATAAGAAGAAAGTAGTAAATTGTTTAGACGAAGAGGAAAAGTTATAGGCATCAGTGCGTTTCGTTTTTGTTGGTCATTTTTACCCCTTATAGAAAACATTAATTTTAACACTCTCCCTTAATGTTTTTGTTGGTCATTCCCAACAAGTCTCGCAAATAGACAAACTTGTCACAAGGAAGTGCTTTCGTGAATATGTCCGCTAGTTGATCATTAGTCTTCACGTGTTTGATCATCACTTCTTCATCATCCACTACTTCTCGAATGTAGTGATGCTTGAGGTTGATATGTTTTGTTCGGCAATGAAATACCGAATTCTTTGACATAGCAATTGATGATTTATTGTCGCAAAAGAGAACTGTTGTCATGTCTTGTTTCTCCCCCATGTCTTCTAAAATCTTCCGTAACCAAACCATTTGTTTGGTTGCTTCACTTGCCGATACATATTCGGCTTTGGTGGAGGAATGTGCAACTCTCTCTTGCTTCTTCGACACCCATGAGAAAATACCCGTACCGAGTGAAAAACAATATCCGGACGTACTCTTCATGTCGTCCATACTTCCAGCCCAATCGCTATTACAAAAACCAAACAACTCGATATCTTCTCTTCCATTTCTTTCAAACATGAGACCATACTAGAGGTGTCAACTGTGCTGGGCCGGCCCAGCCCTGCACGAGGCACGGCACGGTTCAGGCGTGCCTGGGCCGGCCCGGTACGGAAAAAATCCTTGCCTGGGCCCGTGCCGTGCTCGGGTTTGGCACGAGCCGTGCCGTGCCTGGCCCGGCACGGTTCGGCCCACGGCACGGGTTTATCCCGTGCTGGGTGCCCCGTGAGTCTGACCCCATGTAGAGGTGTCAAACGGGCCGGTCCGGCACGACACGGCCCATTTTTCACGGGCACGATCGTGCTACCGTGACGTGCCCGGCACGGCACGGTTTAAAAAAACCGGGCCCGACACGGCCCGCAGGCACGACGAGCCGTGCCGTGCCTCTCCTGGCCCGCTCAGGCAAACCTGTCCAAGCGGTTCGGGAAACAGGGACCGTGGGTCGGGTTGATTTTGACCCGACCCGCGGTCTTTTTTTGTGGGAGGGGAGGCATGCGGTCGTTGCCGTGCCGCGGGCCGAGCCGTGCCTGGCCAGGCACGGCACGACACTGCACGGGCCCGGGCAAGGATTTTTTCCGTGCCGGGCCGGCCCGGCCCGGCATGGTTGACACCTCTAACCCCATGTTTCCCCTCCCGCAAAAAAAGACAGCGGGTCGCGTCTGATTCGACCCGACCCGCGGTCCCCCGTATCCCGAACCGCTCGGTCAGGAATGCCCGAGCGGGCCAGGAGAGGCACGGCATGGCCCGCCGTGCCTGTGGGCCGTGCCGGGCCCAGTTTTTTTAAACCGTGACCGGCCCGGCACGGAAGCACGATCGTGCTGGTTAAAAACAGGCCGTGCCGGGCGGGCCCGTTTGACACCTCTAGACCATACTCCATGGTCCCTCTTATATATCGCAACAATCTTTTTCCAACCCCAAGATGAATCTTGCTCGGTCGGTGCATAAATCGAGATAATAGACCCGTAGCATACATGATATCGGGTCTTGTATTGGTAAGGTACAGTAACATCCCAACCAAACTTCTATATTGTACCGCATTAGCATCACCACTACCATCATCTTTCACCAACTTCTCATTCACCACCAATGGAGTCATGTTGGATTTATTTTGTTTTATTGAGAAAATCAATTGGAAGAAAGTTATGAATTGTTTAGAAGAAGAGGAGAAGATATAGGCATCAATGTGTTTCGTGCGTTTCGTGCGTTTCGTTTCTCAAACGATGCGCCGATTACAAATTACATTTTTACCCCTCAAAACAATACATTAATTTTAACACTCCCACTTAATGTTTTTGTTGGTCATTCCCAACAAGTCTCACAAATAGCAAACTTGTCACAAGGAAGTGCTTTCGTGAAGATGTCCGCTAGTTGATCATCAGTCTTTACGTGTTTGATCATCACTTCTTCATCATCCACTACTTCTCGAATGTAGTGATGCTTGAGGTTGATATGTTTTGTTCGGTAATGAAATACCGAATTCTTTGACATAGCAATTGATGATTTGTTATCGCAAAAGAGAACTGTTGTCATGTCTTGTTTCTCCCTCATGTCTTCTAAAATCTTCCATAACCAAACCACTTGTTTGGTTGCTATGCTTGCCGATACGTATTCGGCTTCGGTGGAGGATTGTGCAACTCTCTCTTGCTTCTTCGACGCCCATGAGAAAATAACCGTACTGAGTGAAAAATAATATCCGGACGTACTCTTCATGTCATCCTTACTTCCAGCCCAATCACTATCATAAAAACCAAATAACTTGATATCTTCTCTTCCATTTCTTTCAAACATGAGACCATACTCCATGGTCCCTCTTATATATCGCAACAATCTTTTTCCAGCCCCAAGATGAATCTTGCTCGGTCGGTGCATAAATCGAGATAATAGACTCATAGCATACATGATATCAGGTCTTGTATTGGTAAGGTACAGTAACTTCCCAACCAAACTTATATATTGTACCGCATTAGCATCACCACTACCATCGTCTTTCACCAACTTCTCATTCAACACCAACGGAGTCATCACGGGATTACTATTCTCCATTTTGAATTTTGAGAGAATATTTTCAGCATACTTCTTTTGACAAATAAAAACACCTTCTTCACATTGATCAATTTCAATGCCCAAGAAGTAATGCAACAATCCCAAATCATTCATCCCATATTTCTTCATCATATTAGTTTTGAATTCATGCATCATTTTTTCATCACTCCCGGTAAAAATCAAGTCATCAACATACAGAGAGACAATGAGCATACCGGATTCTCCATGTTTGATGTAGAGTGTCGGCTCGCTAGGGCTCCTGATAAAGCCTCATTCGGTGAAGTACCGATCGATATTTTCATACCAAGCACTTCAACCCGTAATATGCTTTCTTCAGCTTGTACACTTTTTCTTCTTCACCTTCAACTTCGAACCCTTGTGGTTGTACCACATACACCTCTTCTTTGAGAACACCATTCAAGAAAGTCGATTTCACATCAAGTTGGTGGAGCTTCCACCCTTTGTGTGCGGCTAATGCAATCAACATTCTTATTGTCTCATGCCTCGCAACGGGTGCAAATGTCTCATTATAATCAACTCCTGGTTGTTGCGAATACCCTTTTGCAACCAATCTTGCTTTGCATTTTTGAACGGAACCATCGGGGTTCATTTTCATCTTATAAATCCACTTCAACCCAACCACATCTTTTTCTTTGGGCGTCTCAACAAACTCCCAAGTTTTATTTTTTTCAATCATGTTTATTTCCTCTTCCATTGCATCCACCCAGACCTCTTCTTGAATAGCCTGTTCAAAGATCTCGGGTTCAACTACACAAAAATTGCACCTAGCATATACATCACTCAACCTTCTCATTTTTACTGGAGTAGAGCTTGGTGGTGATGAACTCGACCCAGGTTGCATTGTCGGAGATTGTTGATGTTCATTTTCTTTAATTCCACCTTCATTGGCTCCACTCGATTCCTCCCTTGGATCCTCTTCGTAAACCGGCATTGACACATTCTCAACATCTTTCTCTTTTTTATCCCATTGTTCTTTTTCATTGAAAATCACATCTGACTTTCAATCACTTTGTTCTTCTTCAGGCTAAAAAGTCAATATCCCTTCGACTTAGTGCTATAGCCAACGAAAATACATTTCTCGCCTTTATCTTCAAGCTTATTTCTTATTTCTTTCGGGACAAGAGCATAGCAAATGAATCCGAACACTTTTAAATGATTCACCGACGGTTTTCTACCCCCAGTCCATGCCTCGAATGGCGTCTTGTTTTCAACTGCCTTTGTCGGGCATCGGTTCAACAAATAAACCACTGTATAAGTTGCTTCTGCCCAGAAGGTCAATGGTAACCCTTTTGCATTCATCATTGTCCTCGCCATCTCGACAATTGTGCGATTCTTTCTTTCAGCATTGCCATTTTGCTATGGCATAAAACTCGTCGTCAATTGTCTTACAAGCTCAATATCTTCGCAAAATTTTCCAAACTCTTTTGAGTTGTATTCTCCACCTCTATCACTTCTTAGCCTTTTAATCAATTTGCCATTCTGTCTCTTAGTCATTCTTTGAAACTTCTTGAAGACGGACAATGCTTTCGATTTTTGTCTCAAAAAGTAGACCCAACACATTCTTGAGAAGTCGTCTATGAAAGTGATAAAGTATCGATTTCCTCCATGAGAATAAGTTGACATTGGACCACAAATGTCAGTGTGAACAAGCTCCAATGGTACCTTTGCTCTCCAGGCTTTCTCTTTAGGAAATGTCTCTCGATGGATTTTACCGAGAGCACATGCTTCACAAATATCATGTTTACCTTCAATATTCGGTAAACCATATACCATGTTTCTCTAACTCATCAACTTTAAGCTTTCAAAGTTCACATGACCTAACCGTTTGTGCCATAGCCATGACAGACCTTCCATGTTGACTTTCAGCGATAACCCACTTGCGGGTTTGAGAGTGAGAGGAAAATTTTGATTCCTCTCCATCTTGACAATGACCATTAATTCTCTCTTATTTTCTTCTTTGTCAAAAATCTTGCAAGTATCATTATTGAAGTGAAGCGCATGACCGCTTACCATAAGTTGTCCGACACTTAGCAAATTTTAAGCTAAGTCCAGAACAAACAATACATCATGAATCAACAATCTACCTTTCTTTGAAGCTATGGCAATTGTACCTTTCCCATTTGATTTTATTACGGCACCATTACCCATTATGATTCGTGTTGTATCGCTTTTGTCGAGTTTGCAGAAAACTGACTCGTCTCCGGTCATGTGATTGCTACACCCACTATCAACATACCACTCGTTGTCATTTTTCCCGACAGCCATTTGACATGCATAGAATGTACTTCCATCATTTTCACACTTCTTTTCCTCCTCGGTATAATTGGCCTGTTCTCTACTTATATCTCGACAATCCCTTTTTATATGACCAAACCTCTTGCAATTATAACACTAAGGCTTTCCTTTGTGATAACAATTTTCTTAAATGTGACTTGGCTTCTTACAATGATCACAAATTTTGTTATCACCAGAGTTTCTTCCTCCTCCTCGGCCTCGACCACGACCTCTTGTATAACTTACATCGCCATGAAAATATTGTCGTTTACTTGAGCTTCCGGTAGAATCTTCTTTTACGCTCACTTTTGATTGAAAAGCACTTTCAAGAGAAGCTTCACTATGTCAATTCATCCGTTGTTCATGCATCTCGAGAGAACCCATCAAGTCATGGACACTAAGTGATGAAATGTCTTTTGTTTCTTCAATAATGGCGACAATATTATCATATTTCGGAGAAAGGCTTATCAATATCTTCTCACAAACTGACATGTCAGTCATGATGTCGCCCAAACTCTTGATTTGGTTCACAACTTCGATCACCCTCGAGAAATACTCATGTAGAGTATCTTTCTCCTTTATCATGAGATTTTGAAATTCTTGTTTGAGTGTCAAGAGCTTCACGGTCTTCATTTTGTCGGTCCCTTAAAACTCCTTTTGAAGTATATCCCAAGCTTCTTTTGATGTTCTTGCTCCAATTATTCTTGGAAAAAGTTTACGAGAGATACTTTGTTGAATAATGAACAAAGCCTTCGCATCTTTCTTCTTGAAATCCTTTAACATTTCATCGAACACCTTTCGGTCATCCGGTGATAATGTGTCTTCTGGTTCTTCTTCATACTTATTCTCCATCAAATCCCACAAATCTTGTGAGATCAAGAGTGTCTTCATCATCACACTCCAATAATCATAATCTTCTCCATCGAAAATGATTTGGGCTCCTCGCATCGGTCAAGTTTCACCTTGCATTGCGCAACTTCGAAAAATTCACTACATAAATTGCTAGATTGGTCCTTAAACCATCCCTCTAATACCACTTATGTTTGATTTATTTTGTTTTATTAAGAAAATCAATTGGAAGAAAGTTATGAATTGTTTAGAAGAAGAGGAGAAGATATAGGCATCAATGTGTTTCGTGCATTTCGTGCATTTCGTTTCTCAAACGATGCGCCGATTACAAATTACATTTTTACCCCTCAAAACAAAACATTAATTTTAACAGTCATCACGGGATTACTATTCTCCATTTTGAATTTTGAGAGAATATTTTCAGCATACTTCTTTTGACAAATAAAATCACCTTCTTCACATTGATCAATTTCAATGCCCAAGAAGTAATGCAACAATCCCAAATCATTCATCTCATATTTCTTCATCATATCAGATTTGAATTCATGCATCACTTTTTCATCACTCCCGGTAAAAATCAAATCATCAACATACAGAGAGACAATGAGCATACCAGATTCTCCATGTTTGATGTAGAGTGTCAGCTCGCTAGTGCTCCTGATAAAGCCTCGTTCGGTGAAGTACCCATCGATATTTCCATACCAAGCACGAGGTTCTTGTTTCAACCCATACAATGCTTTCTTCAGCTTGTACACTTTTCCTTCTTCACCTTCAACTTCGAACCCTTGTGGTTGTACCACATACACCTCTTCTTTCAGAACACCATTCAAGAAAGCCGATTTCACATCAAGTTGGTGGAGCTTCCACCCTTTGTGTGCGGCTAATGCAATCAACATTCTTATTGTCTCATGCCTCACAACGAGTACAAATGTCTCATTATAATCAACTCCTGGTTTTTGAGAATACCCTTTTGCAACCAATCTTGCTTTGCATTTTTGAACGGAACCATTTGGGTTCATTTTCATCTTATAAATCCACTTCAACCCAACCACATCTTTTTCCTTTGGGCTTCTCAACCAACTCCCAAGTTTCATTTTTTTAATCATGTTTATTTCCTCTTCCATTGCATCCACCCAGACCTCTTCTTGAATAGCCTGTTCAAAGCTCTCGGGTTCAACTACACAAAAATTGCACCTAGCATATACATCACTCAACCTTCTCATTTTTACTGGAGTAGAGCTTGGTGATGATGAACTCGACCCAGGTTGCGTTGTCAGAGATTGTTGATGTTCATTTTCTTTAATTCCACCTTCATTGGCTCCACTCGATTCCTCCCTCAGATCCTCTTCGTAAATCGGCAGTGACACATTCTCAACGTCTTTCTCTTTCCTATCCCATTGTTCTTTTTCATTGAAAATAACATCCCGACTTTCAATCACTTTGTTCTTCAGGCTAAAAAGTCGATATCCCTTTGACTTAGTGCTATAGCCGATGAAAACACATTTCTCGCCTTTATCTTTAAGCTTGTTTCTTATTTCTTTTGGGACATGAGCATAGCAAATGGATCCGAACACTTTTAAATGATTCACCGATGGTTTTCTGCCCCCGGTCCATGCCTCGAATGGCGTCTTGTTTTCAACTGCCTTTGTCGGGCATCGGTTCAACAAATAAACCGCTGTATAAGTTGTTTCTGCCCAGAAGGTCAATGGTAACCGTTTTGCATTCATCATTGTCCTCTCCATCTCGACAATTGTGCTATTCTTTCTTTCAGCAATGCTATTTTACTCTGGCGTAAAACTCGTCGTCAATTGTCTTTCAAGCCCAATATCTTTGCAAAATTTTCCAAACTCTTTTGAGTTGTATTCTCCACCTCTATCACTTCTTAGCCTTTTAATCAATTTGTCATTCTATCTCTCAGTCATTCTTTGAAACTTCTTGAAGACAGACAATGCTTCCAATTTTTGTCTCAAAAAGTAGACCCAACACATTCTTGAGAAGTCGTCTATAAAAGTGATAAAGTATCGATTTCCTCCATGAGAATTAGTTGACATCGGACCACAAATGTCAGTGTGAACAAGCTCCAATGGTGCGTTTGCTCTCCAGGCTTTCTCTTTAGGAAATGTCTCTCGATGGATTTTACCGAGAGCACACGCTTCACAAATATCATGTTTACCTTCAATATTCGGTAAACCATATACCATGTTTCTCTTACTCATCAACTTCAAGCTTTCAAAGTTCACATGACCTAATCGTTTGTGTCATAGCCATGACAGATCTTCCATGTTGACTTTCAGCGATAACCTACTTGCGGGTTTGAGAGTGAGAAGAAAATTTCGATTCCTCTCCATCTTGACAACGGCCATTAATTCTCTCTTATTTTCTTCCTTGTCAAAAATCTTGCAAGTATCATTATCGAAGTGAAGCACATGACCGCTTACCATAAGTTGTCCGACACTTAGCAAATTTTGAGCTAAGTCCGGAACAAACAATACATCATGAATCAACAATCTACCTTTCTTTGAGGCTACGACAACTGTACCTTTCCCATTTGATTTTATTACGGCACCATTACCCATTGTGATTCGTATTGTGTCGCTTTTGTTGAGTTTGCAGAAAATTGACTCGTCTCCGGTCATGTGATTGCTACACCCACTATCAACATACCACTCGTTGTCATTTTTCTCGATGGCCTTTTGACATGCATAGAATGTACTTCCATCACTTTCACACTTCCTTTCCTCCTCGGTATAATTTGCCTGTTCTCTACTTATATCTCGACAATCCCTTTTTATATGACCAAACCTCTTGTAATTATAACACTGAGGCTTTCCTTTGTGATAACAATTTTCTTCAATGTGACCTGGTTTCTTACAATGATGACAAAATTTGTTATCACCAGAGTTTCTTCCTCCTCCTCGGCCTCGGCCACGACCTCTTTTATAACTTCCATTGCCATGAAAATATTGTCGTTTACTTGAGCTTCCGGTAGAATCTTCTTTTACGCTCACTTTTGATTGAAAAGCATTTTCAAGAGAAGCTTCACTATGTCGATTCATCCGTTTTTCATGCATCTCGAGAGTACCCATCAAGTCATGGACACTAAGTGATGAAAGGTCTTTTGTTTCTTCAATAATGGTGACAATATTATCATATTTCGGAGAAAGACTTATCAATATCTTCTCACAAACTGACTTGTCAGTCAAGATGTCGCCCAAACTCTTGATTTGGTTCACAACTTCGATCACCCTCGAGAAATACTCATGTAGAGTATCTTTCTCCTTTATCCTGAGATTTTGAAATTCTTGTTTGAGTGTCAAGAGCTTCACGGTCTTTATCTTGTCGGTCCCTTGAAACTCCTTTTGAAATATATCCCAAGTTTCTTTTGATGTTCTTGCTCCAATTATTCTTGGAAAAAGTTTACGAGAGATACTTTGTTGAATAATGAACAAAGCATTTACATCTTTCTTCTTGAAATCCTTTAACATTTCATCGAACACCTTTCGGTCATCCGGTGATAATGTGTCTTTTGGTTCTTCTTCATACTTATTCTTCATCAAATCCCACAAATCTTGTGAGATCAAGAGTGTCTTCATCATCACACTCCAATAATCATAATCTTCTCCATCGAAAATGATTTGGGCTCCTCTCATCGGCCAAGTTTCTCCTTGCATTGGTTTTGTTCTTCGCGCAACTTCGAAAAATTCACTGCATAAATTGCTAGATTGGTCCTTGAACCATCCTCCGATACCACTTATGTTAGATTGATTTAGTTTATTGAGAAAATCAATAAAAAGAAAGTAGTAAATTGTTTAGACAAAGAGGATAAGTTATAGGCATCAGTGCGTTTCGTTTCTCAAATGATGCGCCGATTACAACAAACCATTCCTTATAAAATTATATTTTTACCCCTTAAAAAAACATTAATTTTAATATCAAAAATCTTTCCCATTTGATATAGTTGGTGATATTCCAAGCTTTTTCCGAAAATAGACAAACTTCTCTCTAAATAAAGACTTGGTGAAAATATCAACCACTTGTTCTTCTGATCTGCAAAACAACAAATTGAATTCATCAGAATCAATGACATTTTTAATAAAGTGATATTTGAGACCTATGTATTTTGTTCGACTGTGCATAACCACGTCACCCGTAATGGATATAGTTGATTAGTTATCACAAAGTATATTAGTAGGACAGTTTAATTGTTTATCCAAATCAGTCAACAATTTTCTTATCCATAAGACTTCAGATATAGCTACTGACACTGAAACATATTCAGCTTCAGTGGTAGACAATACAAATGTGGATTTTTTATTAGACTTCCAAGAAATAGCCACAGTTCCTAAATTGAATACATATTCAGAGGTACTTTTGTAATCCTCTAGATATCTACCCTAATCACTATCATAGTATCCAGCTATTTCAGTGTGGTTGGTCCTAGTGTATTTCAGACCTAAGTTTATGGTTCATTTGAGATATCTCAAAACTCTTTTAGCAGCATTAAGGTGTATGTGATTAGGTACATGCATGAAATGAGACAATAAATGGACAGGATATACTATGTCTGGTCTTGTTGTAGATGCATACAGCAAGCTTCCAATTAAGCTTCTATTTGTGTTTCCATTTACCTGTCTGCCTTGGGCAGAAAGTAATTTCTAGTTTACTTCGAGAGGGGTGAGATAGGTTTACAATCACTCATTCCAAAGTTTTTAAAAATAGATTTTATATATGTAGTTTGAAAGATAGACACACCTCTTGTGTCTTGAAATATTTCTAGTCCTAAGAAATGTTTCATATTACCTTAGTCTGACATTTCATACTTGATCTCTATTTCTCTTCTAAAATCTTTTATTAATTCTGTTTTATTACTAGTAACAATTTTGTCATCCACATATATAGATACAGTTAAGATTCCAAAATTCTTAACTTTCTTAATGTAGACTGTTGGCTTACTCTTACTTTGTTTGAATCCTTGATTCAATAAGTGTTTATTTGTTGTAACCAAGCATGAGAAGCTTGTTTCAACCCATATAGAGCAATGTTTAATTTATATACATAGTGCTCACTCCCTTGTTTTACGGGTCCAAGGGGTTGTTCTATATAAATTTCCTCCTTGAGTTCTCCATTCAAGAAGGCAGACTTTATATTCAGCTGGAATAGATTCCAACCTTTTTTTCCAGCTAAGGCTATTAAAAACCTTATTATTTCTAACCTTGCTACTGGTGCAAAAGTGTCTAGGTAATCAGTTCCATGCTATTGAGAGTAGCTTTTGGCCACTAATTGAGCCTTATATACAGGCTGATTGGTATTAGGTCGAGTTTTAATCCTAAAAATCTATTTGACCCCTATACTGTGTTTATTTGGGGGCAGGTCTACTAGAGTTTGAGTTTGATTCTTTTCAATGATAGACATTTCTATCTTCATTGTATTTATCCAGACTTGATGTTTTACAGTATCTTCATAGTTGAGTGATCAACTGAGGTGTAATTACATCTATGGTATATGTTAGATAGTGTTTTACATTTGACAAGAATGTTTATTTTATTTGATTCCTCTAATATAGACTTAGATTCAGATTTAGATTCAGAACTAGATTTAGAAATAGATTCAGAAACATATTTAGAAGTAGATTCAGAAACATATTCAAAACCAGATTCAGAAACATACTCATACGTAGATTCAGAAACATATTCAGAAGGGGAGTAGAATTCATACATTGGAGTGCATATCTATTTATTGCATGCTGTAACATTAATGCTATGACCTTCCTTATTTGCAACTTCATTTTCGATAAAGTTTTTATTCTACTTGCTATTTTCATCAATGATTATATCTCTACTCACCAAAAATGAGTTGATTTCTGGTGAATACAGTCTGTAACATTTGTATTGTAGACTATAACCTACTAATATGCATTTTAGACTATTAGAGTCTAACTTGTCTCTACATGCATTTGGTATATGGGAGTAGCAAATACTTTCGAATACTTTTAAGTGTTTAAAACTAGGTTTTCTCCTACTCCAAGCTTGCACTGTAGTGAGATTATTCAATTCTTTAGTATGGTATCTATTGAGCAGATACACTGAAGTGTTCACTACTTCTACCCAATAAATATTAGGTAGACCTTTTTGATTCAGAATACTCCGAACCATTTCCATTACTATTCCATTCATCCTCTCCACAACACCATTTTATTGAGGTGAGTAAGAAGTGGTGAGATGTCTATTTATTCCTTTTAATTTACAGAAATTAGTGAATTTCTATGAGAGGGGTTCACCCCTTCTGTTTGTTCTAAGAGTCTTCACACTTAGTCCAGATTATCTTTCAGAAAGGAATAGGAATTTCTTGAAGCAGTCAAGTGCTTCAGACTTGTGCTTCAAGAAGTAAACCCACATGTACATTGTACAGTCATCGACAAATAGTTAAAAGTAGCTATTGTTTTCTTAAAAACTAGACAAACATGGGTCCACAAATATCAGCATGTATTAATTCTAGTATTTTAGAGGCTCTCCAGGTAGAGTGTTTAGGAAAACTCTGTCTTGTTTGTTTTCCCAGTGAACATTCTTCACAGACTGTGGTGGGAATGACAAGGTTTGAGGGCAACCCTTTAACTAGTTGTTTTTGAAAAATGTTTTTCAGGCTGAAATAATTTAGGTGCCCAAACCTTTTATGCCATAGTGAGGATGTAGACTCGACATTCATAATCAATACATGGTCTGCCTTTTGATTAAATGTCAGTGGAAAACTTCTTCCACTGGACATTTTCACTGTCAATGAAGGTTGATCACTTCCTTGGTCAAATATATCACATGTATTATTTTTAAACATCAGTCTATATCCTTTTTCCATTAATTGTCCCACACTTAATAAGTCCTAGTCCAGTGCAGGAACTAGGAATACATCATTTATAAGTTTTACTCATGTGGGAGTAGGTACTGCCACTTTATCTTTGGCTTTTGCCTTGACTAAGTCACCATTACCTAGTTTCACCTGTGAATTTATTACTGGAAGTAAATCCACAGATATTTTTTTGTTACTGAACATGTGGTTTGAGCAGCCACTATCTAGAAACCATGCATTTATTGATGGTTGATTATTTGTTTCATTTGCATAAAACAAATATTTTGCAGAGATTGCTTGTTTTGCACAACCAACATATTGTCTGGAATTTATTTTACAATCCTTCGAAGTATGCCCAAACTTTTTACAGTTTAGGCACTGATTTTGTTTTCAAAACCAATACTCTATAGCAGTGTGGTTTGATCTCTTGCATATGTTGCAAGAGATGTGTGGGTTTTAAAGTGATGCAACAGAAAAATTGGTTTTATTTTTCTTTGTTTTTATTTTTAGGAATATACCTGGTGTCTTGTCTTCTGTTTCTTGTCTCTCCAGGTTGATTATTTTCTCTTGTTGACTGATTCTCCCATCTCGATTGCATTACTATCTCTCTAGAAACTTCAGCTCTTTTGAGCAATCTACTTTCATATGACTTTAGTGAGCTCAAGACTTGTTGAATGGTGAGCTTTAACATGTCTTTAGTCTCTTCTATCACTGTCACAATGGCATCAAACTTGTCAGGCATGCATATTAATAATTTTTCAACAAGACGAGTCTTAGAGATATTTTCATCATGTATTTTGAGTTGATTAATTATGTCTAGAAACTAAGTTAAGAACTTAGTGCGAGAGTCTGAGAATTCATACTCAGATTCTCAAAATCATTTCTCAATGAGTGTATAAGGGCTCATCGAGCATTCTTATCTTCTTGATATCCTTTGATTAGGAGGTCCCAAGCCTCTTTGGATTGAGTACATCCAAGTAATTAAGGAAATATTACATTACTGACTCCCTGTAGGATGAACAGTAATGCTTTTGTGTTTAATTTCCTTAGCTCTCTCTCTTCTATCAGTTCTTTTCCTTCTAGAGTAGAGAAATTAGGTGCTTCTACATATCAAGTTACCATAATCTCCCAAATATCTTGTGAGATAAATAGTATTCACATTTTAACAAGCCAATATTCATAATTCTTATCATCAAACAAGAGAATGGGGATTTACCCTGAGTTTTATGAGTTTTGATTTCTATAAACATGTTTATTTGAAAATTTTTGAAAAATATTCGAATAGAAATTTGGGGGTTTTTATAAAAAATATAGTTTAAACAACACAAAACCTTTGGATCTTAACAGATCTGGTCAGATCTGTGCTAGATCTAAGGAAATCGTGAAGAAAAATTAGGTCAAAACTATCATTTATCCTAGAGAAGTTATTTTTCAAACAATTTGTTCAAATAAAATATTCAATCTCAGATATAAGTCAGGCTCTGATACTAGATTTTTGTTTTAACAACAACAAATCCTTGTTTAACAAGGATTTTAGAAAGCATAATATAAGAGAGAAGAAGAAGGGCTGGAGAAGAAGAAGAGTTATTCAAAGAGCTCAAGTAACAAAGAGAAAACCAGGGGTGGCCAAATAAAAATGTGTCCAGTATATAGAAAAGTAAAAAAAAAATGGTTTATATACAAGCCTTGATAATTAATAAAAAGTAAACATAAAAATACATCTTTACATCAAATATTATACATTCATTTATTGAATATGAGTAAGGGCATAGCAGTAAATTCACAAGTAAGCCCAAATCAACTAAATCGAATAGCGCAATCAATAATTCCAGGCTATGGACATACCTTGCCCATCATTTTTAAACTGCTGAAAAAATATATATACATTTGATTCTCTAGCTGACATCATTAAGAAATTGGTCTTCGCATCTACATTATACTATATATGGAGAGAGAGCGAGAGAGAGGAAGAACACAATATGTCATGAAATAAAAACTAAATATACATTCACTATTTAGTGGAAATTCAAAACTGATATTTATATTAATTGTGTTTAGGGAATCTTTGTAATAATATATCATTAGATTAGTGATGTATAGATTTCCATAGTGTTAATTGAATTAGGTAATACTTACATCCCAACAATATTGTGTGTGCATATCCAACTATCAAACACAATGAAAAGCATATCTGACATCTTTAAAAATTTGACTCTTAATCCTTGAGTAACAATATTAATTCTTTTTGCCAATTGAATTATCATATCATAATGTTAATTCATTTTAATAATTATGAATTTTTGGGTAGAGGAATACATTATATTTGCTGGAATGACATGCCTCAAAATTGAAGTGGCCAAAACTCCAAGGCATGATGCATTGTTGATTTGTTGGTATTATAAATCTTGAATCTTCAAGGATTTATGATACACAAAGTAACAATCACCTAGAAATAAAAAAAAAATAGCCACAAAAAATAATAATTAAAATTAATCAATTATTAATAACTACAAAGATTATATGCTTAGACTTTAATGTACGATAAATCAAGAATAAATGCATGCGTTATTACAATGTATAGACGTGCTCAATTAAATATGGAGGAATTATGTTTTAGTGTGCTTCCCAAAAAATTTTTAAAAATTAGAAACTACATTTTTAATATTTGAAAAAAAAAATCACAAAACTATAAATAAATTAAAAATAAGGGCACTCGAATTCGCAAGTCCTAAACTATCCTTGCTTGTCTCCCTAGCCCCTTGCCCTTCACCCCTCGACCCTCTCCACCCACCCCACTCCTTTCACCCTTCTCCCCCTGCCCATCTCCACGAGCTCCACGAAGGAGCTCCTTGAGCTCCATTATGGAGCTTGAAGGAGCTCATCGAACTCTAGTGAGCTCCATGTCAAGCTCCTTGGAGCTCCTCTAGCTCCATTATGGTGCTCAAAGGAGCTCGTCGAGCTCCAGTTAGCTCCACGTCGAGGTCACTGAAGCTCGACAAATCTCCTTCGTGGAGCTCGTGAAGCTCCGTCGAGCTCCATGATGAAGCTAGGGGTGAGGGTGAGGAGCAGGAGAGGCAGGCAAAGATAGTTTAGGACTTACGAATTCAAGTGTCCTTATTTTTAATTTATTTATAGTTTTTTAACTTTTTTTTCAAATATTAAAATTTTTGTTTCTAATTTTTAAAAATTTCTAGGGAAGCACCCCAAAACATAATTCCCCCCTTTAAATATACTGGGGTCGATTTAATTTGAGCCATTATTCAAGTGAGTATCATGGTCTTCATTGATCCCAATTACCAATTAACTCTATTTAACCAAACAGAGCTTTTGTCCACATTCCTTCTAATTTGGTGAAATAAGTGATAATCTCTATATGTTTTTCTTATGGGGGTGACTTTGTAAATATGTTGTAACTTGATCTTTATACTTTTAAAATATAAACTGTACTTTATTAATTTTTACGACATCTTTATTAAAATGATATTTTATTACAATATGTTTGGTTCAACTATGCAATATAGCATTCTTAGGTATGAAAGTTAATTGATTGCCACATAGAATAACATTAGGTTCACTTATTGTTTTATTCTGGTCAATTAATAACTTTCTTAATAATTAAGAATGTAAAGTGGCTACCGAGACATAAATACATTCTGCTTAGAGATGTAAAATGGGTCATGCCGTACTGGCACGACCTATTTTAGGGTGGCTCATCCATGCCACCATGTCGTGCCTTACCAGGCACGACACAAGAAGGATTGTCCCGGTTCAACACGGCTTGTTTGGCCTACAAAAAGTTGTGCCGTGTCGGGTCAGGCCGGGTCAAGCCTGCACGAATCGGATGGTGTTGTTTTGGCTTTTAGGGTTAAAATCTCTAATTTAAATAAAATATAAACTTTTTAAAAATTTTAATATGTTATTAAATTGTTTTTTAATATAATACATAAAATCTTAAATAAATTAAAAAAAATACAAAACAAAAAAAACATTCACACATTATGCATTCACATTTCATGATCGTGTGATCTGAAATAAATATGATACATACACTTAAATAATAAATAATAAAAAATAAGTTATGTTAGGCTAAAATAAATTATAAAAAAATTCATTTTATTTTATAAACAAAAGCTTAATATGATACATGTATGTAAATTTGAAGGATATACATTTATAAAATTTTAATATAGTGAAATGAAACTTAAACATAACTCACAAAATAATAAGTACAATACAATAATAGTACATTAATCATAATTAAATTAATAAATGGCAGAAATAATAAAAACAATGAAAATATCATATTATCATTATATCATAATCATATAAAAAAATTAAAAATCACATGAATCATCAAATCAATCAATATATATGGTATGATAGTATGAATACATATGTAGTTTGTCGTCATCATATGTGTCTAAAGATGTCATTAGTGGTGGCCTCAAAATCTTTGATTTCCATGTCCCATGAATTATCATCCGTTATCATCTCTTGTAGCTTATCCTGAATGTCCAATCTCAAATCTTCCTAATCACTGTGTAAATGCCACTACGATATCTGGTCGTAGTCTCCAATATGATATAATCTTGCCTGCTACAAAAAAAAGTAGACTCTGATGTTATGTTAAATACTAGAGGGGTCAATAGATCACGTGATATCTAAGAAAGTGTATGATAGGTAGATTCATATGATTTTCATTATAACAAAATATCTAAATCCTTATTATCATCATGAGAAAGGATGAAGTAATAATTGGTATCTAAGTACCGAGATCGCTAGCTTCTATTTGATAGACTACCTCATCATTTTCTTCTAACTAACTAAATGAAGAAGTCATTGTCTCTAATATGATATCTATTTTCGTGCTTGAAACCAAGCTATAACTATTACCATACCTAGTATCATAATAAATAAATAAGTTAGTTAATTTTTCAAGAATGAAATATTTAGGTTGATATTCTTTGTTCATGTACGTGGATATGTATATCAAAATATTTTCTACTCGTTCCACCTTAACCCTAAGATTCATACATTTTGCCACATAATATAGAGTTGAATTGAAAGACTAATATTTTAAATACTTAGTTTCCATCTCAATAGTCATAATACTAAATAGAAGGGTGACCTCTATACTTATGAAACATGCTACTAATATCGCATATGCACTCAAGTATAATAAGTGGTGAAAGTGTATACAGATGAATACATGTTCGTCATGCCATAAAAAATCTTTAAAAATTTTATAATAAAAATTTGTGTATCACAGTCTGAATCCTTAATAATAAATTCATCATTCTTTCTATTGACATAGTCTGATATTATGTATTGGCAGCCAACATATAAATCTATCATAAGGTAGGTATAATTCCAATGATATCTAATATCCATATGAAATTTTTAGGCACGTAAATAAATAAAGACTACTAAATTTCTATTGTCTGCTAGGTATGTTAAGGTATTTTAGTAATTATCTTATTTTTTTTCTAATATGGAAGAAACTACTTTCATTCTCACCTATACTATCAGATTAATAATGTAAAACATGCACCTAACATGAAAAATATCATCTAATGGATTATCTCTAATGATCCTAACAAATATATTAATTATTACTTTATTATTAGAAGTATTATTGAAAGTAATACTACATATTTTATTCTGGATATCAAATTTCCTAAAGATTCATGTCATACACTCATATGTGATAGGACCATCATGAGGATTAAGAATCTCAAGAAATCCTAAATTTTTTTATTATATTTTTATTTTGAATTCACATAGTGGGCATTGAGATACATAAATGATGTATCATCACAACTATTCCATATATTGAATGTCATAGAAAAAACTCCATTATATTTCCGAAATATATTAATTATTAATTTTTTTTCTAACTTATAATATTTTACTATGTCATTTATACTTGTGGACCTAGGAATCTTATGATAAGTAAGATGGATGTATGCATAATACTGACTACTCTATGATCTCCCAAAAATCTAATCAGAAGACACATGATCGTAATCAATTTGGTCATATATTCCCTCCCAAAATTATTATGATATATAAAGGTGGTCAATAAAGCTAAACTTAAACTAGATCAAACTTGAAAGACCTCATCACACTATTGAGTTTGATCGAAATGTCTCTTAATGTGACTAGTGTCTCGATGCAATTAGAGACAACTTAGTTTCGGTCTTGGACCTTTTGGTAGAATTATCATTATTATTTATATAAATGTCAATTTCAAATTCATTTTTATTATATTCACAATTTTCCATTTTATTTTAAATATTTCTATTTATTAAAAAATCATAAAACTAATTTAAAATAAAAACAAAAAAATAAAAATAAAAAGATAAGTCTATCATCACCATTTTATTGTAAACTACTATACTACTAACACCAATTGCAATTTAAAAGTTGAACACATATACCATAGTCCATATGTGTAAGCATAAGTATAAGTTATAAATAAAATATAATAATAATTTATAATAATTACAAAAAAGATACTAAATTTAGCAATTAGGAGAGACCGGGGAGGAGAGAGAGTTTGAGAATCGAGTAGAGAAGAAGAAATTTAGAATGAAAATTTTAAATTTCCTAATCTCTATTTATAGAGATTTGATATATATATATATATGTGTATGTATGTATGTATATTAAATTTTTTAAATTATTTTTAATTATTATTGGCTAGAAATTTGGCAACCTTTGATGCCATGCATGTCGTTATCGATGTCGCGGCTTGTTGTGTGAAAACACAATGCGCTTCGTCGGTGTAGTGTAGGCATGGTCGATGGCCACTGACTAGTGTCTATGTAAGTCGAATCTGGCTTACGTGGTTGAATTTTTTTTTTAAAACAACCGTCCCATTAGGCGATTACATGATAATTCATGACCAATGACCCAAAACCCACATGTGGATAGTCACGAGTCACCAGACTAGTAGATTATACCATTGGTCCAAGCTTGCAAGTCATGCCAAGCCCAACACGAGGCATGACCAACTTTGGCCAAGCATGACACGAACTATGCCTCAGTCCGATATGGTCCATGACTGGCACAAAAATCATGCCATGCCAGGCCTGACACAGTCAAAATCATGTCTTGTCCAAGACACCCTACTCACTTGACACCTCTAGTACTGCCTCATCAATAGATAGGATAACCAAGAGACTACAATAGTTCCTAAAGAGACTATATATCTAGAGGTATTCTTGAAGTCCTCTAGACATTCTCCTTAGTCACCATCATAATATCTCATTATTTTAACCTCTTCAATTTTGGAATATCTCAAACCAAGGAGTTCCTTTGAGGTGTCTCAATATTCTATTTCCAATAATAAAATATAAGTGATTTGGTGAGTGTATGAATCTAGACAGTAGGTTTATTGCATTGACAATGTCTAGTCAAGAAGCTAAAGCATACAACAAGCTTCCTATAAGATTTCTGTAAGAATTCCCATTAACTAATCTACCTTGAGTAGATGACAATTTTTGGTTGGTTATCAGGAGTGTGAAAACTAATTTGTAGTTTCCTAACCCATACTTTTCTAAAATCTAAAGTTTATACTTTGATTGATATATAACTACTCTAGTAGAGTCTTGGAGTATTTCCAAACATCAAAAATGTTGGAGAGATCCCCTGTCTTACATCTCATATCTTTTCATCATGTCTTTCTTAAAAGAGTTTATCATTTCTATCTTATTACTAGTAAATATTATATCATCAATATAAATATACAATAATTATTCCAGAATTATGAGTTTTTTTAATGTACAATATAAGCTCATTTATGTTTCTGAAACCTTAGTTCAACATATATGTGTTGATTTGATTATACCAAGCACATGGTGCTCGTTTCAATCCATAATTAGCCTTATTTAATTTATGAACACAATGTTCAGATCCTTTCTATAAGCTTGAAGAAATGATATTTGGAGATAATTTTTTGAAAAACAAAAGATGAAAACTCGAAACTGTAATTTAGGGATCTTTGTTACTAAGTATTATTTTTGTACCAATTAGCTCTAGATTTGAATAGATCTATACTAGATATAATAGATTCATATGCTTTTATTTAGATCTGAGAGGGAACCCAAAGAACAATTAAGGTCTAGAGTAGAGAAGAATTCTTTTTTTTAAAAAAAATCAATCACAAACTAAAACTTGCCTTTCGATACTAAATGTTTGATTTAATGGTATTATAAACTTGAACATTCAAGGATTTATTATACACAAAGAGAAGGAAGAAGGAGAGCAGAAGAAGATGAAGGTGAACAATTGGAAATAAAGAAAAAAATAGCCATGAAAATATAATAAAAGTGAATAAATCAATAATAATTACAAAGATTCGTGGTTTATTGTTGGAAAGTACTGATTAGTGCATTAGAAAAAAAAGAAGAGAAAATGAAAGAAATGAAATTGCACCGATAGAAAAAGAAAACAAGAGAATAGAGAAGTTTTTGTATTGCACTCCTATTTTGTGCAATGCATATTTTAATTCTTATATAGAAGATATGAATACAATTGTCATCATATCATCTAAAGTCAAAAACAAAAAAACATGGAACCAACTCAAGTCAAAAAAAAAAAAATAAATAAATGTGGACGTGTATCATCCTAACACTCCTCCTTGATATGCATCTCACAAATTCTGATTTTGTTCCCGAGGTGCTCAAACTTTGCTTTAGGTAGTGTCATAGTAAAAATATATGCAACATGCACATTTGTATTATAGTGAATGAGAAAAATTTCACATTCATTTTCTGCTTTCCTAAGCGTGTGTTATTTTATTTTGATGTGATTTATCATCCGATGCTGCATTGAATTTTTCACAATAGCAAATACAAATTTGCTATCACAAAAAATTATTATTGGCTTTTTTGAATTTCACCTAAATTAAAGAAAATTCTTCTAATCCATATCGCCTGATTTTTTGCTTCACAAGTGGCTATATATTCTATTTATGTGGTTGATTGAGCCATTGTGTTCTACTTGTGAGATAACTATGAAAATATACCTTTTCCATATGAAAATATATAACCAAATGTACTTTTCATGCCATCTAGAGAACCTGCTCAATCATTATCAAAGTAACCAATCAACTGTGGATTTTTTGTTGGTCTATACCAGATGTCAAAATCATTAGTAGCCTTGATGTACCTGAATATTTTTTTTGGCAGCAATAAAATGAATTTGGGTTAGTTTTTGCATGTACTTGGATAACAGGCTTACAACATACATAATGTCATATTGCGTTGCTGTCAAATATAATAGACTGCCAATCATGCCCCTATACAACTTCTTATATGCATTGGGTGAACCATCTTTTATTACTAATTTTTCACATGAAACCAATAGAGTTGTCATTAGTTTGTAATCTTCCATGTTGAATTTTTTCAACAAATTTTTGGCATACTTTTTCTGGAAAATGAAAATACCATCACTGCTTTGATTAATTTTCATGCCCATAAAATTGTTCATCAGGCCAAGATCTGTCATCTCAAATTCTTTCTCCATATTTTCTTTAAATGTTGAGATCATCCTGAAATTGTTACTTGCAAGGATAAAAATTTCTGATATATCCACCGATATATCTTCGAAATATCCATAAATTCTAAGTATCGATGTATCCATTAAGACCGATTTATCTATCATTTATTAATGCTCATATACAAAAATATAGCAATATATTTTTAATATATCTGATATATCTGTAAAATCCAAGTACCAATATATCAGTAGAAACCTATATTTTAATCATTGGTTATCTGTAACAATAAGATTAATATATAAAGAAATAATTATAATGTTTAGTCCTTGCATATTTATGTAAAGTATATGCTCACTAGGACTCCTAAAATTGGAATCAGTGAAATAGGAATCAATATATTTGTACCAAGCTCGCAGAGTTTGTTTTAGGCCATACAAAGCCTTTTTGAGCTTTATGATTTTTTCTTCTTCGCCTTTTACCACAAAACCTGGTGGTTGCTCAATGTAAATTTCTTCTTCAAGATAACCATTGAGGAAAGCTGGTTTTACATCAAGCTAGTAAATTTTACATCATTTCTATGTTGCAAAAGCTAGGATGGCTCTGACTGTATCATGCCTTGACACTGACGCAAAGATTTCATTGTGGTCAATGCCAAATTATTGTGAGTATCCTTTTGCAACCAATCTTACCTTGTGCTTTTGAATTGAGTCATCTGGATTTATTTTTATTTTATAAATCTATTTAATTCCAAAGATATTTTTGTGAAGTGGTTTTTCAACCAAATCCCATGTCTGATTTTTCTCAATCATCTTATCTCCTCCTTCATTGCATTTCTCCATTCTTCATACTGAGTTGCTTCATCATAACTACTGAGCTCTTGAACAACATAGTTTCATGACTCAAACATTTGTGGAATATCTCAATACACACTTAAAATACTTCATGTGCATAGTGATTGAGATTCAAATGATGAGTTTTCATCTCTCCTTGGTGAATTTGGTTGAGGTGATTCAAAATCTTCAGATTCTGAATCTTTAGATTCTGAATCATATCTATAATTTTCTTGGGATGGAGGATTGTGAATAGGCAGCGGAGTAGATTCCTCAACTTGGTTAAAAATGGGAACCAACACTAATTCATGATTTCTAAATTTTATTCCCGATTCCAAAAATCATCTTCATCGAAAGTTACATCTCTGCTTACCACAATTTTATGGGTTTACAGATTATAAATTCGACAGCCTTTGGATTGAGAGTTATATCCCATAAAAATTTTTTTTTCTGCTTTTGCTTCAAGCTTGTGCCTTTTTTATGCTGGAATATGCAAATAGCAGATGCAACCAAATATTTTTAAATGTATGACTGATGGTTTGTGTCTAGATCATGTTTCAAGTGGAGTCATATCAGTAACAAATTTTGTGGTACATCTATTTTGAAGATATATTGCAGTAAAAACAGCTTCGACCCAAACCTTGTAAGACATCTTTTTCTCTCCAAGCATGGATCTCGCCATATTCATAATTGTTCTATTTTTTCTTTCAGAAATTTCATAATGTTGTGGTGTGTATGAAATTGTAAGTTGATGATGTACACCTTCTTCTTCATAGAATTTATTAAATTCAGAGGAGGTGTACTCGGTTCCGTTGTTGCTACGGAGAGTCTGAATTTGAAGACCACATTGGATTTCAACCATCTTCTTCAACTTCTAGAATGTCTCAAACACTTCAAATCTATTTTTGAAAAAATAAACCCAAGTCATTCAAGAATAATCGTTAATAAAGAAGATGAAATATTTGCTACTATCCAATGATGATGTTCTCATTAGACCACAAATATTGGTGTGGACCAATTGAAGTTTTGTAAGGCACACAAAGCCATGCTAATAGGAAATAGTTTTCGGTGTATCTTCCTAAGTTGACATCTTCACAGATACTCTTCAGATTACTAATGGTGGGTAGATCTTTTGGCATGGCCTTTTGGGAAAGTAGTTTAAGATTTTGAATATTACAATGTCCAAATATTTTGTGCCAAAATGAACTATCTACACCAACTTTTGACACATGAATTTTCAGTAGTATAGTTCCAATAAATTGGGAATGTCTTGTTCTCCATCTTGACATTTGCTATCTCCCTTTTTTGATGATCTAAAATTACATAAGCATTACTTTTAAATATTAATGAGTAAATATTCGCCATCATTTGAGGCATACTTAGCAAATTTTGATCCATACTGAAGATGAAAAGAATATTATCAATATATCTTGTATCCTTCATAATTTGGATTGCAATAGTGTCTTTGTCATTGGATTCAACCAATACTTCATTACCTATTCTTACTAGTACTTTGATGGTAGAATTGATATTATTAAAATAATTTTTATTTTTTCCCATGTTGTTTGTACAAATACTATCGATAAACCATACATCATTCTTTATTGTTGTTGCTTGGCAAGCATGAAAGATAAGAACATCTATGGATTCAGAAAAAATAGCTTACTGATTTTGTTTGAACCTGCAGGTTTTATCGGTGTGACCAAACTTCTTATAGTTCGAGCACTGAGATTTTCTTTTGTGCCAACACTTTTTTTCAAGATGTGTTGACTTTTTTGCAGACAGCACAAGGGCAAAATTTTCCTTTCATTTCTCCTTCTTTAGGTTTGCTCGACTCGTCTTTACTGTTGCCGTTGCACCGATTCTGATTCTTTCTGTCTTTGTTTTGAAATTTATTTTTGTGTGCTGATTGAAAAGCACCATCGATGGATGACTCATTCTACCGGAAATTTTTTTGCTCGTAAGCTTGTAGGGAACCAACAAGCTCAGTGATAGAAAGTGTTGAGATGTCTTATGACTCCTCAATAATGCTAACCCTGATTATAGAATCTAATTTTTTAGTGAGAGGAATCAAAATTTTCTCTACAACTCTTTGATCTGTGATAATGTCTCCATAGGCTTTCTCCATCTTTCATTCGAAGATTTTCAAAGTCTCTTCTAAGAGTTTGAAGTCGTATTGCCCAAACTTTGACGGTACCTTAGAATTCATCTCTCAGCATCTCTCATGCTTGTTTTGATGAAGTAGAGTTCATGATTCTTGGAAATATGGAATCGGTGACAGCTATATGAATTTTGGTAGTTGTGTATTTACCTTTCTTTGTCATTCTTTCATCGTGCTTATAGTCGACGATGTACTTTCAAAAGTTGCAGTTGTGATGGATGAAGTTTCTGTAGTTAGATCTTCCTTTTGAGATGACTCTACGGATTTTGAAATACTATTTTCTACTACATCCCACAAATCAAAAGCTTGTAGGATGATTTTGATTTTTATGCTCCAAAAATCATAATTCTCTCCGTAAAAGATGGGAATGAATTTATGCAATGATGAAGTAGAGGTTGCCATGATAGGAAAATTTTATTTGATGCGGATGTTGTGCTACATTGCTGCCGAAATTACACTTAGAATAGTGCCGAAATGATGCCATCGTTGATCGACTTATCCTCTGATATTATGTTGTTGGAAGTTGTTGATTAGTACATTAGAAACAAAAGAAGAGAAAATGAAAGTAATGAAATTGCAGCGAGAGAAAAAGAAAATAAGAGAAGGGAGAAGTTTTTGTATTGCACTTCTATTTTGTTCACTTCATGTTTTGATTCTTATATAGATGATACGAAGACAATTATCATCATATCATCTAAAGTCAAAAAACTAAAGACAAAAACTAAAAAAAAGATGGAACCAACTAAAATCTTCAAATGAGAAAATAAGTATAAATCATGGAACAACTAAAGTCAAAAAAATGGAAAATAAATATGGATGTGTATCATTTTAACATTTATATACTCAAACTTTAATGAACGATAAAGCAGTAATAAATATTCGTGTCAGGATGGTCCGAGGATGCATAAGACTGTTCACTTAAATATATTGGTACCGGTTTGATTTGGGCAATTATTCAAGTGAGCATTCGAGCCATCCTTGAACCGAGTACACTTCATTTAATCAAACTGAGGCTTTGTCCACATGCATGCATAGGCACGACTTGTGCTTGGTCTAGCCCAAATCAGGTTACCTTGGAGATAAGGCCACAACTCAATGAGTTTTGTCGGGTTGAGAGTCGGCTCGAGCGCAACCCAAAATCAATATATGTAAACCTGTATGTCAACCATAAAGATTCAACTTGAGCTCAACTTGTACTAAATTTATTAAATTCCGGTTGAGGTCAGGTCGAGATCAAGTTTGGTTGTATTGATCTGGTAGGGCTAATTTGGATTAAAAGTAGTAGCATTATAAGAAATAAAAATTAAGTTGGTATGAGTTGATCGAGGCTGCTCGAGCAATTGGCAAGTGATAATTTTTTTTTTCTAAATTATATATATTGTTAGCGGGTTCAAGTTTCCCATGCAATTGATTCGAGTTCAACCCAAATTTAAATCATATTGATAAAATTGAACCAAAACATAACCCAAGCCTGCCCAAATGTTAGCTCAAGTTGCCCATTAAAGTTGTAGCTGTACCTAGACACGTGGCCTCCTACCAGTGGCACTCTTGTGCATGGTAGCAACTGAGTAAGTCATGAATCATGGGTGTCCTAATACTATCCTTGCTAGGGCATGAGTAATGAATAATTGTCCATGGGTGCCCTGCCAAGCTAGCACGTATGGTCAACATGGACCCCATAACATGGACCACCTTCGTGGCAACCCAGCCTATGACTCTATATAAGTTGGGTCGGGCCATTGGCGAGATGGTCACGAACCATGTCGAACATCCCGACCCAATTGACACATTTACTATATGTGCAGGCCAACTTGCGTGCTCCTCAATGGACTTGTAAATTGAAATTCAAAAAATGTATGACCTACGCTAGCCCATGTACACAAAGGAAGAAACCTACATGAACATTCTTTGGGAAGGTGAGTTTCATATATATTATTTATATTAAAGCAAGATATTTATGTCCTAATCTTGCAAAAAATAGAATTGAAGACCCATCTCCACAAAAATTAACTTGGCAAAACTTATATTATCTATCAAAAAAATAATTACAAATATCATTATTATGCAAAAGCAATAATAATTAACAAAAAAAAATGTTAATTATTGCCATTTTTGCTAGTTGAGTTTTTGCATTTAATATATACCAATCTAAATCACAATTAGCTGCGTTTAACCATTACTAATGTACTAAATCTCATATTAACTTTAAAATTAAATGTGTTTGACGTGATTACTACTGCAATGATTGACCCGTATGAAATTTTGTTATATGCAATTATGCATCTAAATTAGGGTTAGTAAGAATGCATTGGGGGAAGGGTGAAAGAAAAAATAAAAAATATATATATATAAAATACAATATTTTTTGTAAACAAAAAAAAAATGTCACTTTAATAATTTCCCCAAAAAACTAATTCAACATAGAATGAGAGTGACATAATATATTTTGACTTTAGATTTTTTTTATTAATTGATTTATCAAATTTTAGTTTGTAGAGATTCAAGCAAAATTTTAATTCTGCTTTGGATTGAAAATTTTTATTCAAAAAAAAAAAAAAATCTTTTATACCAAATTGATACCAAATACTTTATCCATACAAAATTGATGCCAAATACTCAAAATTCTAAAAATTATCCTTTTAGGCTTGTTAATTTATTACTTATACAGTATTTTCAGAGTTAAATTTACAATACAAAACTTGAATTAATTATTAAATTGGGAGTAATCTACACAAATTAAACTTGATTTTTATTAATTTATTTGAAAAAAATAATTAAGCACAAATATGAATACTATTTTTTCGAGGGAAGATAGGTTTTCAGAATATAAAATTTTTATATTCTGATTCACCTAAATTATTATATAAAAGAATTAGTATACAGTTTTAAAAGTGATTGGCAATATTTTTTCACATATTTATTGTGTTCATATATAAATTAATTAGTATTAAAATTATCATTTTTAGTGAATTTTTGGTGCGTACGGTACAGTATAATTTCTGTTGGGTGGAAGCGGCATAAGAAAGTTTGGTGGTGGCAGTAAATATGATATTATGAGCATGATCAAGTTTCTTTATAGTTTAACCATTTGAAAAAAGAAAAAAAAAAAAGAAAACTAAAATAAAAATACCCGTCTATCAATTCATCAATAGACGCACCAAGCTAAAGACTAAAAAATTCACGGGGTAGAAAAAGAAACCCGAAGCCCTGATTTGCCCGAATCATAATCGTGCTTCTTCAGCAACTGGCAGTAATTCAACTACAAACATAAACAAACAGTATAACTAAATTTCTGCAGAAACAAAGATAAACTCACACCCACACCCACCCACACCCACACCCACACCCACACCCACACCCACACCCACACCCACACCCACACCCACACCCACACCCACACCCACACCCACACCCACACCCACACCCACACCCACACACACACACACACACACATATATATACTTATATATGTATACATATTGTTAGATATGTATGAGATAATTAGTCCAGGTCATCAATTTGGGTTGATAAAAACATATACCCACGACTAAACACAGAGCCAAACACACACGCACGCACACACACGCACTAGAAATGTCAAACAGGAAACGACATGGTATGATTCTCGTGTCATGCCTGGCACAGCACGGGAACCAGCAGGCCAGCCCGGCACGGCATGATTGGCCCAGATAGTGCAGGGCCATGCAGGACCATGCCGGGCCTAGTTCGGGCAGCACATTGTGGCATTTTTTTTTTTTGCCATTATCCTAAATCTCAAAAACTAAAAATGTCTAAAAATAAGACAATATAATTTTTATGAATTTTATTTATTTAATTAAAAATATTAATATGTAAATCATACAAAAATAATATTATAATTAAAATTGATAAAAATTACAAAACAAATTCAATCTAATATTCAACATAATACATACTGCATACACATGATATCATACATCAATAGAGAAATCACAAAAATAAATAAATCAAAATAAAAAATAAAATAACAAACACAAACAAATAATAGTTCCATAACATATTACAAGTATAATATGAATCAAGAATCATTAATCATTAATCAGTGTTTGAGATATAATAATATGGATTGAAATATACATCATCATGATTATCATCATGAATAAGATGTCACCAGTGCATTTAATATTCTTGATCTTCACGTTCCATAAATCATCATCCGCCATCATCTCATGTGCCTCATCCTGAATGCACAACCTCGAATGCTCCAATCTTGCATACATGATGCATGCAAGTTCATTTATAATATATGATCATAATCTCAATCTCCTATTTGAAATAATATTTACAGTCACAAAAAAAAAAAAAAAAAGACTCTAATATTAAACTAAATATCAGAAGAAATAGTAGATCACGCGTCATCTTGAATAACATGAGCTAGGTAGATTCATATTATTTTTAGAATAATAAAATATTAAATTTCTTATCATCATCATGTGATGGGATGAAACAGTAATTAGTATCTATATACCGAGACGACATACCACCTCTTTATTTGTCCATGGCTAACTAAATGGAAAAGTAATTATCTCCAAATATAATATTTATGTCAGTACCCAAAGCATGACTATAATTACCAGTACTATACTTAGTATCGTAATATAAAAAAAATTAATTAATTTTTCATGAATAAATTCTTCAGGTTGATATACCTAATTCATGCACATGAATATATATGTCAAAAAATTTTCTATCCCTTTCGTCTTAACCATAAGATCCATACAAACGATGAAATAATACAGAGTATAAATAAAATACCAATATTATAAATACTTAATTTCTATCTGAACAGCTGTGACTAGAGGTGTCAAACGGGCCGGGCCGGCCCGGCCCAGCACGAGGCACGGCACGGTTCGGCCGTGCCTGGGCCGGCCCGGCACGTTCAAAAACCGTGCCCGGGCCCGTGCCGTGCCCGGGCGAAGCAAGGCACGATTCGTGCCGTGCCTAGGCACGGCACGCCGGCACGGGTCCATCCCGTGCTGGTCCCGCAGGCACGCGTGGCACTGGCGGCGTGCCACGCGTGCCGTGGCGTGAGTCGCGACTCACGAGTCGCGACTCACGGTCACGAGTCACGACTCACTGAGTCGTGACTCGAGTCACTCGACACATCAGGCTCAGCCGCTCAGGGCCCCCCCCGGTTAAAAGACCGCGGGTCGGGTCCAAACAGACCCGACCCGCGGTATTTTCTGCCGAAAACCGAGAAAATCGATCTATCTAACGGGAAAAAAAAAATTTTGAAATTTTGAGCGATTTTCAGCCCTTGGATTCTACTCCAACGGCTAGGGGGCAGAATCCGACGGTCCTCGTGATTCTGCCTCTTAAAAATAATAAAAAAATTCAAAAAAATAATAAAAAAATAATTTTTTTTAAAAAAAAAAACTTTAATCATCCTATAAATTCTACCCCCCTCCCTATAAAATTTATGTTTTTCAAAAACATTAATCCTCTCTATATTTTCTCTCTCTCACATAATCCGTGCTTCTCTCTCTCGGCCCTCGTGTTTTTGATTTCGGCTTGGATTTTCGTGAAACTCAACTTGAGTTTTGAACATCAAAGCTTCCTGCGGGCTGCGGTGCATCTTGCACGTGAGTGACCTCATTGCTTTTACCGGGTAATATAATTTGTTTTTTTTTATTTTCTCTCTCTAAAGCTTCTCTCTCTAGAAAAAAGTACGAAAAATAAAAAATGACAAATTCACCTAACACAAATTTAAATTTTGAAAATGAAAATGTTAGTGTTACACAAACGTCTGTGGCTCCTGAAACTTTGGTTTCTCCTGTCATCTCAGCCCAAAGTTCTAAAAAATAAAAAACTAGGAGGACTTCTGTAGTTTGGACACATTTTAAAATAATAACACAATTAGATGTTAGGGGTGAGGAACATGAAATGGCACAGTGCAAATATTGTATGCGACTTTTAACATGCAAGAGTACATGTGAGACTGGGCACCTAAAGAGGCATGCTGAAATATGCTCCAAAAAACATGGACCGTTAGATCCTAGGCAAACCCAACTTGGCACTACATTTTTTGAGACTGGATCGAGTTCAGTCTCAAAGATTACTCCCTTCGTATACTCCAGCGAGTTGGGTAGGGACGGCATGGCCAGGCTCATCACATTGATGGGTCTTCCGATCAGATTTTCGGAAGATCCGAGGGTAGTGCGCATCATGCAGACTTATTTTCAGTCATCCTATCGTAGGATTCCTAGGTCCACATCTAGGAGTGACATACTAAAGATATATAAGTTAGAAAAACAAAAAATAATTAAGGAATTTTTGGCATTTAGTGGAGTGGTGTCCGTGACGTCCGATATATGGACATGTCACGATGATTCTTCTTATGCATGTATCACTAGTCATTATGTCGATTCAAACTGGACAATAAATAAAAAAATATTAGGATTCACAGAGATTCTTCATCCTCATGATGGCCCGGCCATTTTTGAGTGTATGATGAAAATATTTAGGGAATATAAAATTCAAAATAAAATTTTTAGTGTCACTTTCGATAATGCTGCGAATAATGGAGTAGCGATCAATATGTTTGTTAGGAATATTAGAGACGCACCTTTAGGAGAGATATTTCATGTCAGATGCATGTGTCATGTTATTAACCTGATAGTTCAAGCAGGTATGAAGGTGTGTTCCCCCGCGTTGGAAAATATACGCAATGCACTCAAGTATATTCGCACTCCTCGCAGACTACAAGAGTTTGGTAATCTCTGTTTGTCTGCGAATCTTAAGAAGAAGAAATTCCAATCTGATGTGAGACATCGTTGGAATTACACGTACCTGATGTTGGAATCATGTGTTGGATACGAACACGTGATATCCGACTACGTCAATAGTAAGAGTGGCGAACTTATTGTTGACGACACTGACTGGGATTCAGGAATTTCATTTATGAAATTCCTGAAGATATTTTATGACACGACGAACATGTGTTCGTCGGTTTTTACGCCCACCACTTGCATTGTACTCCGTTGCATATGCAACATTAGTAGCATGTTTAGGATGTATCGAGCGGACCCGACGCTCACCCATATGGTTGCAGAGATGGAGACCAAGTACCTGAAGTACTGGTCCACCATTCCATCTCTTTATTGCCTCGCAGCATGCATGGACCCTAGGGCTAAGGTGGATGGGGTTGAAAACACCCTGACTTTCATTTCCTCGTGCATGAACCTGGAAGAGCCACCTGAAGGGTTCATTTACGAGAAGTTGACAGACCTATATACATACTACGATACTAGGTATGGTGGTGGTGGTGTTGAGACTGTGAGTACGGACACTGATACCTTGTTCGGAAATGACGCTTATTCCATTAACCTAGCGAGGGGGAAACGTAGGGGTGGACCTTCACATAGGAGCGAGCTGTCTCGGTACTTAGATACCGATTACTGCTCAATCCTATCACCTTCTGACAATAAGAATCTTGATTTATTACAGTGGTGGAAATCATATGAGTCCGCCTATCCCGTGCTATCTAGGATGGCACGGGATCTACTGACTCCTCCGGTGTCGAGCGTAGCATCGGAGTCTGCTTTTTCTGTTGCAGTGAACGTGATTTCGGATAGGAGATCGAGATTACGTCCAGATATGGTTGAGGCTTTGGCATGTTTGAAGGATTGGGAGGAATCGAGATTTAGCATCAGTGATCGTGCTGAAGCTGGGACTATGACAGATACTGCAGTCGCATCCACATCCACTACGATGGCGGAGGAGCTGATTGCCGATGATGATGACCCATATGATACTGATCTTGATGTTGCGGCTGATGATTCTCATTATATGCCGCTTGACGATTGATGCTCATCTGCTCTTTTTTTTCGATATTTTTTTTTATACGCTTTGTTTGTACTTTGTATTATACGTTGTGTTGAAGTTGAAACTTATACTTTTTTTTTCGGAGTTTTGGTTTCAAAAGCATGAATGGTAATTTTTATTTGCGTAGTTTAAATTTTTTTTAATTAAAATTTTTACTAACTTAATGTATTTAATTATTAATTTAAGATTTAAATATTATTTTAAAATTTAACTTTAAATCTTAATATTTAATTAATACATTATAATATTAAAAAATGCTAAACTTAATTGAAAAAAAAATAAATTTTCTAATTTTTTTTTACATACTTACATTTAATTTTAAATGTAATATTTTTTACAAAAAATTTTATTTTTTATTTATTACATAAACTTAAATAAAGATAAACAGAAAAATAATAAAAAAATTTAAAAAAAAAAAATTTTTTTTTTCTGCCAAGTCAAAGTGCCAAGTGCCAAGCACGGGCCGTGCGCCCGTGCCCGTGCTTGGTTGTTGCAACACGCAACCGGCAACAGTGTTGCCGGTTGCGTGTTGCTGTTGCCTCTTGGCTCCCGGGACCCGGACCCCGGTTGAGCAAACGTGCCCGAGCGGGTGGGCACGGCACGGCACGGCCGAACCGTGCCCACGGGCCGTGCCGTGCCCGACTTTAAAATACCGTGCCGTGCCGGGCACGGCACGATAGCACGGCGGGGCACGGGAAAAACGGGCCGTGCCGTGCTGGGCCGGCCCGTTTGACACCTCTAGCTGTGACATTAAATGCATGATAACCTTTATATTTACTAAATATGATACTAATATTATATATGCATCTAAATACAATGCAAGTCATGAAAATATATATAGATGAACACATTCGTCGTGTCATAAAAAATCTTTAAATTTTTCATAAATAAAATTTATATATCCCAATCAAAATTATTAATAATAAATTTATCACTCTTACTATTAATATAGTCGGATATCACGCATTGATAATCAGCACACAACTCAACATCATATAAATATAATTCAAATGATATTTAATATTCATTTAAAATTATTTCTTTTTAATCCCCAAAGACAAAAATATGTTGCTGAACTCCTATTGTCAGCCATGCATCCTAATATATTTTAATGAATTTTTTATTTTTTCTAGTACAGGAGAAACACTTTTCATTCCTACATGTAAAATCAAATTAATCAAGTGACATATACATCTAACATGAAGTACTCACTTAATAATCAATTTCTAATAATCTTAATAAACATACTAATAATTACTTCATTATTAAAAGCATTATTAAGAGATATACTAAATTATTTAATTTAAATATCATATTTACTATATATTCATGTTATACACTCATACATGACAAGAATATCATTAGAATAAATAATCTCAAAAAAACCTAATATATTTTTATTAAGTTTCCATTTAGAGTATTCGTAGTAGATGATGAGACATGCTAGTGATACATCATCGCAACTAGTTCGTATATCAAACATTATAGATACCACTCCATTAAATGTTCTAAATTCATTAATTATTAATTAAGTTTCTAGTTTATAAAATTTTATTATGTTATTTCTACATATAGATCTAGGAATCCTACGATAAGTAGATTGGAAGTAAACACGCATAATATTGACTATCATAATAAACTCAAAAAAACTAATCAGAAAATCCATGATGATAATCAATTTGGTCATATCTTTACTTCTAAAATGATTATAGTATATAAAGGGGGCCAACAAAGCCGATCTAGATTCAACTTGAAAAACCTCATCGCTAAGTTAAATTTGCTTCGTACCTAATATATCATAATTTTGGTGCATTGATTAACATGCCTCTTTATATGCCTAGTTTCACATGCAATCTTACATGTGTATATCTTTTTACAATATATACACAATACTGATTATTTATCAACACTCCTTGAGTTTTAAGTTTTTATTATTTTAAAGTATGTACATACTACTTATGTACACCTAATTTTTATTTTCTATGTAACATGCGAGTTTGGATCGAGATTATTGAAAAAAACACAATTTGCATATCGGACCTTTCAATAAGGTCATCATTATTATCTATGTTCACGTCAATTTGATACTAATTTTTATAAAATTCACTTTGTAATATTTTTAAATTATTTATATTATTTAAGAAAAAAACATGAAATTAAAATAGTAAAATTAAAATTCTGAAATAACACTATAAAAAAGAATTAAAAAAATAGTACCGTACCACATATCACTCTGTTATAAATTCTAACATCTAGAGTCCATGCAACCAACTTGAATTGTTGCACATACAACAAACACACTCACACCACCATGAACCGTCTATCTAGTTCCCATATGCACAATGATTGAATGTAAATGAAAATAGAAAAAATATAATATAGTACACTATATATGTATATCTAATATTTATATTATAGAATAATATACTAAAGAGAAACTATACTATACAAAAAATCAATAAATAAAAATAAGAAAGAATCAAAAAGGAAAAGAAATTAAGAATGAATATCTAAATTACATCTTCTTTATTTATAAATAAAAAAACAAATTTATTAAAAAAATAATTTTTTTATTTTATATTTTTTTTTTGTAATTTAAATCAGACACTATCATGATAATTGTTAGATTCGGGCCACAGTAACCATTGAAATCAATCCAATACCTAGAGTAATTCCAGATGTTCAATTTTTTTATTAGTGCGGAAAGACCAACATGAACGGTGATATACATGGAATATCTTTGACCTCGTTGGTAGCTCATTGCGTGAAAACACAATGATTGGTCAGCTTATGTGGTCGACCAATTGCAATCATCCACATAATCAAAATACAACTAATGTAGCCATATTAAAAAAAAACTCATCATGTCAAGCGATCACTTGAGGGGACTAGGCCCGTGATCCATTGGCACAACAATAGCCAATCCTGGATCCCTGGACCAGCATCCCATGCCACCGGGGCAGGTACACAGATCATGCTTGGCCCGGAATGAAACACGGCTCATGCTAGCCCAGCACGATATGAACTATGCCACAAGACAACATGATCCAAGACTAGGCTTGATTTCAAACAGTACCATGTTGGGTCGGGCACGGCTAAACTAGGCCATGCGAGAGAGACTCTCAGCCTGTTTGACACTTCTAACAAAGAAAAAAAAAAACACACACACACACATTGTTAGATATGTATGAGACATGTAATCCAGGACATTAAATTGGGTTAATAAATATATAAATACATATATACATGACCACACACACACACACATTGTAATGTACCTAAAACACAACTTTCACTTTCATGTGGTCCAAGATATCTAGATAAATTTACTTGGAAAATCAAAAATAAGTTTTTTCAAATGAATCTCAAATCTGATACTTTATCTTAATTTACATTTTGTTGTTAGATTATGTGTGTTAATATTTATATAATCACGTACTTAATACATTAATATCAATTATTCTATTTTCCCAACACCTAAATTCCAAGGCACAACAAATCATGGACAATTACCCAAAAAAAAAAATAAGTTTCTAGATTTTTCACTAGTTTATTCATTGAAAAAAGTATTTCCGCTCCTATTAATGCATGATTCAATCTTTCTCTACACAAGGCTTCAAATAAAATTAGTAATTGGATTAGATGTAATTTAAAATAAATTCATCTTCTATACTTTATTAATTAAAGCACTCATAGTCAAGAGGAATGCTCCTGGTGTGCATAAATACTTGTTCATATTTATACATATCATGCTTATTTTGTATATTAAACATTTATAATTAGAAACAATGACAATTAAAAAAAGAAGCAAACCGAAAGATTAAAATCAATAAAACAAAATTGAAAATAACAGTAATAATCTTATGTGAAAAGAAAAATATAGAATAAGATACAAAAATATTATGAGAAAACTAATAGATTGGTCATACTTTATGACATCGAATATTATATTACGACAATATATATATATATCCTCTTTGATAATATGATATAGCTATTATCATAATATCATTAATCCTAATAAAATATCTATATTTCCTAAGATCATTCATCTAAAAGTATAATTAAAATTAAGTAAATCATATAAATTTCTTCAATAAAATAAAGAATAATTTATTTAAGTACATGCAACCCAAAAATGATAATCATAAGTGAAAATCTCATAAATTAAATTCTCGGTGATTATTTTAAATCGTTTAAAATATTATATAATCTGCAAACTAGATATGAAAACTTTGTTTGGACTCACGAACGAGAGGTCTTCTTCATATACACATCTTCCACGAGATCATTATGAAAATATTTGTTCATGTCTAACTAATGTATCATTCAAATGTCATAAATTATAAGTAATATGAGCATTCTAAATGAGATCATCTTAAACACCAAAGAAAAAACATCTTAATAATCAACTTCAAATATTTAAGTAAAATATATTCGCAACAAGTTTCATTTTCAAGCATTCTACTTTATCATCAAGATCAGACTTCACAACACATCCACTAACAACCAATAACGAATATTTCTTAAGGCCTAGGAACATGTTCCCAGATCCTTTTTAGAATGAACATCATTTATGCGGTATATGTAATTTATTTTTTTAAAATCTATTTGTATAACTAAATATTTCTATTTCTGTTTCTGTTTTAATATTTTCATGTAATTGCAGGAAAAAAAATATTAAGTAGCCGGGGATGCAGCAGTAGCACAATAACGAAGGTCCCACTGTCCGGTCAGCGAGCCGAAATTTTTAGAGCAGAGTCTGACACATCCTATGATCCGACCCGCTCCGGTTAAATGAACCGAGAGATTTTTTTTATTTAATTATAAATGTTTGTAATTTTAATTTCGGGTAATTATTTTGTGGACCCGGGAAACTGTTCATTTTCTCTCTCTTCTCTCTACGCGATTTATCGCGACTGCTCTATGTTCTGCATACTGCAAAACTATTTTGGTTGGTTTAATCTGTAACGCATAAACATTTTCTAATGAATGTAGCTAGTCATACTGAGCGACTAGCGAACCACATTATTTTCGATGTTTATTTCTCATTTTTTTTTGATTCTGTCATTGTTGGTTGCTGGATTGGATATATATATTGCTTGTTTTCTATTGTTTCTGTATCTTAATATCACTACCGTGAAAACGCAATTGCCCAGCAATTTATCTCTCTCTCTCTCTCACTTTAATCTGAGGTCATTCTAGAAGAAATTATCTCAAAAGAATATTTGTTTACGCCAGTACAATCAAGATAAATAATGAAAATGATAAAATAAGGAGAAAAATTAAGGCTTGCTCAAAATATTCATAAATATGTCATCAGGCTAAAATATTGTAGAATTAAAAACATAGTTATGAAAGGTGCAAGACGCACAATGACACAAAAGCCTCTTGGAGCCTCAAGGCGCAAGGCACCCTTAAGGCGTGTGCTTTTTTATGTAAGACGTGCCCCCCCTGTTTTGGTCTGGTTTGAAGCAAACAGGAACTTCTGTTCCTGTAATTCCCGATGCCGATAAAAAAAAAGGAACTTCATGGTCCCAATAATATTAATTTATGAAGATTTTGCTGTATTTATATTCATGGGACAATAATTAGGAATCAATTATATTTCACAAATGTTAGGGCAAGAAATAACCCTATCTCCTATTTTTATATCGACGGTGTTCATTCACTCGAACATTATACCATGACACGCTTAACATAGTCGTACTTTGGTACACAACTAGATAGCAGTGCAACAACAGTGAGCATGCGCATTGTTTTGGGATTCAAAAAAATAATAATAATAATAAAAAAGAACATTATTACTGACCTCCAGCCGAAATAAATTCATAGGGAGAATAATCCCAACCCCCACAGAACTCCTAAATGATTCCGCAAACTTCCAGAAGGAGAAACTCTTGTAGGCATCTTCGGTTAGCTTATCAACATTCCCGGCAGAAGCAAAGACGTGACCGTGGATTCCATTTGCTCTGCACCACTTCAAAGGCAAATCAAAGGAAAAATCTGCAAAAGCATTCACGGCAATATCCCCTCCAAGGTAATCCCTTCCCGAGTCCGAGACATCTTCATCAGGTGCGCGGCTTCGTGATTGCCTTCGGGGTTCAGATGGCCCAACTCCCCTTGTATCGAACCCCCATAATGTTGTTGGGCCGACGAGGCTGCAGACCGGAGACAAATTCCCGCCCAGGAAGAACCTTTCTGGCAGTGGAGAAGGTGTGGTGCAACACCCAGGCCCCCACGGGAACACAACACCAGAAGAGATCCCGAAGTTTAAAGCTGAACGATAAAATCCAAGCGGGAGAGAATAACGAAGATCAAGGTCCTGCTCGGAATGACAAAAAAGAGAGTTAAAAAAAAAAAAAAACAACAACAACAATAGAACCACCCACCTGTCTAAAATTAAAACTATCTCCAAATTAAATAGCAAAGGCAATCCCGGATGTTGGGCCCGCGCAGCAGAACCCCGCCCGGATCCCAACTCACTTGTTTTAGATAGATTATGATTGTTGTGCCGAATGCACAAGACTCTCGTTTAGTACGGGATCTGGAAGAGATTAAAATCTCGAAATACTTGCCCGCAAAAATCAAAGAAGTTACATCTGATAAATCTCGAACCCAAAACCTATCACCCTCGGACAAAAATACACACCATCTCACCAAGGCATGAAGAGATGGCAAATGGGCCCGAGACGAACAAGTCCAGCCCACGGCACGATTTGCCAAAAGTCATGCATTGTACCACACGTTATTTCGACTCGAGCTCGAGCTCGACTCGAAATGTTAACGAATTAAATAGAATAACTCATAATTCAACTCAAAAAATTTGCAAGAAAATTGAATATTTTTGTATATAAAATTTTAAAGTTTTTTTTTATAAATTTTATATCTCTACTTTAGGGGATGACATAAATAATATATGTTTATTTTTTTATTTTTAAACAATCATATATTTTTATTATTTATTTAGTTATAAATATATTAATTTAAAAAATAATTAATATTCCCTAGAGAAAAGATGTAACAAAATAAGATATTATCTATAAATTATATTAATAAGTTAGTATTATAAACATGATATATATATATATATATATATCATACATCAATTATCCTAAAGTTGGATATATAATAATTAGGAATGTTAATGAAACGAGATAATTTACAAGCTACTCAGACTTGACTCAATCAAAACTTGACTGAAGTAAGCTCCACTCAAAATGTTAACGACTCGACTCGAGCTCGGTTGAATTGAACTCGACTTGCATCATTAGCACCCCTAACTCGACCCGGCATGGCTCGTCGTGACCCAATTTTCCCTCGAGCCAACGAGCCATTTCAGGCAGGACTTGATAGATAACCCACGGAGTCTTACCCTTAGGCATAATCTCGAACTTATACTTGCGACACAGAGACATCACAGACAACCAATCACGCCGTTAATATAAGCACCCAAATAAGTTGCAATTCACAAATTCGATTCATCGAACAGGCTAGAGGCTTGAAAGATTATGATTGAAAAGCTGCTAGAAGAGTGCGGAATATAAATAAGTTCTAGACCTGGCGTAAGAATCGCAAGCTTTGCCTATCAGGAGCAAGGCCACCAATTTGGGTCGTAGAGACTAGAGCATATCCGCTAGTTGGTCTCAGGGCCGAATTTCTCTGGTCGATTTTGAATGTGTACTTCAGAGATGAGAGCAAGCTGTGACCAAGCTGCCTCCTCGTTGACTTGGATCCCATCTGAGATGGATCAGTCAGGGCACGCCATGCGAGGTTGTAGCCCAGCACATGATTTTTTGAGGAGAATAAACCAAGTGAAAGGCCCGAAGATTGCTCGTTGAATGAAGAAACCCTCAGCCAATCTTGGGAGAGCAGGAATAACCGTGCTGTCACAGGAGTTGCAAATGATTTGAATCTTGGCAAATAAACCCCAGCGCTTACTTCTGCCATGTGATCAAAACCATATGCCAAAGAACCATCCCACATGTCACAGTATCCGAATATATTTTTGAACTTCAGTGATCCTTCTATTGTGGAAGATTTTGCCTGCAAAATTAAAGAGCAATATATAATTTTAATAAAATATTATACAAATACAAATCCAAACTTGTAAGTTATGTATCACATTGCAGAGATGATATCATAAGTATCATGTGACACAACGATATATATCATATTAGAATTAAAAATTTTAAAAAATTTATTAAATCAATCATGTTTTATAATTCACAAATTTATTTTATTATTGATATGTATACGATTACACAAATACTAGCACACCGAATCTCATAAAAATTCTAGTGTTTGGGTGAGAATTATACCAGGAAAACTGCTCGATTGTGAAATTTGTGTGACAAAATATCATATCTTAGTGAAGTGATAGATATCTTTGTCAAAAAAGAAAAAAAAAACATTAAATTTGAAAGCTCATAAGATGTAGTCTCTCTAATCTTTGAGTGTAAGATTGATGAAATATTAATTTCTCTTAGACTTCAAACTAAAGCATGAGCCATGTACACTAGGCACAAACCTCATACAATTATAAGACATAATATTGATAAAATTATTATCCCAAAGTGTGTATTAGAAATATATGAAAAAACTCAAGAATAAAATTAAGAATAAAAAACTTAAAAAATATCAAAATATCATACCTATAAATAACAAAATTTAATTAAAAGTATCCTATATGATTTACTATTGAGAAAGATGAGACCATGAAATAAACCAACCAAAACGTGTCAACAACAAATAAAAAATAGCCAAAAATTTCACAACTGCAATTTAAAACATGATTAGAAACATAAATGCAAAACAACAAATGCATTGTTATGAAATACATGAATGAATATTTATTATATTCAATTTAACTATTATGACACATTCGTAACATACATTCTACGTATGAATGCTCATCTCCCTATTCAAAGTATATATTCAATACATGAACATTAATGATATGTGTATCATTATTTTTTTTTTATAAATAGAAGCTTAATTTTAATCATTACAAAAGAAAAATTAAATGGTTGCAATAAAATTTCTCCTATGACTTTCTCTGTCATCTTCGGTGTTTATCTACTTTCACTTCTTAATCTTTATTTATTCTCTCTTTTATATTCTCATAACTCAATATTTTATAACTACCTAGTTTTTTAACATGAAAACCCTCAAGAATGAGGTAAAGATCATGGGATCAAATCCAAAATATTTCTACTAACAATTATCAATTGATACATGACAAAAATGTCCTCCCAAATCCACTAGGGATATCCACGGTGGATTTTAAATTGCACTTAGGAAAAATTAGCTATTCACAAAAAATATATATTTTTTCTTTAAATAAATTTGAATTTTATTTTTCTCTATAAATAGAAAAAAAATTTAAAAATTCCTTCTTAATTTCTTCTCCTCTTTGACTCTCTCGGTCTTTCTCAGTTCTGTCTTTTCATCTAGTTTCTCCTTTGTAATATAAATATTACATATATTGTCTTTTTTATTTCTATTTATAGTTTATGCTTGCGCATACGAGATATACAATTATGTGGATGTGCTTGTGCAACACTATAACTTGCCTCAAAATTAGAATTTATAACAAAGTAGTATGTGATATGATACTAATTTTTTATTAATTATTTGTTCGTGAGTTTGTTTCTTTTTATTTCATAATTTATTTAAAACTAACAAATACTTTAAAACAATTTAATGATAATGAGTATGATATTGATATAATTGTTGATAATAATGATACCTCTACCGTAAGGTCGAAGACATAAACTATATTTTCTCTAACGATCACAACCCAAACTCATATACTACGTAAAAAATAAAAAATTAGACAAACATTAATAATAAAGATATACTTTAAATTAATAAAAACTAAGAATTTTAAGGGTGTATAAAGATTCGGCATTATATATATATAAGTACGTACGGAACCGAACACCTAAAGAGCCATACCAATTAATACACCAAACAACAAGATACATTAGATATGGACAAACTCAACTTAGCGATAGAGTCTTTGAAGCTGAATCTAAGACATAATGTATATATCATTGAATACTTTTATATATCGTAATAATTTTGAGAAAAAATGTATGGCTAAATTAATTATCATTATTAATCTCCCGATTAAATTTTTGAAAGATCCTAAGATAATTAGTATTATGTTGATATACTTTAAGATTGCTTCTCGTATGATTCCTAGGTCTAATGTATAAATGACATAATAAAATATTATAATTTAAAAAATAATTAATAATTAATAAATTTAATCAAGTAATAATTATAATGTCTGATATATGAACTAATCATAACAATATACCATTTACATGTTTTACTAGAGATATCAAATAGACCGAGCAGCCCAGACCCAGTTCAGCAGTGTCTGTGCCAATACAATACATGTCCAAAACCATGCCTCAAGTTGGGCCACTCCATGGCACGGTCAGTGCCATGCTAGGCTGGCATGAGCCATGCCTCATATCAGGCCAGGAACGAGCCATGTGCCTGGCCCAATATCATGATTAACTGGCCCTGTCACGGACCACCCCATCACGGAATGTCTCATCACGAGGGGATCAATTTTTTAAAAAACAATTGACCACATGGCCAATTATAATTGACCAGCTCATAAGTCGGCCACCTATCGATCGTTTGGCCTTTCGACACGATCGGGCATGGCTGTGCACTTGGCCGTGCCCAATGTACAATGCTAGGCCGGTGGACCACTCCACCATGTCGTGCCTGGCACGACACAAGAATTTAACCGTGTCGTGCACAGCAAAGCACGGTGACACGGCCATGCTTTGAAAAAATGGGATGTGCCAGCATGGCACAACCTGTTTGACACCTCTGTTTCACCGACGACTACATAGACTCTAAATTAAAACTTAATAAAAAAATATTATGATTTGCTAAAGTTTTTCATCTTCATGATGACCCTATCATATATAAGTGTATGATATGAATCTTTACTAAAAATTTGAGGTTGATATTCAGGATAAGACACAAGAGGTAATGTCGAATGATGATTCACGAGACACAGAGATGAAAGTTAATGAGAACACTAAAAATATTTTCAAATACATTCATGATGATGACGATCTACATCTTCATTCATAATATTATGTTACAGATACTAATTGATTATTAATGATTATTGATTTAAGTGATACTTATATTATGCTATAGTAATAATGCTTATTTATTTTTGCCATTTTTTTTATTTTGATCTATGTACTATTATCTATTGATATATAAATTGTATTGGATATTGGATTGAAATTTATAATTTTTATCATTTTAAGTTTTAATACTTTTTTTAAAAATAATTTACATATTATTTATATTATGCATTTATCTCATTAATACTTTATTGGAATTATACAAACTTTTTTATCTTTTAAATAAAATAAAATAATCATATTAGGGCAAAAAAGGCTGATTCATATTGACCCGAACCAGCACATCCAACTCTAGGCACAGTGCAGCATGACATGACTCTACACTATGTAGGCCAACCATGTTGTATCAATCACAGTATGGTGCATAGTCGTGCAACGATGTAAAGAGCCATGTCGGCACGGCAAGATCCGTTTGACACCTCGATCTAAATCTATGTCAAATTTATTATCATTCAACTTATTACATGTTATTTTTTATTTATTATTAAATTTTAAATTATTTAATAACAAAATATAAAAAACTAATTTAAAAAAGTATTTACATTAACCCAAATCACGTTAAATTATTTTAGTAGAAGCTTGCATCTCATAGTTATATTCCACTATTCATAAATTCTTCTCTTTTCCAAAATTTGTTATGCCAAACTAGACTCTAGCATAGATAATTAACAAAAAATAAAAATAAAAATTCTATATGGATACTAAAGACTTAACTCAGAAGATGAGAGTAAAGGAAGAAGAAGAAGAGAATATGTGAGGAGAGAATAAAAATCAAGAAATTTCTATTTATAAAATATTTTATATTAAAAGATATATATTTTTTATTTTTTTTTTATTTTAAATGGGCAAAAATTTAACATCCATGAAATTTTTGCCTGTAGCCATTAGAAATAAATTCGACGACCACAAATTTTACAATGAAAAATTTTTTTGCTGACATTAAAAGCGACAAGCCGCATCTGCCGCTTTCATGTCAAGGTCAGTTACATGAAAATGTAACGAACGAGGCCAAGGCAAAAAGCAATTTTTTTATAAAAAAATTCAAGTCAACCCGTGACTCATGTCTGATCATGTGCCTCTAGATGGTGTGCCTGGCCCAGAGCGGGGCACGACTAGCCACAACATTGCTGGCACTAGAGGTGTCAAACGTGCTAGGCACTGGCTACTGTACCGTGTCGTGCCTGGCCCGGCACAGTTTTAAAAAGTCAGGCCCAGCACGGCCCGCATGCACGGCAAGACGTGACTCATGTCTGATCATGTGCCTCTAGATGGTGTGCCTGGCCCAGAGCGGGGCACGACTAACCACAACATTGCTGGCACTAGAGGTGTCAAACGGGCCAAGCACGGGCTACTGAACCGTGTCGGGCCGGCCCAGGCACGGCCGAACTGTGTTGTGCCTCGTGCCGGGCCGGGCCAGCCCGGTTGACACCTCTAGTTGGCACTAGCCATGACTCGGGCAAACATGATTCTGGACAGTGCAATGCTAGGCTAGGAACAACTAATTCAGGTCATGCCCTGGTCACCCGACTGACTTTACACCTCTATTTTTGATATCGTTATTTTTTATCACATTACACGATAACGTGAGTTGTTTAATTTTTATACCAAAAGTGATTTGATATGACATAGGCGATAAATTTTGGGATAAGAAAAGTTGTTGGCTTGGTGACATTTATAATGAAACCAACATTGGATATAAGCTACACCTGAGTGATGTTTGGCACATTCTAGATATGCATCATGACTTGATTTCAATGAAGACACTAGATGTTTAGGGCGATCATGACCTATTTAATGGTAGACGATAGTAGATGCACAATCACTGAAGGATCTCTTAATTATTATGGGAGATAATCATAATATTCTTTATTAGTCATCCACCAAAGTGTTTACAGGTGAAGTGAATACACCTCAAGACTATCCTACAAACCTATGATATTTGCAAATTGATCATCTCAGTCAAAAAGGTTTTAACACCATTGGTAGGAGGAAGCTCATCCCAACGAGAGGTACTTTGAAACCTGACACACCTTGTTTGATTAGGAAATAACATAAAAATTACATTTATAATGGCATGGTAGTTAGATTGGCAGGATGAGGAATGTGCAACCATTGGATTGCAAGTTCAATCTCGACCAGCTACCCTCTACCAATGGGATGAGGCTGAAGAACCTTTCCCTAGGGTCTGCGTAGTTGGCCCAATGCTCAATTAGGCAAGGGGTCCAACCTGGTATCAAAAAAAATAAAGCTGCATTTTATTTATCCCCTCCTCACTAAGCTTACATGTGAAGATCACATGTAAGCTTATCATAATATATATATATATATATATATATATATATATATATATATATATATATTTATATATATTTATAAGATTATCATAATAGATATGTGTATCAAAAATATATGAAAAAAAAAAACTCAATAAAAATAAAGTCTGAAATAAAAAAAACTTATAAAATATATTGGTATAATTCATATAAATAATAAAATTAAATACAAAAATTTGTTATATCATTTAGATATATGAAGAACAGATATTACAGAACTCTAATCAAAAAGATATTTAAAATAAAAATTATTAAAAGACATTAAACAAAAAGTAAATTATTAAAAATTTGCATAAAGACAATAAGAGAAGACGTATACGAGTTAGATTTATGTAAAAATTTCAATAGAAATAACATTTATTCAAAAACTAAATTTCATACAATTAATCATATTTAAATTATAAATATAGTTTAATAATAATGATAATGATCAATTGCTCACAATGCATGTATAACTTCTAACCCAGCTTGAATTCTGATAAACACACACATATGATGAATCATTTTATTTATTAAAGTAAACACATCACTCTACTATTTTGGTTGTGTAGTTTTTATGTAGTAGAGTGCTCACTATATATTCCTTTTTTTATGCTTATATATCCACTTATATTTAATTTTGTGTTTTTTTACACATTAATAAAAAAATAAATTTCTTTCTTTTAACATAACATCATAGCTAGTATAATCAACCTCACTATTGACATTAATTGTCATCAATGATGGACAAATTGACACCATCAGTGATGCTTTTTCCATCAATCTTGGATATCTCATCCTCCTTATCATTTTATCCTTCTTAATTGAAATATAAAGTGGATTAAAGTTAATTATTATATTGGTATTCCAAATAAATTTTTAAAAAATCTTTGAGTAGTCAAAATTATACATACATGCTTTCAACTTATTTATCATTAAATTCATATGTTCACCATTAAGAATAACATAATAAAATATTTTAAATTAAAAATAATTAAAAATTAATTAAATTCAGAAATGTAGTAACGTATTGTTCAAGATGTCCGACATCTTAACTAATTATGATGACATATCATTCACATATTTCACTGCTAACTATATCAATTCTAAATGAAAACTACATAAAAAATCTAAAAAATTCATAAATTTTTTGCTCATTGTGATAGCTATATCATATATAAGAATCTCACTTGGATCTTTAGAAAATATGATATTTAAAATAAAATTTTTAATATTACATTCGATGATACTTCATGTAATAATATCATTATTAATATGTTTATCATAATCATTAAAGAAGATCAATTGAGTAAAATTTTTCATGCTAGATATATGTGTCACATAATTAACCTAATAATATAAATGAGAATAGAAATTATTTTTCACAAATTAAGAAATATAAAAAATTTATTAAAAATATCTTAGAAAATCAAATAGGGAACAAAAATTCTACACTATTTTTCAACTAGTCTAAAAAAAAATTTCAACAAATATGATATAATATTGAGATAATACATATATGATGCTAAAGTCATGTGTTAACTACTAATATATAATATCCAACTATGTCAATAATAAAAAATAATAAATTTATCTAAAATGATTTAGTAAAAATGTCAATGTCATGACCCAAAAAATGATGGCTCAGTTGGGCCACCATTCCATGCCAAACATGGCCGGTTGTGCCAAGTTGAACCAAGTCATGCCAAGCCAGGCCAACAATGGCATGACATTGCCATAGCACTAGCTAGATGCCTAGTCATAGTGGTCGAACTGACTAGCCTTGGGAAATCAAGTTCAAGTGGTATTGGAACGTAGGGCAGTGGCCAAGCCAAAAAAGGCCCAAGCTGCAGTGGGGCAACCCAATGAGTTTGTGAGCTTAAGAGCTATGGGCATAAGTCGTGTCTCATAAGCTGTGAGCAATCACTAATTAGTAGTGCCCAATGGGTTGTGCTATGGCTGCAATGATAGTACGGTTCGAATCATGTAACAAATAACAAAAAATTTAAGTAAAAGCTAAATAACAAGTTTTAAAGTAAAATTTAAATATAAAAATTTACTTGTACTGTATTGTACTTCAATATAAATAAGAATAAATATAATCAATAAAACACAATGGCCATAAGTTTACAAGTATAACTAAATAAAAAATATGTATGTATGTTGTGTTTAAACATTGTGGCATAGACATCATATGATGTATGATAAATAACAACAAAATATAATATAAAAAAATGTTATATTAAAAAATATATATAATTAAAATAAACATACACAAAACATGAAATGACAAATAGAATAATCATTATCCAATATATGTTATTATTTATCAGCAAGTCTTTCACTCTATCATAAAGGCTAATCTTGAAATCTTCACATTTCTTCAAGCATGAAAATACTTCGACAATATCTAATTAAAATTTGGATCTCTAATATGAAATAACATCAAACCACAAAAAAAATATATATATGATGTTATGTTAGACACCGAATTGGTCAACAAATCACATGTAAACTTAGATATCACGAGATAGATAGATTCATATAAATTCAATCAACCCAATATTTTAAAATTCTTAATGTCATTGAATGATAAGACAGAACAGTAATCAATATAAGTATCGAGATAGCTCACTCTTATTCGACGAAATAATATATATTTTTACTAACTGAATATAATAAACATCTCTAAACATAATGTTCATGCACATACTTAGAGTTTTACTATAACTATCATACCTAATATCATAAAATATAAATATATTAATTAATTTTTCATGAATCAAACCTTTAGGCTTGTCTTCTTGGTTCATGCAAATGAATAAGTATAATAATATATTTTCTAACTTTTACATCTTGATCTTAAGATTCATACAGTCAACCAAACAATAAAAAAATAAAATAAATGATCAATATTTTAAATACTTGATTTTCCTCTAAACAATCATGATACTAAAATCAGGATATCCTATATATATGCTATACATACTATTAATATCACGTATGCATCAAATTACAATTTAAATGATAGAATTATACACAAACGAATGCATATTTATCGTATTATAAAAAAAACTTTAAAATTTTTAAAATAAAACTATTATCACTCAATTTGAATCATCATTTATAAATTTATTACTTTTATAATTGTCATAGTTAGATATCATATATTGATTGTTAATACTAGATTCTCACATCAGTTTAAATTTTGTTCTTTTTTAGGCATACTGACAAATATAGAGCATAAAACTCATATTATTTGTTAGACATCCTAAATATTTTAATAAATTTCATATCTTTTCTTATGCGTGAAAATTAACTTTCATTCTCACTTGCACTATTTTTTTAATTACTTAACACATATACCTAATATAAAAAGTATTAATTAAGGTAGAGGTGTTAAAGAAGTCTGATCGGGTCAGGCCGGCCCATTTTTAGATGGCCCAATCGGGCCATCATGAATTTAAACAACTTCAGCAGAGCCATTTTTAGATGGCCCATTTTTAATTACATAACACAACTTCAGCAGAGCCAGTCCGGCAAGGCCCTCCAGCCCGGTTTTTTAGTTTTTCGAGCTAGGTCGTGCCTTGAGTTGCTGAAACTAGCCCATTCGGGGTGGATTTGGGTCAGGTTCGGACCGTTAGGAAAAGTTTTTCCCAAATTCAAAATTATTAAAAAATATTAATTTTAAATACCTGAGTCTTAAATTAAAATAAATAAATAATTAATTAATTTTTAATTTATTAAATAATTAAAATTTAAACAACTAAAATCTAAAAACTAATAAGTATCTAAATAAATAGTTTTATCAATGTCTGAATTAATAAAATATGAATCCAATTTAATACCAATCATAAAAATATACGTGTTTGAATCAAACCTCAAAGTAAAATAACAAAAAAAAAAATAAAAAGAATTCAAAATTAATAAATAAAAATGATAAATATATTAACGTATGATCAATTATTATATCAGTATCAGTGTATCAATAACAGTAAATAGCATGTAATAAAGTAGACTCAAGCGCTTAGCTTAATCATCAATACCTTAATCTCATATTAGTCGTCAATTATCATCAACATCAATATCCCACAAATTATCATCAGCAATCAACTCTTTCACTTTTACTGCAGTCCCAGCATGATCTTGGATACTCAAGCTCGAATCCTCTCAATTTTTCTTTCATGCAAATGCCTCAATAATAACTGACCTTAATATAAATCTATTATCTGAAATCATATTCACTACAATAATAAAAATACTCTTATGTTATGTTCGACATCGAAGAAGTCAATAAATCTCGTGTCATCTTAGATATTATAAGATAAGTGAACTCATGATTTCTACGACTATAAAATATCAAAATTCATATTAGCAAAATATAATAGGATTGAGTAATAATCGGCATCTAAGTACCAAGATAGCTCACTCATATTCGATGGTCCACCTCATCATTTCTCTCTTGCTAACCGAATAGAATAGTCATCATCTCTGATTATAATATTCATGTTCGTACCCAGAACATCACTACTACTATCATCATACCTAATATCATAATATGTAAAGAGCTCAGTCAGCTTCTCGGGAATGAACCCTTTAGGTTAGTCTTCCTGATTTATGTATGAGAATATATATGTCAAAATATTCTCTATTCCGTCTACTCTAACCATAAGATCCATATAATCAGCCAAACAATAAAAAGATAAAATTGTGAACCATTACTTTAAGTACAAAATTTTTATTTCTACAATCATATTGCTAAATATTTGGTCATCTTTAAATTTCATAAACATACTACTAATATTACATATGCACAAAAATGCAATGTAAATCATGAGAGTAAAAACTAGAGGTGTCAAATGGAACGTGCCAGGGAGGCCCCCCCATTTTTAGCAGGCCCGACCGTGCTTTCGTGTCAGGCCAAGCACGACACGATTATGTATAGGTCAGCCCGGCATGAGCCCGTAGCACGAATCCACCGGGTTCAGCCCGGTTGAGCCTAACCCCTAATTTTATAAAAATTAGGGCTTCAGCTATGCACCGTAGCACCGCCACGTGCTGAACCTCTAATTTAAAAAAATTAGGGTTTTGGGCCACTACTCCACCCGAGACCATAATTTTAAAAAAATTTAGATTTCTCGGCTCAAGCCAAGGTACCGTACCAATGAGCCACAATATCATGTCGGGCCAGACATGGCACGAGGCCCGGTTGGCCTCGGCACGGCATGACACGATTGGTGTCGTGGTCGAGCACGATACAAGGTATATGAATGATATATAATCATAACTAGTCCAGATGTCAAACACCATGAACATCACTTTACTATGCTTAATAAGTTCAATAATTATAATTATTTTTTTTATTTAAAATATTTTATTATGTCATTCTTATTTATTGACCTAAAAACTTTATGATAAATAGACTAAAAATAAATCTACATTATATTGAATACTCTATGATCTTTCAAAAATTTAATTAAAAAACTCACAGTAATAATCAATTAATTCATGCATTCCCTCTCAAACACATTAAAAAAAATAAAAGGAATCAATAAACTTGAAATTGTTCCAACTTAAAATACCTCACTACTAAAGTTAGGTTTACCTGAAATTCAATACACCATATTTTTTAGCACATCAATTGGTATATCTCTTAAGGTGACTAGTATCACCATTACTCTTATATGTGTATTATTTTTTACAATATTACATATTAGATATGTTGAATTTTCTTCGGCAACCTTTGTATTTTATTTTTAATTATATTAAAACATATCAAGACTATTAAAGTTCATATATTTTTAAATTTTTTAAGCAAATGAGTAGAGACTATGAGAGAACATATTTTTGATCTTGATCTTGAACATTTCATTTCTGTTATCATTATTATTTATGTCCAAGTCAAATTTATTTTATAAATTCACTAAATATGTTTTTTAATATTTTATATTTTTATTAAATGTTTTAATTAAATTTATAATCTAAAAATTTAAATAAAATAAGAATAATAATAATAAATTCTAATGTGTACCTTTTTTTCTTTGTGCAACTAATAATTTTTACGCTGCACTTACACCTTATATTCTCATACTTAGATGTTGCTCATTATAAAATGTTAGGATACTAGCAACACTCCACTCCGTAAAATAGAAATTATAACAAATAATTAATTTATATAAAAAAACTTAATAACAAAGCACATTATTATTTTTAGAGCATTGAGATGAGAGAAGACGAAAAGAGTTTTAAAATCAACAATGAAAAACTAAATATGAGTTTAAATATTTATAAAAATCTTTTTAAATAATTTTTAAAAACAAGGAAAAAATCTGATAGCCATCAAAATTTTATTCTTTTTCCTATATGACAACAACATGCATTGTCTTGTCAGTGTCCTCGTCAGGCCTCGGGGGAGGAGAGGGGAGGAGGGCTAACGATCAAAAAACAACCTACAAATGAAACATGCTATTATTTAGGCTGCACAACTAATTTTTTTTGGGGTCTATCATACAATCATGCTACATGTCGTGCCTATGAGCCTGTCAAGCATGTCATGTCAAGAAAAACACGAGGCACCACAAGCCTCAACTTAGCACGACACAAGTCGTGCTATGGGCTAGCACAACCATGATCCACACATGATTTTGGACCAAATCATGTAAGACCTGGCACAACTATTTTGAGTGGTGCATCATGTTGTGCATGGTTTGCCCAGCCCACTTGATAGCTTTACAATTCAGATTGTTAGATAAAAATTTTATTTTTGAAATTTTTAATAATTTATGTTACGATGAACATGTGTTCATCAGTGTACTCTCAAACCACTTGCATTACACCTAGTTACATATGTAAAATTAGTAATATATTTAACATGTATAGCAAACTATCTAATTTTAGGATCATGACTACTGAAATAGAAATTAAGTATTTAAATTATAATTATCTATTTCATCTCTTTATTACTTGATTGTAAATATAAATCCAATGATTAAGATAAAAATAATAAAAAATATATTAAATTACATATTCACCTACATGAATCAAGCAAAAGAATAAGAATTTAATGGTTAGATTGAAGAAAAATTAGCTAACATATTTTATTTTAATGATACTAGATATAATATTTAAAGTGAGACTCCAAATACAAATATTAGACACCATGTTTAAGAATTGTATATTTTCTATCCAGTTGGCAAATGGCAAATGGCAGAATGATTCGTCAAATAAAAATTAGTTATCTTCATACTTAGATATCAATTATTATTCTATCATATCACATAATAATAATAAAATTTTATATATATTAAATTTATAAAAATTATATGAATTTATTTATCTAATGTTATCAACAATAACATATGATTTATTGACCCCTCCAATATTTAATGTCATATCAAAATTTATATTTTCTGTGATTGAATATTATTTCAAATAAAAAATCCAAATTATGATTCGAGATTATATAAGTTATAAGTACTTGCATATTTAAAAAACTAAAAAAAATCCAAGTAATATTCAGAATAAAAATAAAAGAATTACAAATGAATGATAACTCATATGACGACATTAAGAATATTGAAGCTAATACTAAAATCAAAATCAAAATCAAAATTAAAAGTGAAGATTCAAACTATAATACTAATACAGATTGATCATGAATATTAGACTCAACTCAATCATTTGGCAGACTGACATAAAATGTTTGTATATTTTGCCAATATACTCATTTTTTTTACTTTTAAATTTTTTTTATTAATATTTTATTGTTATTTAATATACAATACCATGATGTTCAAAAACAAAATAGCTTACTAATAGTCAAAACACAACGAGTTATCTCGATACTTAAATATTAATTATTATTTTATACTATCACATGATAATAAAAAAATATATAATATAATAAATTTATAAAAATTATTAGAATTTATTTATCTCATGTTATCCACAATGACATATGGTTTATTAACCCCTCCAATATTTAATGTTATATCAAAATCTACATTTTTTGTGACTATAAATATCTTTTCAAATATAAGATCCAAACTATGATTAGACATTATATAAGCACTTTCATATTTAAAAAACTAAGAATATTCTATCTCTAATATTCAATAAAAAGTAAAAAAATTTCTAATGAATAATGGCTCATGCAAAAACATTAAGAATATTGAGGCTAATACTAACATCAAAATCAAAAATGATAATCCAAACTATACTACTAATATAAACTAATTATGAATATTAAATTCAACTCATATAAACTATATACAACATAAATTTTAAAACTAAATACGTATCAATATAAGTGTATGAATTAATAAAATATTTAAACTTACATCTGAATAAAAATTAAAAATCAATACAAAATAAAAATTCACAAAAAATTAATATTCAAATTTTAAGTATCAAATACATCAATCCACAACCACAAAGGCACAAAGACAAACCCAAGACTCAAAGTAATAAACAAAAAAAAAAGACATAAGTATCATTATCCAGTAATTATCAACCATCAAAATCATCAATTATCATATCATCATCAATATCAATATCACATGGATCATCATCAGCAATTAACTCCTCCACTTTTGTTATAGTCCTAACATGATACTGCATGCCCAAATTCAAATCCTCGCAATCCTTTATGCATGTTAAAGCCTCAATAATATCTGTACATAATGTCATTTTTCTATCTAAAATTATATTCACTGCAACAAAAAAAATAGACTGCAATGCTATGCTCGACACCAGAGAAAATAATAGATCCCATGTCATCTTAGATAGTACGAAATAAGTGAACTAGTATAATTTCCACTACTGTAATATATCAAAATTCTTGGTATCAGAATGTAATATAAATGAATATTAATCAGTATCTATATATCGAGATAGTTCGCTCCTATTCAATGATCCAACTATTATTTTCCCCTCACACCTATTCGATGATCTACCTCGCCATTTTTCCCTCGCTAACTAATAAAAAAGTCATCATCTATAAATATGATATCCATGTTTATACTCAGAGTCTCACTAGTACTAGGACCATACCTAGTATCTTAGTATGTAAAAAATTGAGTTAACTTTTTGTAAATAAATCATTCAAATAGGTTTTCTAAGTCCATGCACGAAAAAATATAAGTCAAAATATTCTTTATCCCTTTCACATTAACCCTAAGGTCGTGAAGGCAACCAAACAACAAAAAGATGAAATGGTGAACTAATACTTCAAGTATTTAATTTCCATCTCTAGAATCAATTCGCTAAGTATCGGGTCATCTCGATACTTTTTAAACATGCTACTAATATGAGAGTATAAACTGACAAATAAATATTCGTCGTGTCATAAAAACTCTTCATAAATTTCATAAATAAAACTTATATAGCTCAATCAGTGTCATCAATAATAAGTTCGTCACTCTTACTATTTATGTAGTCGTATATCACGTGTTCATATCCAACATATGACTCCAACATCATGTAACTATAATTTCAATTGTATCTCACATCCGATTAAAATTTCTTCTTCTTAATATTCATAGACAAACTAAGACTATTAAACTCCTATTGTTTACGATGCATGCAAATATATTTTAGTGAGTTACATATATTTTTTAAAATGGGGGTACACACATTCAGTCCCGCTTGTACAATCAGGTTAATCACATGACACATGCATCAAACGTAAAAAATTTCTCCTAATAGTTTATCTCTAATATTTCTAATAAAAATAATAATCGCTACTTTATTATTAGATAAATTATCGAATGTGATACAAAAAATTTTATTTTAAATTTTATATTCTCTAAAAATTTTCATCATGCACTCAAAAATAACCGAGTAATCATAAGAATAAAAAATTTAAAAAAATCATAAATTTTTTTAGTATCCATTTAGAATTTACATAATGGGTGGTGAAATATACATAAGATACGTCGACGTGATTAGTCCAGATATCAGATATTATGGACACCACTCTGCTATATTTCCTAAATTCATTAATTATTATTTATTTTTATAACTTCTAATATTTTAGTATGTCATTCTTAGATATGAACTAGGAATCTTACGATATGAAGGCTAAAAATATATCTGCATGATACTGACTACCCTTTAATCCTCCAAAAATCTAATAGAAATGCCTATCGTGGTAATCAATTTTAACATGTCTTCCCTCCTCAACTCTTTGAGGTATATGAAAAAAGTAAATTTTGAGACTGAATTAGATTCAACCTCAAAAAATTAATTGATGAGTTAGGTTTGCCTAATATTTAATGTACCATATTTTTTGGTGCATAATTCGGCATACCTCCTAAAGAACCCAGTCCCACGCAAAATCTTACCGCTTAAAATTTTCTGATATTATTTACACTATGCCGAGTCTTCTTTAGCACTCCTAAAATTTTTTATTTTATTATATTAAAGTGAGTTCAAACTACTGAAGTTCTTCTAATTTTTTATTTTTTAAATTTTTGGATCGAGACAACCGGAAAAACTAAAATTTAGCAGCTTCAGACATTTCCGTAGAATTTTTATTTTCTAAATTAAAATTTATATCTTTTTCATTATTTTTATTACTATTTATCATTTTTTTAAATATTTTTTTAAGACTAGAAAGTACAAAGAGAGAAAGACTATACTAGAGAAAAAATTTTAAATTTTAAAACTTAAAAAATTAATTAATAAAAAAATACTCGTAAACTGAAACGAGTAAACTTTAGCTTTTTTATATTTACACCACATGCACACCATTATCCACACCAAAGTCCAAAAGCCAAAGCCAAGTCCTAATACCCAAAGGCCAAAATTTCATGAGAAAGAAAATTAGAGAGAGAGAGAGGAGTAATAGTCAAGCCAAAAAATTTATGTTTTAAAAAAAACATAAATCTTAGAATGAGGGGAGAGGGAGAATTTTATAGATTAATAAAAAAATATTTTTTTTGGTTTTTAAAATTTGTAATAATTAAAAAATAGGCAAAATACTTAGGGCTATTGGATTCTACCTCATAGCCATTGGAGACAAAATTTAATGACTTAGATTGAATTTTTTTTACCATTTGGGTCGGTTCGATGGTCAAATCTACTCAAACAGCCCCATTTTAGAAGCCGAAGCTTCTAAAATGGGAAATAATCAAGCTTCAGACTCATGTCAAAAAAGATTGTGGGTCAGGTTCGGGCATGAAGAAACTTTCGAATCCGTTGGCCCTCAAGTTTTCGGTTCTAGTCGAGGTCATCAGGCTAGGTGGGTCAAGACATATCTCGGCTCGTGTAAGATACCGTGGCCACAGGCCTCGATATTGGGCCATGTCTGGCCCGGTTGGCCTCAGCAAGGCACGACACATAGGCACGAGCAAGGATATTCCCTATGCCATGCTGGGCCAGGCACGACCGAATCATACCATGCCTCAAGCTGGCCCTGCCCGTTAGGCACCTCTAGGAGAGACATTATTTTTCACAAATGAGGCATACAATTAATATTCTTATACAGATTAAATTTTTGAGTTGTGCTCTAGAAAATAATATTATACATTCAAATACTAATTTCACATTCGATAAAATTCTTTTTATTAACTTTATTATTTACAAAAAACAAAAAAAAATTAATTATTAGATCAAATATACTTTACACAATTATTATAATTAATTATTTATTTAATTCTTATATGTAGATTCACTTTAATATAAATTTTCACACATTGAGGTATGTGAGAATATATTCATGGTCCAAGATCTCTTCGTATTATCATGAACACTTTTAGTTAGTCGGATATGTAAATTAAAATCGTATACTATCTAGCATTGATATGAGATTTATGGTAAGTTTTTAATTTTAAAAAAAAGATGAACATCTCTTAAAAAAGAAAAGATAAATATTTAATTTTAAGATCTAATACAAAAATAAATTTAAGATAATAATAATAATTACTTATGGAATAGTTTAAATCTTACACTTACTTGAATTGAAGTGTCAAAAGGATCAAGCAGCCCACACATAGCTCATAGCCTAGCCCAACTCAACCATTACTAGCCCGGCACGGCAAGACATGATCCAGAACCATGCCTCATGCAGGGACAGACTACCCCAAGGCATAGTTCGTGCAATGCTGGGCCGACATGAGATGTGCCTCATACTGAGCCAGGCACAACTGTGTGCCTAGTGGCACAATAAATTGGCCTGGTAGACAGCCCAATGGGGGCACATCGGATAGTCTAATTTTTATTTTTTTAAAATAATTAGATTTCATGGTGCAGACTAGAAATTTAGACTGGTCACGTGGCCGATTGTAATTAGCCAGCCAGGTAAGCCAGCCACTCATTACGTTTTCATGCAATGGGTCTCGCATGCACCATTCAGCATGGTTCACCAAGACCATGCACTCAACTATGCCACTATGTCGTGCTAGGATGGTGGACCATGCCACCGTGTCATGCTAAGTCACTGGATCATGCTGGGCCGGTGGACCAGGCCATGTTGGACCAGTAGACCATGCCACCGTGCCATGGTTGGCATGACACAGTGACATGGCTGTGCCGATATAGCATTGCGTATTTGATACCTCTATACTCTCAAAAATCTAATATTTATTTTCTTTTTATATTATTATTTATTATGAAAGTCAAATAACAAATTATATAACTTTCAAATCTAATATTTTATGAGCATATAAGATATATAAAAATAAATTACTTCTTTCTAAAGAAATATATTAATAATAAAACTATTATAAAATTTATTTCCAACAATAAAACAGATAACAAATATTTTCATTAAAACCTTGAATAAATCATAGTAGAATGTTGCAATTTGTTGTTTCTTTATGTATATATTTTTTATAGTGCTTGTTGATGGGAGCACCTATTATCCAAGACCACATTTCTGATTCATACCAGATAAACTCATACATGTGCATAAAGATTATTATTTCCCCAAACAAGCCCTCAAAAGTTATTTTCCATAATTTCCCACCATCACCATCTCGAAATCAGAATATTCCTTTATACTTAATTCCTTTTGTCGAACCACAAGGATTTTGATACACGTACCTCACCTCTAGTGTAAGCACCAACTTCACCAGAAATAGGGCTCCTAGTCTCCGCAACTTCTATAATCACATTGGCAGTATCGGGCAGCTCCAGCGGTCCAGAATCAAGAACAATCTGGACCGAGTCAAAAATTTCAAGTCCCCGCAACCTCAAATTCACGGCATTCGATGCCTGGAGCAAGTCTTGCATCGTAGTGACATCTTTAAGCACGGATGCTTCGGCTTCAATTACCGAATCTTTCGTCTTCGTGTTCCCCTTTATGATAACGTCGTGTACACGAATTGGGACCGTTTCGTTTCGTATCCGATGCAGTAGACTCTCGAGCTTTCTTCGTGTTCGAGACTTTTCGTTAGCTTCAGATTGCTCGTCTGATTCATCTTCCTCCGAGCCACGGACGGCATGTTCATCGTCATCAGGCTCAATCAGAGGGAGGTTTGGGTCGTCGGAATTTTCCATTGTGGCAATGGAAGTGGACTCTCAGGCGGCCCCAATGAGAGACTTCCGTTGCGCAGAAGGCAAATTGGTGCAGCTAGAAGGTCAGGATCGAATGCACTTTCTGGTCGAAGCGTGATCTGAACGACACCTCCTTGAATGACATGGGGAACCATTTTTCCTTCGAAAGATTGTCCTACGGGCTGCGGCACAAGTCACCAAAAAATGCGGCCCGTGGATAGTTTCTAGCCGGACCGAGCTGTGATCCTAAATTTTGGCCCAGCTGGGCTCCGGCCCAAATTATTTTTTATTTAAATAATTTAAATAAAAAAATACATTAGTAAAAATATTAATATCAAAGCCTAAGGTTTTTTTATATTTATAGGGAGATAAAATCACCAAAAAAATATTACAAAAAAGTCCTAATTTTTTTATTATTTAATAAAAATATAACAAAACATAAAATATTTACATATAATTACATTGAAAATCAAAAATTCAATGGTGTCCTAAGCATGACACGTATACTAATTTTTTTTTTTTTAAACTTTGAATGATAGTTTTAGAAATCAAAAATTGTTGTCATGAATTCCAAAATATTTTTGAATTTTAAAAATAGTTTTCATTTTATTTTTTTAAATGACACTCACACACACATATTTATATATATTTCTATGTTTATATATTTTTATAAGTTTAGATGAGAAAAAAAAAAGAAAAATACTTTTTCAAAATTACTATTTAAAAAATATAAAATCATTATGACATGTCATGAAGGGGGTAGAATTGGGTTTCAAATATTAATATCCTCACTCTACCACGTCGTTGCGTAGCATCATGTGTGTATGTGTGTGTGTGTGTGTGTGTGTGTAAATATAATGTGCACATGTTGATGTGGTAAGCCCATAGGTTTTTTTGTCTTTAAAAGTTAAGTGAGGGAGACTGATACATATGAGCAAATAATTTTTTGGTCAAATTATATTTTTTTTATTTGAGAAAAATTGATATTAAAATTTATTATTTTAGAAATATTTGTTAAAATAAAAATTCCTCCTGATAATTAAAACAAAACCTTTCAAATTCAAATATTTTTAAAAGAACAAAGTGCAAAAAATAATATATATATATATATATATATATATATATATATATATCTCTCTCTCTCTCTCTCTCTCTCGAAACTCAATTAGACTGACTAAACAAATGATATTTATCTCCATCAATTTATTTGAGTACATCCATATAATTCTTAGTCTCAATTGTCAATGGAACCCATAGATATCTCTCCTATAATAATAGGGACAAATTACATCTTAATCGCTCATATCTCATTATATAATTCATATTATATTTAAGTATAACATTTATAGTCATTTGATTAAAAACAACGTTTGATTATATCAAAACACAATATTTCCTATGATATGTCTAATGATTTAATAACATAACTATTAGAGATTAACTTATAACTTTAATCCATGTATTAATTTCAAAATGGGTTTGTTCAATATTTGTTCTTAACAAATATATATAAATTTAATTTGTATCTTACACATATTCATCCCATGAATATATAATAAACATGCAAATCATAATAATAATTAATTATCACAAATAGTTAAAATATCATGTTCATACAAAAATCACATAGCACTATTACTAACACATATATATAAACACACACACACACACACATATTTGTGTGTGTGTGTGTGTGTGTAAACTATATATATACACATGTAAATATATTAATATAAACTTATTATCCAAAATGTATATATATAAATATGTAAATAAATCTATAAATAAAAACGTATATATATATATACATGTATATATAAAAAAGTATAACTATAAATCTATATATAAATGTACATGTTTACATATATATTTTCAAATAGTTATATATAAACCTATACATAAATAAATACACACACACACACACACACGTAAAACTATACATGAACCTGTATGTATATATATTTATATAACATATTATATATATATACTTATCTTTATATATAGGTTTATATAAACACACACACACACACATGTATATATATATATATATATGTCATACATTTTTTTTTATGCAATCTGTATTACATTAAAGGCTCTGAGGTAATTGTGCATTTATAATTTATAATTTTGCTAAATTTGATATATTTTACTGAATGTGAAAATGTTTATTTTTTATTTGTAAATATTTTTCAATTGGTATATCATAACATAATTTACCTTTATAATAAATTCATATTTATTTTTGGGAACCAAAACAATAAAGCCATTTTTATTTCTCATGGTTTCTTGGTTTTGTTTTGATTAAGAAGAGGGATAAAATTTAAATTTTTCATAGAGATGCAAATTATTCAATTGAGTTTCACCTTATTTAGGCTGGTTCAACAGACCTAACTGGATTGGTGAGTCAGATTAACCAAGGAAGGCCAAGCCATAGGGCCCGGGCTTCAAATAGGCCCAACCCAACTACAATAGTTTGGGCCAAAACCTCAAATAGATTTAGCCCAACCTAACTATAAACTGATTCTGAAGCTTAAAAAAAAAAAGATATCAAAAAAAATATAATTATGTTTCGAAGCACTTAAATAGAAAAACCCAAAATTACCCTGCAACTCATCAAACTAATCTTTTAAAAATAAAAAAATGTCAACTTCATAAATTTTTAAAAATAAAAATCAATAATTTTCAAAATATCATTTTTGAAACGCATACAATATATGAATGTGTTTACATATAAACAATATACAAATAACGACATAATAAATAAATATATTCTACAAAAAACATACTGTATATTTGTTTTTGAAAACATGTATCACATACATGCGTATAAGTATATTGTATATGCATATACAACATGCATTTTTAAAAAAATATATACAAAATACACACACACGTACATACATACACCATGCATACATAAACTAATATAAAATATATTTCAAAAAATTGTTATAAAAAATAGTGGTTTTTATTTTTTTAAAATTTATTTTATAATAATGTTATAACATTTTTTTATTACTTTATTTTTTGAGATTTTTCCAATTAAAAAGACAAACATACACTTTTTAAATTTAGATATACTTTTTTAAATTTCAAAATTGCAAAACTTTTTTAGCATGCATTCAATATAAGCCCTATTCACGCAATTTTACTAAATTTCCTCATTTTGTTACGAATGACCAAACTTTTTTTTTTTCTTTAAAAATAAAATCAAACTATTTTTTAGGATCTTTTTGCCCATCCACCCTTCCCCCAAACCAATCTCATACTATCACTTGGGCTATATATAAGGCCCATTGCACCATAATTAAATCATTAATCAACTTTTATCAAATAAAATACCATACAGTTCAATAAAAAAAAATTAAAATTAATAATAGTACCAACAACTTCAAATTGTTACAAATATAAAATACTATACCTCACATATACACATAAATAAATAAATGCACTTGTGTGTGTGTGCGTGCGTGTGCGCACACACACGCACGCACTCACACACGCACTCGCACATGAATTAGTCCAAGTTAATTAGCCAAGCACGGACATGATAGCTAAGGATGATGGCCTCATTGAGCCCAACAACCAAATCAAATTTGGATGGGATTGGGCCAGCCCAAGTGAAACTAGCTGTTCAGCAAGGCCCAAACACCCACCACAAGCAACTGCATGAACAATACAGCTTATTTTGTTTCTGGTTTCCCTTTGAATCAATACATGCTTAGCACAATAATTGTTGGTTCACATTGATCACTTTAGTAATGTGGTTACTCACTTTCTCGGGTGCATCTGGATGGCTTAACTGGTCAGGTTCGGGTCTGTCTGCGTTCTTTGATCCACTGGCCTGGGCGGCCAAGTCGGCAAGTCCTCCACAAAGAAGAAATTCAACCTAACCCAACCAAATCAAGAAACATGGCTAGGTTTGGCAGAGCTACCGCACCCCAATGATTAACCAAGCCCTCGGCTGATTATGTTCATTGCATTGGGTATGCACAAATGAGATGACCTTTTGCTCACTATTGTGCAGCACATTTTAATTTCATTAATAAATTAAGTAAAAAAACAGTTAATTCTTTTTCAAATTAGAATTAACTTAAAATACAATTATATTAATTTTTCAATCAAATTCTAACCTATTTAAATTTTTAAGATAGTAAAATAAGCAATAAATAAAAGGCAGATTACACTGGTATTAAAAACATAAGAAAAGAAAATTATGAGAAATAAAAACACTTTTTTGCTTTCATGCGAAAATTACTAAAATACCCCACGTCAAAAAATTCTTAACAATTTTAAAGAATCATTAGTGTATATTTTAACACACACACACACACACACACACACACACACACACACAGAGATCTATTACTTATTATATACATTATATTTCTATAAACAGGTCAACAGCGTTAATATAATTATTTTTTAATAAATATTTTTATTTTAATTTGAAAATAATAGCAATTTAAAAATTAAATGAATAATAGCAATTTAATGACTAAATTAACGAAAATAAAAAAAAATTGTGCCAGACAGAACCACTAAAGTTTAGCTAATAGCGGAATAAGAATGTGAAATAGAGAGATAATTACACTGACCTTGTATTGCATGGCTTACATTTTTGCTCCTTTCGAAATGAGAATATCACCATAAGGAGCATTTTGTTCGACACGTAGGAAATCACGAGATGCGAGGACTACAAATAATCAAGTCTCGTGTATTAATTTGGAAATATTTAATTATTTTCTGGTAACAAATTTAAAAAAAAAAAAAAAAGAGAGCTTGATGGTGTACGAACCACATGTTTGATAAAAGAGCAAAGCAGCTCCTTTTCGATTCATTCCAAAAGACAGCTTGTTCAATGATTCTATCTGAGGGGCTCCTGGCGTATCAAAATGCGTTTTCATTTGCCTGTGGGGATTTATTATATCACCAATTATTTTTGCTGTCCCAAAAAATTAAAAAAAAATATATATATGTAACAGTTAGATGATACATACACACCCACATAATATCAATAAATATGTGTACGTCTATATGTGCAAGATACGTACACACCCACATAATACCACTAAGTATGTGTATGTCTATGTGTATGATACATACACACCCACATATATTTATACATGTCTATCTGTGTGTGTAAATTACACACAAAACCTGTCTAAACCCTCTGTGTGTGTGTGTGTGTGTGTGTGTGTGTGTGTGTGTGTGTATTAGACATAAAACCTCTAACATGATAAAATCTCTCAAAATTATACACACACACACACGCACACACGCACACGCACACACACACAATAGTTAGATGATACATACACACCCACATAATACCAATAAGTATGTGTATGTATATGTGTATGATACATACACAGGCACATAATATTAATATGTATATGTCTGTGTATGATACATACACACCCATATAATACCAATAAATATGTGTATATCTATGTGAATGATACATACATACCGACACACACACACACACACGTCTGTGTATGTGTGTAAATTACACACACAAAATCTGTCTAAACCCTATATATATATGTATATAAATGTGTGTGTGTGTGTGTGTGTGTACATTACATAGATAATACCTTTAATATGATAACCTATTTAAACCCTATACATTATATATATATATATATATATAATGTGAAACAAATTTAATAAAATATATATCTGTATGTATGTGTATGTTAGATTATGGACCAAATTATCACATAATATAATAGAATCTCTAAATAAAATATGGTGGAACAAATGTAAAAATTATAAATTAGATATTTAGAAAAGATAGGTTAATTTTTTTAAAAAATTCAATATTAGGATTATCACTCAATATTTACTTTATATAATTTTATAATTTTAAACAGATTTAATTTAGACATAAACTATACAGCATAAACATATGGACGTGTACGTATATAAGCAAGCAATATTGTGCATACACGTGCGTATGCACATGCGCGTATGTGCATAATGCATATGAATTTGTGTATGAATATATCATGTGAAAATGTAACGTGTGTGTGAGAAAGATTAATACAAGATGCGATGAGTTGGAGCCAGATTTCATACGTACAAAACAATACACATGCATATAAGCAAGCATTATGTGCATGTTCGTGTGTGGGTGTGTACGCGCGCGTGTGCGCGCACGTGTGTGAATAATGCATATGAATTAAAGTGCATGTGAATTTATACGTGCACTATTTTATGCATGAATTTATCATTATAAGATAGGATTTGTGGGAGGTAGAGGTTTCATGGATACATACACGTGCATATAAGCAAGCAATAATGTTCGCGTGTGTGCGGGCGAGCAACGATATATGCAGTATGTAAGAGCATACATCCGGATAGAATCAGTTATCTTGTCGATGGGCTGGCTGAAAATTGAAGGTTGGGTTTGTGTTGGCCCAGTTTCCACCACGAGTCCTGCAGGACAGAAACTCACGGCATTGTCATCATAAATGAGGGAAACAGAGATGGCTAGCTTTAGCTAGCAACATTGAACATTACGCACCATCACGATCAGGGGTCAGGTCATCTTCGGTTAGCCTTGATAATTTGAAGTTTGGCTTGGGAAAATGCCCCGAATTCTCCTCTGCTACTGGCTCAAGACCGCTACCGCTGTGTCTCGTTGATGGGTGTGGCCTTTTTCTGTTTGATCTGTCATAACACATAATGAACACGAACCCAAGCCCCATGGTCCTTATTACATGCATTCATAATTTAGAAAAAAAATTATATTTTATCACTAATTTAAATAATTTCGGAAAAAATTATATAATTTAGAAAAAAAAATACTTTCGTCCTTATACACTCAATAAGGAAAATCCGAAAATACCCTCATCCAATGAAAATCAACATTAAATAAAACAAAAAATCAATTAAAAAACAATATTTTCAAAACCCCAAAAGTACATACTGTTTATGTTAAAACACACACACACACACACACATATCTTTTAAACATAAATATGCATTTAAATTTTCGAAATCAATTTTTTTTTTACTTTTTGATTTTTTTTTTAATGTTGACATTTACTTGGTGAGGATATTTTTGGGTTTTAATTTTTGAGTATCAAAGAAATTTTTTTTTTTTTTGGTTTTTTTTTCTAAATAATAAGAGTTTAGGTTTTTTATTAAATATTTTATGATCTCTAATTGTCCAAACAATTGAGGCAAGCTTGACCAGGGCACATAGTAAATCTCAGGGATTAGGCTACCTGGCCCAACCCAAACTAGGTTGCACGAGGCTCCAACCTAGGTGTCACATGACTAGCTGAGTGCAACCATGCACCATCACTGCTGGGGCTAACCTATGAACTTGTTGCCTCTGGACAAATGCATGTGCCAACAAAAAGCATGGTCGCACCCATGGTTATAGTATGGTTGCAACAAAGGTGCCCCATGACTAGACGAGTGCAGCCATGTGTACTAGCTTCGAGGGCTAACCTAATTCATAATTTGGCTTGGCAGGGAAAAATGTCCGTGCCAAGCAAAGAAGAAGATTGAGCTGGGCCCTCCTTCAGAAAACCAAGCCAGATCATCCAAACTCCATTTCCAGGCAGCCAGGTTTATCAGTGCTGTGTCATGCTTATTTATTTTTATTATTCACATATTTTTTTTATAATTATACAACATTTATTTTAACATATGCATTTCTGTTACTATTAGCCCAAGTGTTTTCCAAAAAAAAAAAAAAAAAAAAAAAAAACAAAACAAAAATATAAGCTCCTACCAAACAAACAATTTTTGTCTCCTATGATGCATTTAATATTTTGTATAATAATATTATAAATAATAAAATTAGAAGTAAAATTATTAAAAAATTAAAATAACTCTTATAAATTATAAGATAAATAATAATTATCAGTTAGTTTGGTCACGTTCAACGCGAACTCCCTAGTACTCTAATTAGAAAATATAAAACTATTTGAATAAAATAAGAAAAAAAAAACTATAAATAAGCCTAATAGAAATTAGCTATAAATTATAAATAAAAAATTAATAATTAAATAATTCATAATGAAGAAAACTTTTAACATAATTAATTAAAAAAATAATTTTCATACAAATGACCCCAAATAATTAGAATAAATATTTATTAATATTGATCATAATATATTTAATATTTTGAATTCAGAATGCATACATAGTGAATATATATATATACACACATATATAACCAATAAATATTTAAAAAAATGACAAGTAAAATAAAAAAAAAAGATAAATAACAGAAACAAAGCCAAAAACATTTTTTAGATGAAAATAGATTTTTATTTTTCAAGTTCAAGAAAATCTCAAAGTTTTCTAAAAATATTAAACAAAAAAAAAGCATATATATATATATATATATATAAAATCAAACCAGGATGGCGGAGTCTGATTTGTGGTATGCGAGTGGGCCACCAAATTGGGCCAGGCCTATTTTTAGAAATCTTCATGGGCCTTGTCTGCCCTGCTTAGTATGGGCCAGAGAAAATCTATACAAGTTATGACAGGCTTGTAGAGGAGTCCAACATCCGAACTAAGACCTACCAGCATGGCACTTTTGTTGGGCCAAATGGGCCATCACTCCAGGTGACAGCCAAAGGTAGGTCATAGGTCAGGCTCGATGCAGGTCAACGGCATGACCAAAATGACCAAAAGTCCTGACCATGCTCAGTCAGGTCAAGCATGGTCAGGGTCACTGACACCCATGGACTACCACATTTCAGGAGAGGAAGAAATTGACTGACCTCCCTACATTGATTTCTGACTGATGCCATTCACCACTATCTCCCGAGCCCGAACTTGGGATGTATCCCTTTTCCTCTCCTACAAAATTATTAAAAAAAAAAAAAAGCAATCCGAAATAAAAAAGGTTACGCACAAAAAAAAAAAAAAAAAAGAAATTTGCAGGGTACCAGAATTTCGAGGAGTTGCCGAATTGGCCCCTATGGCCCGCACACCATTCCTCATAATATTGGCTCTTAGTTCGTCCATGAGGGCAGCTGGTTGTTTCTCATCGGTGACGAGGTTGGCTCGCAGCTTCTCCAAGGAAGTACCGAGCGACTCAGAACCAGCTCCGCCATGAACCTGACCCTGTGCAAACACGCAGGCATCCAATTCATTACCACAGCGTAGATCAACTATCTAACCATAGCCCACAGTTGCTCAGCAAGTTTTCTGGATAAGAATTAATCATTTTTATAAAATTTATTATTTTGAAATTATATTCATACTAAAATCAGTATCAGTAAAAAAAAAAATTGAAACTATTTTTCATGCTTTCATACTTCGATGAGACGCTCACTAGACTTGAGGTGAGAAATGTCCATTTCCCACTCACACCACCAAGAGCCACAACGAAATCATAATGACATAATCCAATGAGACAGCACCAAGAGTAAAATAATTACTCTCAAAAATAATTACTCTCAAAAATCTTAGAAGAAAGATGTTAACTAGACTAGTGTAAACTAGACTTGAGCTCAAGCTCGACTCAAAATATTAACTAGTCAAGTCAAGCAATTCATAACTCGAATCAAGCTCAAAATTGACTCAAAATATTAACTAGTCGAGTCGATCAACTTGTAACTCTACTCGAGCTCGACTCAAAATGTTAACTAGTCGAGTCAAGCAACTTGTAACTCGACTCGAATTCGAGCTTGACTCAAAATGTTAACTAGTCGAGTCGAGCAACTCGTAACTCGACTCGAGCTCGACTCAAAATATTAACTAGTCGAGTCGAGCAACTCGAAACTCGACTCGAGCTCGACTCAAAATGTTAACTAGTCAAGTCGAGCAACTCGTAACTCGACTTGAGCTCGAGCTAGACTCAAAATGTTAACTAGTCGAGTCGAGCATCTCGTAACTAGACTCGAGCTTGAGCTCAACTCAAAATATTAACTAGTCGAGTTGAGCAACTCGTAACTCGACTTGAGCTCGAGCTAGACTCAAAATGTTAACTAGTCGAGTCGAGTAACTCGTAACTCGACTCGAGCTCGAGCTTGACTCAAAATGTTAACTAGTCGAGTCGGGCAACTTGTAATTCGACTCGAGCTTGAGCTCGACTCAAAATATTAACTAGTCGAGTCAAGAAACTCGTAACACGACTCGAGCTCGAGTTAGACTCAAAATGTTAACTAATCGAGTCGAGCAACTCATAACTCAACTCGAAAAGTATGCTAAAAAACTAAAATATTTTTGTATATAAAATTTTAAACATTTTTTTAATAAAAAATTTATCTCTACTTTATTGGATGACATAAATAATTAGGAGTGCTAATGAAAAGAGAGAACTCGTTAGCTACTCGAACTCGAATCGATCAAAACTCGGTCAAAATTCGACTCGAGCTCGGCCCAAGTAAACTCGGCTCGACTCGAGCTCGAGTTAGACTCAAAATGTTAACTAATCGAGTCGAGCAACTCATAACTCAACTCGAAAAGTATGTTAAAAAACTAAAATATTTTTGTATATAAAATTTTAAACATTTTTTTAATAAAAAATTTATCTCTACTTTATTGGATGACATAAATAATTAGGAGTGCTAATGAAAAGAGAGAACTCGTTAGCTACTCGAACTCGAATCGATCAAAACTCGGTCAAAATTCGACTCGAGCTCGGCCCAAGTAAACTCGGCTCGACTCGAGCTCGACTCAAAATATTAACGAGTCGAGTCGAGCTCAACTTTAAATATTAATGAAGTGATTCGAGCTTAGTTAACCCCTAATAATATCTATATTATTTCAATCAAATATCTAAGCTAGCAAAAGATGTCTGACAAGTCATCTTATATTTCTCAAAAAAAATTAGAATCCTTATATAAAATATATTCAAAAATATTATTACCACTTAATATTTTAAAATTACATTCAAATTATTTTTCACTATTTGACAAAATTTTATAAAAAAAAATTTATAATTTTTATTTTACAATATATTATCATGCATATCATATGCTATCATCAACATAAATACAACATATTATCTCAAGTTATCATATATGATAGTCCCACAATGTCCTCAAATATTTGAGCAAATCATATAAAATGAGTCTTCAGATTTATCTTGAGTAAGAAACAGCTAACGAAGAACACTATGTGATTGTAAGCTATAAACAAACTAAAGTTATAATTTTTTTCCTTGCGAAAATTTAATCCTAATAAAATTTTTCTTAATAAGATGCTAATTAATAAAATTTAATTTCCAATTTTATTTCTTTTCTCCAAAAAAATATATAATGATATTAATTTTAAATTATATTTATTGTTATGATATGTTGCAAATAAAGATGAAAAATAAAATTAACTAAAAAAATAACTTAAGAACAACTTGATACAACTTCAATACATGTAATACACATAAAAACTTTTTATATAACAAACAAAATAATTAAGATAGCCTACAAGTTGGGTACTTAATAAACTCCAACACTCTCCTCAAATAAATACATGAAAATCCATAATATCAATACCATAAAAAAAAAACAAATCACAAGTTAATTTGAATCAGGACCAAATAATAAGCTTGTGCTGCATAATATAAAAGATAATAATAAGAATAATAATGAGAGTAGCCTATGATATTTTTTTTTGCTTGCTTGTAATTTTGCAGCATCCAAGAGTGAAATATTTTTTTTCTTTTATTTTGTGTATTTTTTCTTCATCTTCTTCTTCTCTCTCATATAGAATAAGTATTTTTTTTATGAGAAATCTATATTTTAAAACCATAAGCTACTATTGAGAAAATTATTGTACTAATTTTTAAATTGGCATTGGAATAAGAGGTCGCCAATAAAAGTGTGTTGTACAATAGTACAATTTTGACCTCTTATTTCTTTTGCATCAGCAAGATATCAAAAAACATTTCAGAGGTATCTGAAATCCTAATATTTGGTATCAGATCTTGGAGATCCATATTACTTGGAATCTAACATTTGGTATCAGAGCCTAGCATGAGACAGCTAGATTCTAACATTTAGCATTAAAACAAGGTTTTGATCCTCCGAGATTTGACTAAAGAGCCTAATTTAGTGTAAGATTTGTAAAAAGTGAATCTGAGAATGATGAGTTCGACATCTAGAATTTAGATCGATAAATTCAAGAGGCTTTAAATTGTGAAAATTAAAGTGAGTTGCAACTTATTCCTGTCATGAAAACACAAAAGTCACAACTATATTCTGCTGGTGGTAGAGAACCTACTAATTAAGAAGTGGAGCAACAAAATTTGAAGACTTAATTGATACTGATGCAGCCGTGACAACACACGTAGTGAGGAAATCCGAAATCTACACGGGCTAGAAACTTAGCTGAAAAATATGAAAAAAATGCATATCATGCTTTTCGAGTCACAAAAGAAGAGCCAAACACTATGTTGGAGGCAACAGACACCTAGGATCCAATTTAGTGAGAGCAAGATAATGAAGATGAGCAATTTGACTTCTAATAACCTTGTGAAGTTAGCTCTAAATTTGAATTCAATTTAAAGGTTGCGGGCACAAAAAATTTCAAGTAACACATGGTTGACATTGGGGCGAGGAACAAGATGTATTCGTCAAATAGAAGAATATTAAGATTTACTCATACTTCAGAATCTAGATACTAGAGATCTGCGTCATGACCTAGATTTTAGAGTCACGACCAGAACGAAGTCATAATATATTCTATGTGATAGTGACTGAAAACTATGCTTTGAAGTCATAAATTCTATTGTGAAATCACGACTCAACTTAAATTGTACCATATGTTATAATGTTGTGATCCTATTTTGTAGCATTACGACTTCATTGTAATCATGACATATCCTAGGTTATTATGACTGATCGACTTAAGAATTCAAGTGAAAACCTTAGCCACTGATATCACAATATAATATCACGACTTAACATAAGCAAAAAAAAAATTTGCTTAATTATATAAATAGATTTGTAAATGAATGAGAAGAACAACCGAGAAACATGGGAGAGTTGTAAGTTGACACTTATGGTATCCTTGTACACAGAGCATGATTCAGAGTAAAATATTTTTCTCTTTTATTTTGTGTATTTTTCCTTCTCTCACGTGTGAGACATGTGCTTCTTTTAAGAGAGATTGATTCTCTCCCATTTCGAAACCATAACTCACTCTCGAGGAATCCTTATACCAATTCTTAGTTTGATATCAGATGGAGATAGAGGTGTCAAACGGGCCGGGCCGGGCCGGCCCAGCACGAGGCACGGCACGGTTCGGCCGTGCCTGGGCCGGCCCAGCACGATAAAAAAACGTGCCCGGGCACGAGCCGTGCCGTGCCTGGCCCGGCACGCCGGCCCGCGTGCCTGCGTCGTGAGTCGCGACTCACGAGTCGCGACTCGTGACCCAACCGGGCCCCGCCCCCGGTAAAAAGACCGCGGGTCGGGTCCAAACAGACCCGACCCGCCTGCCCTGCCTTGCCGTGCGCCCGTGCCCGAGCGGGCCGGCACGGCACGGCCTTGCCGTGCCCACGGGCCGTGCCGTGCCCACGGGCCGTGCCGTGCCCACGGGCCGTGCCGTGCCCACGGGCCGTGCCGTGCCGTGCCCGAATTTAAAAAACCGTGCCGTGCCCGGCACGGCACGGTAGCATGGCTGGGCACGTGAAAAACGGGCCGTGCCGTGCTGGGCCGGCCCGTTTGACACCTCTAGATGGAGATCTCACCAAAAGTCCTAGCATCCTCTTTTGCATAAAAGGTTGTTGTGTTGTAATATAATTCGACCTCCAATTTTTCCCTCATAAGCAAGGCATCGAAGCATATTACCAAGATACTTAAAACCCTAATGTTAGATTCTATCCAATCATATGTTAGATTCTCCAAAGAATAATTAACACTTCGACATAAGAAGTCTGTGACTTACGTGCGGCAAGAAACCACTATCATCTAAGAAGCATGGATACGGAGATGAACACGAGAATATGATACGGCAGGATACGAGAATACGACAAATTCAAAAAAATTAGGATACGAATACGACTAGGATACTGCATAATAAAAAAAATAAAAATAAAAATAAAAATTATTCTTTATAAATATTAGATATTTTACCAAATAAATTAATATATTTTATTTTATTTTATTAAATAAATATATTTTTTTATTTTATAAAATTAAAATATTGTATTTTATTTTATAAGATAATATTTATAATTATCTTATTTTATAAATAATATTTAATAATAATCTTATATTATATAAAAATATAATTTTTTTATTTTATAAAAATCAGGCCCCCCCCACCCCCCAAAATCGTGCCCTGCCTCTCCACAGAATCGCGCACGCTCCCTGCCTTCCCCAATTCGTGCCCGCCCCCTACATCCCCACAAATCGTACTCTCCCCCACTTCCCCAAAATCACGCCCGCCCCATGCCCCCTCCACAGAATCGCGCTCACTTGCGCCGCCTCATAGAATTGGCCATTGGCCATAATGAGCGATGTTGTCGGGCGTTGTCAATATGGATACGGTAGCCGACGCATCCGTCCGATACGCCACGTACCGTATCAGATACGGATTGATCAACGATACGCCATGTGATATATCTGACACATATCCGTGCCGTGTCCGAGTGTCCGACACGTGGACATGCCTATAGAAAGCCGTATCCGTGCTTCCTTGACAATCATCGTGGTGGCTGATGACCCTTTTAGCTTGAATTTGTCCCAACTCAAAAATAGATTTGCAAAGTGTTAAAGAGTAAAAACTACTTGTGAATTATTTGGAAAAATGAATCTGGACCAATTATTCGCCTTCTTGCCAAGCAACAGGCGCCTAGGGCTTATGAGTGGAAAACCCGTCACGAATGGTTTACAAAATAATAAAATTCCAAACTCGATGAGATAATTGGGTTGGACCAGGGTTGCAAAATAATTGCTCCCCTCGAACTTAACCAAATATAATAACAATGGTTTACTTTGAATCTAGTGAGAAATATGAAGAAACAACATATGCATTTATATACTCGACTTACGTATTCCATGGGATCGTGATGGGGCAGAGCATCTGGTGGTGAGGAGGATGATGATGATGGTTTTGGTGGTGGTGGTGGTGGCGGCTGAAAGGTCCATTCTGTTTGTGGAAGCACAGAGTGATGAGAGATGTAATGGCTCAAATATCATCCTTAGGTGAGGTCTAACCTGAAGCCGACTCATGAGGAGGTTGAGTACTTCTTAACCAGAGAGCAAGAAGAGGTTCTGCATAATAAACTTCTCCTCTTCTAATTGCTGGAAAATCATCAATAAGCACCATGGGTGGCAGCTCCATTAGGCTGGCAACTTTTATTGAGGACCAGGCATCCTTACGCACCTGCAAAAATGAAGCTTCATCAATTGTATCGAGCAGGCAGCAAAAAAAAAAAAAAAAAAGCTGAAAATATAATGTGGAAGAGAGAAAAAACCTTTTTACATCTGTTTTTTCTAGAGACAATATCAGAGGTGCTTTGAAGCCATGTTTGGTATGTATAACCAGGAATTATAGTGTGCTCAGTATCAACAACTGGAGACAATTTCCTTCTGGTTCTCCTCCTGCCAATGGGTTCTTGTTGTTGTTGTTGTTGTTGTTGTTGTTGTTGTTGTTGGTCCTGTGCCATGCAAATAGATAATTTTCTATTTCCATCTCATTAGCAAGAACTAAAAAATAAATCCGAGCTAGAGATATCAAACGGGACTGAGGGGGCAGCCCTTGTGGCGTGGGCCCCACCTCAGTGACATAGTACCATGCCAAAGTGAGGACATGTGCTAGTATCTGACCGATTGGACTCGAGCCATGACATGGGTCCTGGTCCTACCAGCTCATACCAGCATTTGGGGTCACTCAAACATGAGCCATCACAACCCATGCCAAGGCAAAAGCAAAGCCTTGACATGGGTCCTGCCTGTCACGGACTTAAAGTTTGAGCGTACTCTAGATGAAGGGTGCAAGTGGATTGAAAATGATGCTTCTTCAAAGTTTAGGTATGCCGACTCAATTAGGTTTGGGGATGCTCTCCTGATGAGCCTGAGAGAGGACGAAACCAATCAGCATAAAGGTATAAAGTGTGGCTTAGAAGGATGGGTCTCACAAAATAGTTACATGAGAGTTGCCGCATGGGTTGCACCGCTGTGTGAAAGGCTGGCTCATGCAAGTATGTGGGGTCACTCATGGATGAGCCATCACAACCCACGCCCAAGCATAGGCCAAGCCCTAACATGGGTCCTGCAAGCTCGTGGTGGTATCCATGTCATTTCAACCCGAATCAACATGATTTGTTCCTCAGCATGGGCCTGTGCCCTAGCGCAAGTCCTGTAGGCGTGTGAGGAGCCACCTTCTTTTAACGTGTGTGAAACACATTCAATCTAATGGATCAACTAGGCACTTAGGTAAGAACATGAGCACATTCAATCTTACTTGATTATCTGCTTTGCATTCATCTGATTGTTGTTTTTCTTGATGTGGAACTTCATTTTCATCAAATGGAGGGCCTGATACCCAAATAAACACCCAGCATGATAATCTATTTCATTCTGCAATCTGAATGGATGTTCATATTGAGGTGGCTATATTCGAACAGCCCAGGCGGAGTGCCGCATGGCCTGGTTAGACTCCCTTCATCTGGAACTCAGTCTAGCCCACTCACCTAGCCAGGTGCCATTTGGCTACAGAGTTGCAGCTCCCTTGCTGCAGCTTGAGCCCAGGTCTGGCAGCTAGGCAATTCAGGGTCTACACCAGCCCAGCCCAGACCAACTAGATATTGGTTCTCATTTTGGCCCAAACTAACACAAACACACCAGAACTCATAAGAACCCTAAAATTATATATTTAATTTTGGGTGAGAATGCTACTAAGGAGTTTGATTATCTAAAAAATTCTCATAATGTATTCATGGATTGGAGGTCATGCGTTAATGCGATAGCATATGTCTTTATCCAAAGACAGTAGTAGGTCTCTGGTTCGACACTCAGCAGATGTGGTGTCTTCCAATTTCGAGGGTAAAGTTGTCAAGTTATTAATCTCTCCCATATCCCACATAAAAGAAGAGCCATGAGCACTGGGGCATGAGCTCCATTTGGTGATTTGGCACAGCAGACGCCATTTGACAGTCCTGGTTCAGGCTCACAGTCGATGCAAGCACCATTAAAGGGAGTTGAAAAAAAAAAAAAAAAAAAAAACTAAGTATGATGGAGCATATATAGATGTGGGTGCTTATATATCTAACCTATATGAACTTCAGTGTGACGAAGCGGTGAGGATTCATGAATACTTGGCATCTCTGCATAACCTCCCAAAGTGATGTGCCCTTGCGTCTCATCATCTTCAATATCAAATCTGCAAGAAGCCACGCATCATGAAATAGTGTCTGAAGATCACTATGGAAAAACACAGACTAACAAAAAAGAAGAATTAATCAGATTGCACTGAGAAAAACAAAAAGAAAAAAAAGAGAATTAACTTCAAAGTATGAATTGGAATTCACCTTTCATAACGATTATAAATATCAGCACTGGTTTGACACAAATCAAAACGGTCAAATAATTTGATGTTTTCAGCGTCAACTGGGAAAGCAAAATGCAAAATAAATGAGTCATCCTATATTTTCTTAGTAATAAAAAATAATTTATTTTTATATGTTTAATGCACTCATGCACTAAACATAAAAAATAAATTATTAAATGATATGTCTCATTATCTAACAATCACAATAAAATATAGCAAAAAATAAAAAATCATTCTCTTAAGCAAGTATTTAATCCAAATAAGCTCATATTTATTTGTATCATAAATAAACCCTTCACTTATATTAAACCTAGAAATTATAATCTATTTCTTACATTTTTTAACAAAAGACTGTATCTCTTATATAAACTTTAAAAAAAAAATTAATACTTAATCTCCAATTAATATAAGTAGTTTGAGGGTCTATATTAATCAGGTGCTCCAACCATATAATCATATATATATATATATATATATATATATATATATATATATATATATATATTGGATTAGTATTATAATCATTTTTATTTTTAATTTTGAACATTATGAGTATCTTTGTAAAAGATTTTTTTTATTTTTTATTTATATTTTATTTATATTTTATTTTTATTGTTTTATTTATTTTTATTTTTTATTCTTTTATTTATTTTTTATTTATTTTTTATTTATTTTTTATTTATTTTTTATTTATTTTTTATAAATGATTGCACTCAATATGTGGTTGCCCAGTTTAAACCTTAATTTATGTATTCCCATTGCACATTGAGAAAATCATTGAGTTATCTATTAAAATATAAATATGGTATGAGATGAATTTTTACATGATATGAGAATCAAACTTAATGTAGAAAAAAGAAAATCTAAGTAAACTAGAGAGAGAGGAGTGTACTATAACAACATAGAGCACGCATTCGCAAACATGTAGCAGTACATGCGTGTCTAATGTTGGCACATGAAAAAACAGGCGCACAATCATGCATCTGCATTGCACATCCATCACTTGGGATTGATGTCGACACAGGGTGTCGACGTGCACGATGCACCATGTGTAGGATGAGGGCGAATCATGTGTGGCAGGAGGTGCGTGAGCGCATGTAGTGTGCGGAGAGCGGTGCATAACACACAGGCAATAGGTGAATGATAATGCACGGTGTGACTGGCGCAGTGTGCTGGATCAGGGTGCCCCACGTGTAGTTGTGTGGTTAGTGCAATGTGCTAGTGCAGGGTGCACCATGTATAGTGGGAATATCATGTTGTGGGCCAAATGAAGTGTGATGTGTACCACGCAATCAAGTATATATGAGGTGACTAAGAATCATGTGTACTGATAATCAAGAGATCGTCAATTAAAAAAAATATATCAATGTTTTCTATCTTTGTTATCAGACTTAGGTAGAGGTGTCAACCGGGCCGGGTCGGCCCGGCCCTGCACGAGGCACAGTACGGTTCAGCCGTGCCTGAGCCGGCCCGGCACGGAAAAATTCCGTGCCCGGGTTAGGCACGAGCCGTGCCTGGCCCAGCACGGTTTGGCCCACGGCACGGTTCGGCCCGCAACACGGCACACCGGCACGGGTTTGTCCCGTGCCGGGTGTCCCGTGAGCCCGACCCCATGATGCCCCTCCCGCAAAAAAAGACCGCGGGTCGGGTCTGATTCGACCCGAAAAGCGGTCCCCCGTATCCCGAACCGCTCGGACAGGCAAGCCCGAGTGGGCCAGGCAAGGCACGGCATGGCCCGCCGTGCCTGCGGGCCGTGCCGGCCCAGTTATTTTAAACCGTGCCTGGCCCGGCACGGCAGGCACGCTCGTGCCCAAAAAATTCGGCCCGGCCCGGCCCGGCCCGTTTGACACCTCTAGACTTAGGTGAGTAAAGACTCATTTAAATTAATACATTTATACATATAAAAACCTAATAGGGATTTTAATATTTTATTACATTTATTAATAACTATATACTAAGAAGCAAGGACACAGGCATACGACACGACAGAAAATGAGAACACGGTAAATTTCAAAAAATTAGGATACGGATACTACTAGGACATGATATGATAAAATAAAATAAAAATAAAATTATCTTTATAAATATTATTCTTAAAAAATATTGATAAAATAAAATACAATTTATAATTATTATTTTATAAAATAAAATAAAATATTTTATTTTATATTATAAAATAATATTTATATTTATCTTATTTTATGAAATAATATTTATAAGTATCTTATTTTATAATAAAATAATTTTTTAGGAGACGGACTTCAGGTCGAGCATGGGCCGCCCAGCCCATTTGACACCTATAAGGCCAGGTCAAACATTTTCTTGATATAGAGGTCATAAATAGAAATTGAAAATTAATTCTATCTCAACAATAATATGCAATTAATATTCTTATACAATTAAGTATTAGGTTGTGTAACAAAAAAAAAATATGTGATGAGTTGGGGTTGACATTGTAGCTGACACAAGTAGTTCTTTTGATTCCATCAAAATAAAAAAAAAATACATAAAAAATTTAACTGAGATATTTATTGAATACAAAGAAAATATTCAAATTTTAAGAAGTAATAGAGAAGAAAAATGTAGTATCCAGTGTACAAAACTCTCGCTTTAGCATAACTTTACTCTCAAAAAAAAAACATCACTTCTGACTTGTACAATAGTATCCATATTCTTTTTTTTTTCATAAAAATTAAATCTTTTTCATTTTAGTTTTTTATTAAAAAAATATTGTACTTGAAACTTATTAAATAATCTGCTTATTTTTTAAATTTTAAATAGATCAAAATCTTTATATTTTAAATTTCTTAAATGGCTTGGTTAAATGTAATTAGAAAAAAATAAAGTATTAATTATAAACATTATTGAAAAAAATAATATGATTATATATTTATATGAAATAAGATAATAAAATTAAAATCTAAAATTTCATTTATAATTATCATTAAAAATCTAACTAAGAAAAAACTAATTTAGTAAGAAAAGAAATAATTTATTTTTAAATTTTTATTTACAAATTATAATCAAAATTCAACAATTATAGAATCTAAATATTAATATTGTAAAACTAGTCGTCAGCCATATCTCCTTGAAGTGTTTAGTTAATTTTTCATCTTGTATTGTATATTATATTCTTTTATCTGCATGTTCTCAATCAATTAAACATGTAAGTACATCAATCATATTGAATATTAATAAAGTTATTTGATCGTCAATTATCCTTCTAGTTATATCAAATAATGATTTGTAAAAGACTACTAAAATAAAAATAGCTAAAACATCACGGGCCAAGCATTAAAATACTAGAAAATTTGTAGACTACAACCTATTCCAATCAAAGATTTCAAAATCTTTAACAAATGTATCTAAGTTCATCATTGATAAATTTATTAGTATTTTATTAGCTCAAAGGTTGAAGGATTGATATTGTCACTAGAAAACCAAATGAGTTGTGAGCATTCTTTCATGCTGGAGCATTGTTATCAAAATCATACGAATCATGATTTGATTCATGATTCTTAGGGTTAACGATCCGACCATTTAAAAGAATCAAAAATATATATGAATCGAAGACTGAATTGCTAAATCAAGAATCAATTCGTATGAATCGATTTAATATCGATTCTCAAAGAATCAATATTCTCAAAAAGTCAAAAAAATAAAAACTAAAATACCAAAAAAAAATATCAACTATAAGAATTAATTAATGGGAAAAAAAATAACTCTAACATTTGATATTACGAATTTAACATGAAAAAATAATAAAATACCAAAAAAATCACAAAAATAAAAATACAAAAAAAAATTACTAACTGTAAGAAATAAAAATTAATTAACGTGAAAAAAATTATAAAAAATTGTATTCACGATTCGATTCTCGATTCTCGATTCTCAATTCACTAATCAAATATTATGATTCTCGATTCGAATCTCGATTTAACAACTATGCACTGGAGTAGAAAAAAAAAACCTAAAACATTTTTATTTATTTGGTTAATTTGTATTTCATGCACAATTTGGGTTCAGGATTAAATACTTGTTACCTAGATTTAATCTGATGAAAATTATAAATTCTAATAGCTTATTTTATGTGTTAGTATAAGTTAAAAAATACATCGATAGAAAATTTATATTTATATGTTTTCAAATATAAGAAAAAATCATAAAATATTGTTATAATATATATTTATAGTTTTTCAAATATGCAACTCTTCGCATAGTTGATAATGTGAAAAAACCCATAATAAACTATTCCTATAATTTACATTTATAATATAAATCAAATTAAAAATACTTTTATTAAAATATTGTGAGAGCTCCAACTTGCAACTCTCTCAATCTTTGTGCATAGGATATTGATGTATCAACTAAAAGAAACTTATTGACGTTATTTTTCATATATATTCAACTTTATTTATTATATTTCAATTTATAGATACACATTAGAGATTTGGTCAAACAACACTTATAACTTATAAGTGTGCTCTGACATTATATGGAGCATATCATACTCAGTGTACAAGTCTCCCACTTTATGAACGAGATCTGAAATAGATTAATATATCAGCAGTCTTATATACGAAAATCAAATATTTTAATATTTTTAAATTCTCGCTCAAAAAATTTTAAATTCAAAATTCTTATAATATCAAAAATATAAATATCTATTTAATCCCATGAGCTCTAGCATTATATAGCTTCCAATATATATTCAAGATTCATTAGTAAAATAAAACAATGCTTCTCATTTTTTTAAATAGTATTAAACCCCTTGCCTACCATTAAATATTATATATTTTTTATTATTAAATATTATAATTATTTCATATAGATGTTTGATTTTGACTAAAATTTAATTTTCAATCCCATGTGAAAAGAAAAATCAAAGAATTCCACAAAACCTTGATGCAGTTTCCCAGACAAATAATCCCCTTTGAGATTATTGGTAACATAGGGCTCATCCACATTATCAAGTCGCTGCACAAAAAAAAAAGGTTAAGCAGAGATTAGTACATGTGGAAACAAGTGTTCAACAGTTAAACACTTTCTTGACAGCAATAACACAACATAAAGAGCTACGAGAGCAAGATTTTGAAAATAAAATTTGGAACCATCACGCAAATGATAAAAAGAAAGATCTGGTCTGGTCTGGATGAAAATGTACAGCCTCAAAGAAGGCTCAACAGTAATTTGTTGCTGATCATTTTCCAAAACCCTGACAAGGTCGAACAGTTCTATCTGTGCCTCTTACCAGTGCCAAGACCAAAACCCTAAATTATTAACATGTACTTACACTATATTGGGTATAGAGGCGTGAAACAAGCCGGGCGGCCCGGGCTAGGCCGGGCCGACACTTGGCATGGTTCATTCCATGCAGGGCCAAGTTCGGCCCATGTGTCTGGCCCGACGGCATGGTAAACCAGCCCAGGGACCCAAATGGATTTATAAAAAATATAGTTGGGAAAAACAGATACAACCAGGGCCATAGTTATGAAAGATGCGCTTAGGCTCAGACACTGGCGAAACACATCCATGACACCCCGCCTAGGACGAGGCGAGGCTGCTTCACGCAGGCGCACGAAAAATGGAAAAAGCGTGCGCCTTCCCCGAGGCGAGAAGTTCTCCACAGGCACGCCTCCATCCAGATAAGTCGTCTTCCTCAGATCCTCTTCGTTTTTCCTCTGTTCAGGCGAGGCTTCATAATTCTTCCACTTCGTTTTTTCTTTTTTTTTTCCTACCGGCATCAGGAATTGGAGGAACGAAAATTCTTGTTTGCTGCAAACTAGAACAAAACAAGGGAGTGCACCTTACATAAAAAAGCTCGCGCCGTAAGGGTGTTATGCGCCTTAAAACTCCAAAAGACCTTTGCACCTTAGTACGCCTTGCACATTGCACAACTATGACCAGGGGCGACCCGGCAAATCTAGGCACGACCCAGCCCAAACCAAGTACGAGCCGGGCTAGCGGGCCATGCCTGGTCAGTGGTTCTCAAGCCATACAGTTCCTGGCACGGCATGATTCAAGCCGATTGGGCCATCAAAAAATGGGCCGAGTCAAGCCGGCCCGGCCCATTTGACACCTCTAATTGGGCACTGTTTTGGAAACTATTCCAAGTTCCTATTGTTGCTATTAACCTGTTAACATTACCAAAAGGTTGAATTTCATGTAAAAATGGATATACGTTAAACTTGCTACAACCCTTTATCCCAAAAAAGATGTCAACTTAGGCAAAGTCAGATTAATGACCATGCTCATAGAAATAACACATAATGCCTAGCCTACTTGAAATTTGTGATTTATAAAACAACAAAATTTTCAATACAATTAAGGTCGCCACAAAAAATAGTAAAATGGAGCTGAGTGGAATAAAAATATTTAACTTAAAATCTTTAAGGGTTTGTTGAAGCTCGTCAATGAGTGTGTTCTTAAAGCTTTGCTCATTGAATAGTTAGAAGTTGATATGTTTTTTTTTTCTTTTTAATTTTCTTCTTTGTGAATGGTTTGCACCACCAATAAGTCTAAAACATGGAGGTGATAGGTGGGTGTTCAATGAATATGTTATGATTTATAACCTTTTTTTTTCTTTTTTATGGTATGTATGAGAACAACTAATTTGTGGACTACCACAATCCATCGAGCTCATTATATATGGGCACCCCATGCACTTTCTTTTTATTGATGTAAAAGTTAACCCATATGAAAAAAAATAGTTAAAAATTATTTTATCTGAAAACATATATAAAGATATAGAGAGCAAAATGATTGCCACAATCCAGAGGTTGGGTGCTCCCATCAAATCTTAAAGCAAAAAAATGAATAAAAAAGGAAGATAGAAATCTCAACACCCTCCGACAAGCTGATGCATACAAGTCTACCACATCTAAATTAGAAAAAAGAAAGGAAAGTTAAGGTCTCTTTAAATTTTTGTGAAGATATATGCTGACAACTCTACTATCTGAAAGTATGTTATAGTCATGATCTCATCCTGAAACTTCCACATGAGAAAGAAGAAGTCCACCTCATTGTGTTCGTTTCGTCCGCTCATTAATTATTTGATTGGAGATTATATATCTAGCTGTTTGACAATTACAATAAAAAATAATAGAAAAATATAGTATATATCTAATCTCCTCGAGCAGATGTCACTTTAAAATATCTCATAGATATATGTATTCATCAATATGAACTCAATCTTTATACTAAATCATGAAATAATTGTGTCTCTTTTTTTTCCAAGAAATATGATTAGTTACAAGAAAAATTTAAAATCACGTGTTAGATCTCCTTTTAGTGCATTCAAGTCTCCAACTCAAATTCAAATACTCAATTAATTACAAATATTTATAATCCCTATAAGAAATCTAAGTTCTAAAATTTTTTTTGCATACCTCAATATACAAAAAGTTATGTCAAGATGAACTTGCCGAAGAAGAATTTAGGAAATAATTAAATATATTAATTGTGTGTGTTATATATAGTCTAGTCATAATCAGATAGTTCCATACTATTCTCCTATAAATAACATAGTCAATTAAAAGAATCAATTCAAAAAAGAAGTCATAACCTGGATGAATAAAAAAATTATCAACGGAGCACGACCTAAAAAATCAACCTCCACAAGAGTATTAAATACATAATTCCTCCATAAGACAAGCTAAATAACTTCTCTTCATGATGTAGAATCTAGAATGATATACAATGAGAAAATATTAAAGAGAATATCCAATTGATAAAATATATTATAATTAAAATTATTTATTCCAAAAATATTTCAGAACATACTTTCCAAGTAAGAGTATCCGAGTCATCTCAATCAAATATTTATTTTTCCTTTTAACTACCTCATTTTGTTGAAATATGCTAATACATAAAGTCTGATTTATAATCTCATAATTTATATAATAGATATTAAATTAGTCTAACATATATTATAATACATTATTACTTCTATATTTTTTAACATTTTTATCGATATAATTTTTATCATTTTATGAAGTCTATAAAATAAAAAATATATGTGATATATCACAAAAAAATACGAACAGGTACCTAAATCACTCATGTAATATTTCTACTATATCTCTACATGTTTGAATAAATCAGATTGAATGAGTCTCTACTCAAATCAAACAGCATATAGAATAAAAAAACTCTGATAAATTTTACTAACTAACATACCTCATGCTTTATAGTTAAGATATCCTAAGACAAATAAAATATTTATATATCTAGAGAGAAATTTTACTGTAAAATTGAGAAACCACAATCCAACATATACAATCTTAATTAAAATCTTCTTTAAAATATGTCAATCATGCAAATAAATATTAGTTAAAATAAAAATAAAATTATAATTAAATAAAAAATATTTTATCAAAACAATAAAAGAACATAAAAAATAAAATATTATTACCAATAATATAAATATTTATTCATGTATCAATATACTAGGAGTCTAAAGTGAGAGTACTAATGATACCTAAAATAAAAAAAAAAGAATCAAATAGTCTTTGAGAAAAAATGTGTATATTGCTTTTGAGTATCACGATAAATAGAATCTGTAAAGACCCACGGATAGCACCGATAATCAGCATGATTCTCTCATTGCCACATAATACTTTTGGTATCCTATCATAAAAATAAAATCTAATAATTATCTCTGGTGTGTCTTATCCTCCATCAATGAGTATGCTAGATTGAGACCTTTTTCTATTTATCTCCACCTTGATAATTCATATGTGCCATGCAGATAAAGTTTTATTTGTGCCACACATGAAACAATACACCAAACAATCTCTTTTTTTTTTAACCCAAATAAAGTTCCAGAAGCCTAATTACCTTCTTCCCCCTCTTCACCAATCATCGATGTTTCCGCCACAGCAGTTATCATTGCTGCCATGCCAGGCCCTACTAGCACTGCCCCATTCGGCAACTAGTGTTTATTGAGAAACAAAAATTAACATGCATCATGCGCCTCCACTACACATCAATGGAAGCCACCTCTACCATGCTCCCCTTTACTGTGGGCTTGCTAGTGTGAACGTCTTCCTCAACTGTGCGACTCCACATGCCTACATTATGCACACGTCTATATTGTGCGCACAATAATAGTGCAACCATTGCACACACCCACTAGATAAGCACACTGTCACTTGTGCAATTCACTGTCCAAACCAAAAAAAAAAAACAAAACCATTATCTAAAAAATTTTCATAAAATCTTATTATAAAAAGCAAAATAATCAGATAGCTCATAGATTTAGTAATTTCATCAAAATGTTAAAAAAACAATAAATAAAGAACCTAAAAATCTTAACAATAAAGTTTTACTCACATAGCTCACATAGCTGACTAACTCTTTTATTTATTTTCATACTCACATAGCTCATCCAATAATCACATTACATATAATCAATTTCTTTTTACCAAATTCGTTGACTTTTTATTGAATATTACGATAGTGAAGAGTAATCATTCAAAAATCATTAAGTATGGATGGTATTCAACTTAATCATTTAATTCTTTCCACGTATTTTATTTATTCATGATGTCCTCTTATGTCCTCTTGCGTCCTAAAAAATAGTTATTTAGCATGCCTCTAAAAATTTTTAGAATTACTTGTTTTATTAATGAGCTCTCTCAATGACAAATTAAAATGACACACGTGATCATAAAATATACATTTTTAGATTACATCAATATCAAACATGAATATAAGTATTTTTTATCATAATCTAATATGATTTTAGAGAGTTTTGATATTATCTTTTATAGTAAAAATTATTTTTTAACGATCCAATAAAAAGTAATAGTTCAAAAGATACATATTGACCCATTACTTTTCCTTACTCCTCTTTAATTCTACTTAGACTTTCAATTAAGAGAGAAGATCAATTGTCGACTACACCTAAATTTATTGATATGAATTATAATAACACACTTATTAAGTCATCATATATACCAACAAGTATAGATCAAATTGACTATGAAAAGAATGAAATTTTCCAAGAGAATAAAACTTCCTCGAGTCCTAACAATACAATAATCCAAAAATCTATAATGAGTATTTAAAATCTACTTGGTGTTTCAATTAAGTCCAATTCAGACTAATGATGAGATGGAGCCTAGGAAACTTAATCAACGAGTATTTAAAATGTATAATAAAAGAATGAGACATACACAATTTGTCAATACCAAAAATAAGTCTACCAAGAAATTAAATTAACATACAATCAATCTATATGATTTTGATCTTCCGATAATGCTACAAAAAAGGAAAGAAATTGTACTTAGCATCTAATCTCATACATTTTTTCATATTCATGGCTTTTTCATTACTTTACTTCTTTCACTATTTCTCTTTACTGTATTAGGATATTCATATCTCTTTCTAATATATTATTTTACACATAATAATACCAAATCATGTTAAAAGAAATAACTATTATTCATTCTAATAAAACTTGAGAACTTACATCATTACTTTTGAAATGTCTGTTATTAATTATAAATAGATATTTATAATGAAAATAAGTTTAAATGGAAAGATAAATTACTTTAAAGAAAGAATTATAATTAGAGGATTCACTCAGATGATCATACTTTCAATCCTTATGATCTTAATCTTTTGATTAATTTCTAAAAGAGACAAAGAAGTTGAACTCATCATATACTCTCATAGATTTTGTCATAATCATGTTTTCTTTTTTTATTTCTTTTACAATTTATTTCTATTGTACTTAGATACTTAGATCTCTTTCTAATGTTTTGTCTCCCTCATAATAGTATCAAATTAGCTTTAAAATAATAAATATCATTTACTCCAATAAGAATTGAGAAATAGTATCATAACATTCAAGAAAGCTTATTATTAATTACAAATAGGTATTTACTGTGAAAACAAGTTTGAATAAAAAAGTATATCATCTTAAAGTGAGAATTATAGTAAAAATATTCACTCAAACATTTTATATGGATTACCATAATACTCTCTCTAATTATCAAAATCACCTCATATAAATTTTTATTTTATGGATAATATCTCAGATAAAAATACATCTATTAGACATGAAACAAATTTTTGTTTATGATAACCTAGAAGAAATATATATAGAACAATCATTTAAGTTTTGAGTAGTACAATCAAATATAATTTATAAATTATAAAAGATATTATATGACATGAAGCAGTCATTGAGAAATTGATTTGTGAGATTTTCACAAACAATCACTTTGTCTGGATACAAAAGTATATTATGATTTAATCAAATAAGTTATGATACCAAATAATCTTACTTATTATGTACATAGATGACATTCATATCATGATAAATAATTAGTCAAAAAACATCCAATTCAATGAGTACATTTAATCACAAGACTAGACAAAAAAACTTGAGAGACTCATATTTTTTTGAAATAAAAATTTTCAACTCTATGATAGGGATTATTAAGTTACAAATGAGTTATACGATTGATACTCTTATAAATATTGATATTTTGAGTTGTAATTCAATAAATACTCCAATTGATCTAGATTCTCACTTAATATCAAATGCAACACATTCAATTAATTGTATTACTTACAAGATAATCATTATAAAACTAAATTATACGACTATTACCAAACCAGATATAACTTATACTATCTAAATAGTTAATTATTTTATACATTTTCCCCAACAAATTTGACTACAAACAATTCTTCACATACAAGAGTATAAAAATAAATCTTCAGGACTTGAAATATTTTTAGTAATCACGAGTATTTGTTATTGGTCAGGTATTCAGATTTTAGTTAGGTGCCAACATGTATCGAGAGAAAATCAATTTACTATAATTCATTTTTATTATTTATATTATTTAGTTGACTATAATTACTTTTAAAATTTACCAAAAAATAATTCTTCAAAACTTAGAATTAGATAGGATAAAAGTAGAAGGAACATACTAGTAAAAATAAATAATAATAAATATTCCAACCTCATGAGATTAACCACTTACAAGTTTCAAGGTTACTACTAATTAAATATATCAGCACCTTTAGGCAATTATATTTTAAAATTATGAAAATATAAACTCCAAGTTTTGAAAAAAAATATGGATATAAAAGAAAGAATAATTCGAGAAAAGATTAGATTTATTTGTGTTGTACTTTATAATTTACATCCTTTTTATTTTTGTTTTACTTTTGTTTTTATTTTATGGAAAAAGAACCCAACTTGTGGGCTGCTCTGCCTCAATCCAAATGCCCCAATATATAAGGGTCCATCCTTGCACATTATTGCAGTTATAATTGTGTTTTCTACTTTTCTATTATTTTTTATTTTTTTTTAATATTTTGATAGGAGCACCTAACATGTAAGTTACGCCAATCAATTTATCAGCTATTTAAGAATTTCACCTATATGCTTTTATACTTTAAGTTGATGTGTTCAATTTAGTTCAGTGCATTTATTCTTAATATGGTATCAGAGCCAATACCATAGGGTACACGAGGGTTCCAAACCCAATGTAAGATCTCCCTCTTGTTAGATCTGCATAATTCAAAACCATACTACCAAACGATACCTTGTGTTTTGTCTAGGACCCATCTAAAAGTCCAACACATCTCCAATGAACCATACATGGCAACCACAAGCCCATCTAGCCACCAATCCTCCCGCTAATCCATCATGACTTCTAGATAGCGGTGCATCTCATTATGTCATTTCTAATCTAGGTAGCCTCAAGATGGATACACCTTATTTGGGCCATAATGATATTATAATAAAAGATGACATCAATCTTCTCATCACTCACATTGGTTCCGCTCCCTTCAACATATTTTATAAGACATTTACATTAGACAATATTCTTTGTGAGCCCTCAATGCACAAAAAATTAATTTATATCTCTCATTTTTGTAACACTAACAATATTTCTATTAAACTTTTAGTCAACTCTTTTCTTGTGAAGAAACTCACACATGAGCAATGTTGGTGAGAGGGCACACTAAAAATGATGTTTATGAATGATAAACAAACATTCTCTTCATTGACTGCCTTCTGCACAATAATAGACAATCAACAAAATTTTTATCAAATTCAATTTATAATAGAAAATCAATTTAATTCATCCATTAGAACTATGTACAAGGAAAATAGTGATGCGTACACCACCCTAGATAATTTCCTCTCAATATCTAGTATCGGACATCTAACTACTCCATCACATACACCTGAACAAGATGAATTTTCTGAGCAAAGGCATCTCCATGTCATTGAAACAAGTATTTCTCTACTCTCCAATACCTTTTTCATCACTTTCCTATTGGCCTTATGCAATTGCCACCTTCATATATATCATAAACCAAATGCCAACGCCCACCTTTAATTTTTCTCTCCTTTCCAAAAAATATTGTATATCACACAAAATTACTCTACGTGAACAAATGATATATGCTTACACCATAATTGGCTCAGGCTTTACAATTTACACAAGCTAGAATCCCATCTCAAACCAAGTGTTTCTTGGCTACTCTCCAGCTTAAAGTGTCTATTATTGTCTAGGTCCCTCTAACTCTAATATTTATGTCTCGAGGCATGTCAAATTAATTATAGCAGTGACTCACACCACCATTTGAAGTTGGTCTCCCTCAGCACATCCCATGTGAAGCTTTAGCATTAGCTCATGTATTTGTTCCAACATCAAGCTCACTTTCATACATAGTATACTACTCAGTTGCCCTCTTCACCCACTCTTATGCAATCCATAATCAACCCAAATTCACCCAAAATTGTACCACTAAAACATTCCCACATTTCCTCTCTCTAATAGCACACGAGCTAAGAACCACATATGCAAGCATATAAAAAAAAAAAAAACTAAATCTTAACATGCAAAAATCCAATGAAATAAAGCCAACATTAATAACTAAATAGCTTAGTCATTTCTCAATGGCACAATGCCATCTCTTATGAGTGTGATACTTTAGTCTAAATTGATACTTGAAACCTTGTACCATCTACTTCAAACCAAAATATATAAGATGTAGAGATGACAAGTAGGCCAAGCAGCCTGAGGACAGCATGTGATACGGCTTGACTGAGCCGTGCATGGCCCGGCAAAGCTCAGTCCAGAAACATGCATGGACCCAGGTCATGCCTTGCCGAGGCACGGCTCATGCTATGCTGGGCCAGGCATGACTTGGGTGTCTGGCCCATAAGCACAATCAAATGGCACGAGTAACGTGATCCGGGACCTTGGACCAAGAATCAAGCACGTCCAATTGGACCATGCCAGCCATGCCCAATCATTTTAAAAATAATATTAAAAAATTTCCCTATCCCACATGATACATGTAGCGAGATTTTTTTATCAGCTCACCATGTGGTTGGCTGAGAGCATCCACGTGGCATGGCCTAGGTGCACATGAACGCATCCCCCAAACCCAGACGTGTTCAATCAGATATCATATTTGGAGACAATAATTTTTCTCTATTAAGTTAGCAAGAAGAAAATGACAGGGTAGATCTTCGAATAAGAATGAACTATCTCAGTACTTAGATACTGATTACTGTTTAATCCTATCAGATAATAATAATAAAAATTTTAATATCTTACAATAATAAAAATCATATGAATCCACATATTCCATGCTGTTTGAGATGACATAGGATCTACTAACTCATTCAATATTAAGCATAACATCGTAATCTATTTTTTGTATTACAATTAATATAATTTCAGATAGGAGATCAATATTATAGCCTAATATTATTAAAACACTAGTATACAAGAAGAATTGAAAGAATTCAAGATTAGATATCTAGGATTTGGCTGTAACAAGAGCGGATAAGTTGTTAGCAGATAATGACTCATGAGATTTTGAGAATATTAAGGCTAACGCTAATAATTCCATTTGATGCTTACACAATGATGATCAATTACATGCTTACACTGATTAACATTAGCATTGAACTTGATTATGATTATTAATTATTATAATATGTACTTGTATTATTTTATTTTTAGTTAGATTAGATTATTAATTTTTTTTGTTATTTTTTTCTAATTAAATTTTTATTGATTTTATTTTATTGTGATTTATGTGAATTGTGAAATATTATCATATTCCTCGTAATGATAACTCATAATGAATAACTTAAATTGTATAATTTGCAAAAATTAATATTTAAAAATAAATCATAAACCGAAGACCAATCGATGGTTGACCAGGCTGGCAGCGGGCAACCTCCGAGCACGACCCAGCATGACCCAACATGGTGGCCCAATTGGCCACCAAAAAATGAGCTGTGTCGATATGGTATGACCCATTTGATACCTCTAGTGAAATATATATTGATCTTTTTGAATTGAATATAATTTTGATGGTTCTATTGACATGTTCAAAGCATGATCAAAAATAAAGGTCTTTCATTAATACCCAAGAGTTGATTATGTAGATATTTTCAATCACATTATGAAACTAACAATTGTGTAGATTATTTACAACCTTTTTATTTCTCAATATTGAAGATAACAACTTGTTATAAATAATATATTTCTTCAAATACACCTCTCAGGAACAATTTTCATGCAACAACCACCTAGCTTTATAGATTAAAATCATCCATCCCATGTCTTCAAACTACAAAAGGCAATCTATGGTCTCAAACAAATACCACGAGCCTAGTATCATGAACTTCACACATTTTTCCTTCAGACCAAATTCAAAAATTCACATGCTAACACTTTCTATTTTTTTTATATACATAAATGATAAGTATAATAGTTAAAACACTCTATGGACTATTATACATAAAAGCTTCTTATATAGAGGGTGTAATAATTAAGCAACTCACATAATTCTCATAAAAGATAAAGAAAAATCAAGAAAAGATAAAAACATAAATATTTATAAATATAAAAAACTCAAAATCTCAATACACTCATCAAGCTAGTACATATAAATCAATAACACCTAACTTAAATGAAAGAAAGATAAATTAAAACCCTTTCAAGATTCTCGTAAAAATATCCCTTAAATGCTCCACTATGTGATTATATTTTATAGTCATAATCTCATTTAAAATCTTCTTCCTAAAACAGAAAGAACCTACTTTAAAATGTTTTATCTGCTCAAACATACTTGATCAAAAAGTTATAAGTCTCACTATCTGATTATCATAAAAAAAAATAACAAAAAAAAATATGCATATTTTATCTCCTTGAGCAAATACTGCATTCATAATATTTTATAAATAATTATCATCATCAATCTTAACTTTGTCATTGTACTAAATATCAAAATAACTATTTAATCATTATTTTTTAGGAGATAAGATTATCTTCAAAAATAAAAATAAAAATCTATCATAAATCTCCTCTCAAAAGATACTGATACTCAACTCAAATATAAATACTTGACTATTTACATATGCTCATAATCCCTATAAGAGATATAAGTCTTAGAGACTTCTTCATATACCTAAATATACCCATAATTATCTTCAAGAAATAAAATATGCATATCTAATCTCAAAACACTATATTGTGTAAGCTACATCTAATATGATCTTAATCAAATATTTAATATTTTCTATAATTTTTTTATAAATAATTGAATCAAAAGCCGAACAGAAAATAATTCCTATAATATCATACTCAGTATCAACATGAATTGATATAATTGATGAGTAACTCTCTCTAGTAACTAGTGGTCAAAACAAGACTATTGATAAGAGCGTAATAGATTCATATAGAATATTTAGATTTATAATCTTTCTAGGCTCGTTAAAGAATAAACTATGAGCAAAAAAAATAATATTTATACATACTAAATTTCTACTCGTCTTTAATAAAAAATATTTATATCTTCTTTTGTACTATATTATCTAAGAAAAGTATAACCTAATACCCTAGGATTTAGAACACAAGCTAGTTAAAATCATAAATGGAGAGCAATATAATTAATGCGTGACTCTTTATGTACTACATTATGTAAATTAACATTACACTGGAGAACAATCAAGAAAAAAATAAATACATCCAAAAACTTTAAAAGACAAATCAAATAAAATCTCTTAATGACATAGAATCTAGAAAAATATGTCCTAAAACAAAATAAAAGAGAACAACCAATTAATGAGGCAGATTAATAATAAATTTATTTTTTTCCTAAAAACATTTAAAACATTCTTTTCAAATAGGATCTAGAAGACAAGCTAAATAAATACATCAAAAAACTAGAGAACAATCAAGAATAAAATAAATATATCCAAAAACTCTAAAAGATAAGCTAAATTAAAAAATCTCTCCATGATATAGGATCTAAAAGGATATCCCATATGAAAAAAAATAAAATAAAGCACCCAATTTTTAAAATAGATTAATGCTAAAATCATTTTTTCCCTAAAAAAATTTCGAGACACGCTTTATAAGTAAGAGTATTTAAATCATCTTAATCAAATATCTATTTTTCTTTGTAGTTACCTAATATTTTAGAGTGTCAGCACAAAAAATTTGATGTATAATCAAATGATTATACATCAAAAATAAAAAATATATATTCTAATATATTATCAATTTTTAATTTTTTTAATATTTTTAATGAATTTAATCTTTAGTATTTTAATAAAAATCATAAAAAAATCATAAAAAAGATATATCCAAACATATCTCACAAAATCATCAACAAATATGATCTGATATCTATATTTTTCTTTGATCATATCTCTAGTATGTCTCCATATGCTTGAGTATATCATATCAAATAAATTTCTACTCAAATCAAGCTAGCATATAAGAAAGTAAGCTCTAGTAAATTTTTTAACTAACATACATTATATTATATGATAAAAATATCCCTAAGACTATAATAAAATATTTTCAACTTAGCTAATAATGTGTGCCCAGTTGATAATGCACAAATAATAAATCCACAACACTCACATCTAGAGGAAAGTCTTAGCATGAAACAAAAAATAT